>JAQIUQ010001883.1:0-177117 GCA_030378365.1 Hybognathus amarus | reverse complement strand
TTTAAAAGGTTCTCCAAAAGAGTACCTATAGACATCATAAGAACTTAAACATCTATGACAATACAGGAATTTTAAAAGGTTCTCCTATGACATCATAAGAACTTAAACATCTTCCATGATAATACAGGAATTTTGAAAGGTTCTCCTATGACATCATAAGAACTTAAACATCTATGATAATACAGGAATTTTAAATGGTTCTCCTATGACATCATAAGAACTTAAACATCTATGATAATACAGGAATTTTAAAAGGTTCTCCTATGACATCATAAGAACTTAAACATCTATGATAATACAGGAATTTTAAAAGGTTCTCCTATGACATCATAAGAACTTAAACATCTATGATAATACAGGAATTTTAAAAGGTTCTCCTATGACATCATAAGAACTTAAACATCTATGATAATATAGGAATTTTAAAAGGTTCTCCGAGTCCTATGACATCATAAGAACTTAAACATCTATGACAATACAGGGATTTTAAAAGGTTCTCCTATGACATCATAAGAACTTAAACATCTTCCATGATAATACAGGAATTTTAAAAGGTTCTCCTATGACATCATAAGAACTTAAACATCTATGATAATACAGGAATTTTAAATGGTTCTCCTATGACATCATAAGAACTTAAACATCTATGATAATTTAGGAATTTTAAAAGGTTCTCCGAGTCCTATGACATCATAAGAACTTAAACATCTATGATAATACAGGAATTTTAAAAGGTTCTCCTATGACATCATAAGAACTTAAACATCTTCCATGATAATACAGGAATTTTGAAAGGTTCTCCTATGACATCATAAGAACTTAAACATCTATGATAATACAGGAATTTTAAATGGTTCTCCTATGACATCATAAGAACTTAAACATCTATGATAATACAGGAATTTTAAAAGGTTCTCCTATGACATCATAAGAACTTAAACATCTATGATAATACAGGAATTTTAAAAGGTTCTCCTATGACATCATAAGAACTTAAACATCTATGATAATACAGGAATTTTAAAAGGTTCTCCTATGACATCATAAGAACTTAAACATCTATGATAATATAGGAATTTTAAAAGGTTCTCCGAGTCCTATGACATCATAAGAACTTAAACATCTATGACAATACAGGGATTTTAAAAGGTTCTCCTATGACATCATAAGAACTTAAACATCTTCCATGATAATACAGGAATTTTAAAAGGTTCTCCTATGACATCATAAGAACTTAAACATCTATGATAATACAGGAATTTTAAATGGTTCTCCTATGACATCATAAGAACTTAAACATCTATGATAATTTAGGAATTTTAAAAGGTTCTCCGAGTCCTATGACATCATAAGAACTTAAACATCTATGATAATACAGGAATTTTAAAAGGTTCTCCTATGACATCATAAGAACTTAAACATCTATGATAATACAGGAATTTTAAATGGTTCTCCTATGACATCATAAGAACTTAAACATCTATGATAATATAGGAATTTTAAAAGGTTCTCCTATGACATCATAAGAACTTAAACATCTATGATAATACAGGAATTTTAAAAGGTTCTCCTATGACATCATAAGAACTTAAACATCTATGATAATATAGGAATTTTAAAAGGTTCTCCGAGTCCTATGACATCATAAGAACTTAAACATCTATGATAATACAGGAATTTTAAAAGGTTCTCCTATGACATCATAAGAACTTAAACATCTTCCATGATAATACAGGAATTTTAAAAGGTTCTCCTATGACATCATAAGAACTTAAACATCTATGATAATACAGGAATTTTAAAAGGTTCTCCTATGACATCATAAGAACTTAAACATCTATGATAATACAGGAATTTTAAAAGGTTCTCCTATGACATCATAAGAACTTAAACATCTATGATAATACAGGAATTTTAAATGGTTCTCCTATGACATCATAAGAACTTAAACATCTATGACAATACAGGAATTTTAAAAGGTTCTCCTATGACCTCATAAGAACTTAAACATCTATGATAATACAGGAATTTTAAAAGGTTCTCCTATGACATCATAAGAACTTAAACATCTATGATAATACAGGAATTTTAAAAGGTTCTCCTATGACATCATAAGAACTTAAACATCTATGATAATATAGGAATTTTAAAAGGTTCTCCTATGACATCATAAGAACTTAAACATCTATGACAATACAGGAATTTTAAAAGGTTCTCCTATGACATCATAAGAACTTAAACATCTATGATAATACAGGAATTTTAAAAGGTTCTCCTATGACATCATAAGAACTTAAACATCTATGATAATATAGGAATTTTAAAAGGTTCTCCGAGTCCTATGACATCATAAGAACTTAAACATCTATGACAATACAGGGATTTTAAAAGGTTCTCCTATGACATCATAAGAACTTAAACATCTTCCATGATAATACAGGAATTTTAAAAGGTTCTCCTATGACATCATAAGAACTTAAACATCTATGATAATACAGGAATTTTAAAAGGTTCTCCTATGACATCATAAGAACTTAAACATCTATGATAATACAGGAATTTTAAAAGGTTCTCCTATGACATCATAAGAACTTAAACATCTATGATAATACAGGAATTTTAAAAGGTTCTCCTATGACATCATAAGAACTTAAACATCTATGATAATACAGGAATTTTAAAAGGTTCTCCTATGACATCATAAGAACTTAAACATCTATGATAATACAGGAATTTTAAAAGGTTCTCCTATGACATCATAAGAACTTAAACATCTATGATAATACAGGAATTTTAAAAGGTTCTCCTATGACATCATAAGAACTTAAACATCTATGATAATATAGGAATTTTAAAAGGTTCTCCGAGTCCTATGACATCATAAGAACTTAAACATCTATGACAATACAGGAATTTTAAAAGGTTCTCCTATAGGGCTGGGCGATATGTCAAAAATATTTTATCGATAATCGCCTTAAAAAATATCGCGATATCCGATAATATCGTCTACCCAAGCCCCGCCCCCCAACACGCCCCGCCGCGTGTTATAGGCCATATGTCATGTTATTTTAGTCAGATATGACGGCGCGACTGCACACAAATCACCTCAGATAAGCAGCTGAGCGTCTAAGCCAACGCGCCGCAATCGCAAATGAAAGTGAAAGTAAGTCGCAGAATCTTAAATCTTCATTAAAAGTAAAGAAACGAAATGATCTGACCACCAGGCAGTTGGCGCTCTCTCTTATTGCCGTCTTTGGTGATTTTGCTGATGATGATCAATAAAATGCAGCGCATCTGTTGCTTTCGGTGACGTGCACTTCATTAAATCTGTATATTGCGCGGGAATTGAAGATCGGATTTAGGCTATCCGTTTTGCAGAAACACATTTATGTGACCAGGTGTAGCCTAATGGAATCGTTTTGATAAATCAGAGTTCAGATAAATCAGCTATCCGATCTGAGAAAACGCATGAAGTGGCAGGTGTAAACAGCCCCGTTGAGTCTGGCTGCACTTTATCTAATGATAGCCAGGAATTCAGCTAGTTTAATTTAATGATTGGCACGTTAAAGGTTTTACTTCGCTTAGTTTGAGCTTGAACGAGCATAAATCATTAGCTTTGTGTGGTTAGCTAAAAATTTCCACACTGTTCTTATCACATCGCCTATTTGAAACGAATTTCGTTTTGCGAGGAGAAATGATATATAATATAATTCATATATATAATGTATAATTCAATATATAATATAGCTTACAATATTGAATAGAGAACAGAACAGAACCGAATTTGATGATTGTAAGAACAGTGAATGCGTGTTGATGTCAAGGTGACAGGTGCTTATTTGTTTTAAGGTCCGGTCTCTTTCTTTTCTTTTCTTTTCTTTAGCGTTATCGACTGATTTAATGATAGCCTAAGTTAATTTCCTAATTATAACGTGCGCTTTTTTAAAACTTGTATTCAAACTATAATATATTTGTTATTTTATTTGTCTAAAATTAGGTTTTAAAACCAATTGTTTTGTTCTGCATGAGCAAAAACTTAAGCCGCTCAATAAAAATTACTGCTTTATTTATTTAGAAACATAAGTTACTAATAATTAGGCTATATATTTGGGTATTTTATTTATGTGTTTTTGTTCATGTTTTAATCTAAAGCAAAGTATAACGCTCGATATCTGTAACCGACCTCCCAACATTACAAACTCTGAACGCGTGCATGAGATATTCAAAGCAACGCAATTTCTTCATCCGTTTGCAATATAACGAAATTTTAATTTTAATTACAATGGTCATGTTTTTATTTTTTAGAAGGCCTGTTTATTATGTGCAACATTTAAATTAATATTCAGAAACGGGTAAAGTTACTTTTCTGATGAACTTTTATACTAAACCAAAATAAAATATTGGAGATGTCTGCTATTCTGAATTAACAGGATTATTTTTTTTCGTCTGTAGAACGAAAATATAAAAATCAAGAACTCCAGGAAAAAATGTTTAGCAGAATTACGAAAGTGATAAATGATCTTTGACAGGTAACGCATCTCAAAGTCGCATGCTGAGTCCAACACAGACTCGTGTTGCAGTTGGAGCAGTCAGCGCCGAACAACAGGCACACAATATTAAGTTTAGGCATAGGCTGTAAAAGTTCAGCGAGAGATTTTCTTTATCCTTTGTTCTTTTATCAACTTCAAATATTGGCACCGAGTACAGGCTGTCAATGCACGGATTCAATAGACACAGGCCTGCTTACCGACTCTGTTTACAGGTCGGGGATATTTCGAACTTGAAAAAAGATGTGTAATGACGTCTTTCCATGGTTGAAACAATTCTTCTGATGTTTAATCATGTTTATTATTTCATTCTATAAATTAACAAGAAGTATATGTGTGTGATATTGTATGCACATTTGTCCGTGCACGAGAAGCGGCTGTGTGCTGCTCAGTAAACAGCGCTCATGCAGAAGTGTTCTCTCGCGTCTTGTGCTTAAAGAATGCTATCAAGAAGAATCGATTTTCTATTCCTAACCCTACTAGCCTACAGAAAATATTTAAATCATGCTATTGCATGTAAATAAATATGTGTATAACTATAGGGCTATGTGAAATATGTTTGTCTTTTTTTATTTTTTTATTGACGATTATCGTCTGGAAACAGACTTCGATATCGATATCGCGATACTTGCGAGACATCGTCGATATACGATAATATTGTCATATCGCCCAGCCCTATTCTCCTATGACATCAGTAAGAACTTAAACATCTTCCATGATAATACAGGAATTTTGAAAGGTTCTCCTATGACATCATAAGAACTTAAACATCTATGATAATACAGGAATTTTAAAAGGTTCTCCTATGACATCATAAGAACTTAAACATCTATGATAATACAGGAATTTTAAAAGGTTCTCCTATGACATCATAAGAACTTAAACATCTATGATAATACAGGAATTTTAAAAGGTTCTCCTATGACATCATAAGAACTTAAACATCTATGATAATACAGGAATTTTAAATGGTTCTCCTATGACATCATAAGAACTTAAACATCTATGATAATATAGGAATTTTAAAAGGTTCTCCTATGACATCAGTAAGAACTTAAACATCTATGATAATACAGGAATTTTAAAAGGTTCTCCTATGACATCATAAGAACTTAAACATCTATGATAATATAGGAATTTTAAAAGGTTCTCCAAGTCCTATGACATCATAAGAACTTAAACATCTATGATAATATAGGAATTTTAAAAGGTTCTCCTATGACCTCAGTAAGAACTTAAACATCTATGATAATACAGGAATTTTAAAAGGTTCTCCTATGACATCATAAGAACTTAAAGTGTAACTAAACCCCTGGTCAAAGCCTGACTCCACCCACTGGCAAAATTTGAAAAATGCTAAAAAAGTGGGCAGACCCCAGCGGAGACAGAGGGGACGAGCCGAGGGCGGGGCTGAGCGGGAGCGTGCACATGAGACCCGCAGTGACGGATTAATTGACAGCTGTAGTGGTGGGAAGTTCGGATCATGTTACTGACTCGGATCTTTGAGTCTCGTTCAGCAAAATGAACAAATCTTTTGTGGAATCATTTCGTTCATTTCATCATTATATAATTAAAATGTCATGTTAAATATTCCAAAACATCTCAGTAGGCTACTTCCGAAAATCTTGATTACATTTACCGGATGGTAAAGTTTGTGCTTGGTGTCACTTCCTTCCGGAATTGACACGGATCACTCACGGCTCGCGGAAAAAATGAGCTAGACGCCGAAACTGGCGCTTCACGGCGCGGGCCGGCTGCGCCTCGCCGCGGCGCTCGCGCGTCTGGTGTGAGCGACACCATAGGTTAACATGGGGCGCCGAAAGGAAGCGGCCGTGCGATATAGCACAGCAGTACCGGAAAGAATAAAGATTAGTTCATCTCTCGGAGTCTAGAGTTCGGCCGGGTTGCGAGTCTTCGTTCTTCCTGCCAGTCCCATATAGTCTATGCTGTCAGCACCAAAAGAGAAATGATTAGTCCATCTTTTGAGTTCGGGTTCTCATGATGCCACCCTGATCGTTTTCAATACTCATAAATCCAACTCCTGACTCGCTACAGTAGTTTTGACGGAACCAGATGCTTTTATACCAGGGGCTGCCAAGGGCGTGGTGAGCTGACAGCAAGGGCGTGACAGAGTCAGTGTCAGAGAGTTCGCTACGTCAGAGAGTACCCCTGCTGCAGGAGCTTTCCCGTTTAACCTGAAGAGGGCAGCACTGCAGACGTTTTTACACCATATATTTGAAAAATTAAAAGACTTTATTGCCAACTGTACAAAAAATGTACTCAGAATAAATGAACAGCATTTATAAAGCTCCATTCTAACAGATCATTAACTAAAAAAAGTTGGTTAAGTGTTAAGTTACTCTTTAAACATCTATGACAATACAGGGATTTTAAAAGGTTCTCCTATGACATCATAAGAACTTAAACATCTTCCATGATAATACAGGAATTTTAAAAGGTTCTCCTATGACATCATAAGAACTTAAACATCTATGATAATACAGGAATTTTAAATGGTTCTCCTATGACATCATAAGAACTTAAACATCTATGATAATACAGGAATTTTAAAAGGTTCTCCTATGACATCATAAGAACTTAAACATCTATGATAATACAGGAATTTTAAAAGGTTCTCCTATGACATCATAAGAACTTAAACATCTATGATAATACAGGAATTTTAAAAGGTTCTCCTATGACATCATAAGAACTTAAACATCTATGATAATACAGGAATTTTAAAAGGTTCTCCTATGACATCATAAGAACTTAAACATCTATGATAATACAGGAATTTTAAAAGGTTCTCCTATGACATCATAAGAACTTAAACATCTATGATAATACAGGAATTTTAAAAGGTTCTCCTATGACATCATAAGAACTTAAACATCTATGATAATACAGGAATTTTAAAAGGTTCTCCTATGACATCATAAGAACTTAAACATCTATGATAATACAGGAATTTTAAAAGGTTCTCCTATGACATCATAAGAACTTAAACATCTATGATAATACAGGAATTTTAAAAGGTTCTCCTATGACATCATAAGAACTTAAACATCTATGATAATACAGGAATTTTAAAAGGTTCTCCTATGACATCATAAGAACTTAAACATCTATGATAATACAGGAATTTTAAAAGGTTCTCCTATGACATCATAAGAACTTAAACATCTATGATAATATAGGAATTTTAAAAGGTTCTCCAGAGTACCTATGACATCATAAGAACTTAAACATCTATGACAATACAGGAATTTTAAAAGGTTCTCCTATAGGGCTGGGCGATATGTCAAAAATATTTTATCGATAATCGCCTTAAAAAATATCGCGATATCCGATAATATCGTCTACCCAAGCCCCGCCCCCCAACACGCCCCGCCGCGTGTTATAGGCCATATGTCATGTTATTTTAGTCAGATATGACGGCGCGACTGCACACAAATCACCTCAGATAAGCAGCTGAGCGTCTAAGCCAACGCGCCGCAATCGCAAATGAAAGTGAAAGTAAGTCGCAGAATCTTAAATCTTCATTAAAAGTAAAGAAACGAAATGATCTGACCACCAGGCAGTTGGCGCTCTCTCTTATTGCCGTCTTTGGTGATTTTGCTGATGATGATCAATAAAATGCAGCGCATCTGTTGCTTTCGGTGACGTGCACTTCATTAAATCTGTATATTGCGCGGGAATTGAAGATCGGATTTAGGCTATCCGTTTTGCAGAAACACATTTATGTGACCAGGTGTAGCCTAATGGAATCGTTTTGATAAATCAGAGTTCAGATAAATCAGCTATCCGATCTGAGAAAACGCATGAAGTGGCAGGTGTAAACAGCCCCGTTGAGTCTGGCTGCACTTTATCTAATGATAGCCAGGAATTCAGCTAGTTTAATTTAATGATTGGCACGTTAAAGGTTTTACTTCGCTTAGTTTGAGCTTGAACGAGCATAAATCATTAGCTTTGTGTGGTTAGCTAAAAATTTCCACACTGTTCTTATCACATCGCCTATTTGAAACGAATTTCGTTTTGCGAGGAGAAATGATATATAATATAATTCATATATATAATGTATAATTCAATATATAATATAGCTTACAATATTGAATAGAGAACAGAACAGAACCGAATTTGATGATTGTAAGAACAGTGAATGCGTGTTGATGTCAAGGTGACAGGTGCTTATTTGTTTTAAGGTCCGGTCTCTTTCTTTTCTTTTCTTTTCTTTAGCGTTATCGACTGATTTAATGATAGCCTAAGTTAATTTCCTAATTATAACGTGCGCTTTTTTAAAACTTGTATTCAAACTATAATATATTTGTTATTTTATTTGTCTAAAATTAGGTTTTAAAACCAATTGTTTTGTTCTGCATGAGCAAAAACTTAAGCCGCTCAATAAAAATTATTGCTTTATTTATTTAGAAACATAAGTTACTAATAATTAGGCTATATATTTGGGTATTTTATTTATGTGTTTTTGTTCATGTTTTAATCTAAAGCAAAGTATAACGCTCGATATCTGTAACCGACCTCCCAACATTACAAACTCTGAACGCGTGCATGAGATATTCAAAGCAACGCAATTTCTTCATCCGTTTGCAATATAACGAAATTTTAATTTTAATTACAATGGTCATGTTTTTATTTTTTAGAAGGCCTGTTTATTATGTGCAACATTTAAATTAATATTCAGAAACGGGTAAAGTTACTTTTCTGATGAACTTTATACTAAACCAAAATAAAATATTGGAGATGTCTGCTATTCTGAATTAACAGGATTATTTTTTTTCGTCTGTAGAACGAAAATATAAAAATCAAGAACTCCAGGAAAAAATGTTTAGCAGAATTACGAAAGTGATAAATGATCTTTGACAGGTAACGCATCTCAAAGTCGCATGCTGAGTCCAACACAGACTCGTGTTGCAGTTGGAGCAGTCAGCGCCGAACAACAGGCACACAATATTAAGTTTAGGCATAGGCTGTAAAAGTTCAGCGAGAGATTTTCTTTATCCTTTGTTCTTTTATCAACTTCAAATATTGGCACCGAGTACAGGCTGTCAATGCACGGATTCAATAGACACAGGCCTGCTTACCGACTCTGTTTACAGGTTCGGGGATATTTGAACTTGAAAAAAGATGTGTAATGACGTCTTTCCATGGTTGAAACAATTCTTCTGATGTTTAATCATGTTTATTATTTCATTCTATAAATTAACAAGAAGTATATGTGTGTGATATTGTATGCACATTTGTCCGTGCACGAGAAGCGGCTGTGTGCTGCTCAGTAAACAGCGCTCATGCAGAAGTGTTCTCTCGCGTCTTGTGCTTAAAGAATGCTATCAATAAGAATCGATTTTCTATTCCTAACCCTACTAGCCTACAGAAAATATTTAAATCATGCTATTGCATGTAAATAAATATGTGTATAACTATAGGGCTATGTGAAATATGTTTGTCTTTTTTTATTTTTTTATTGACGATTATCGTCTGGAAACAGACTTCGATATCGATATCGCGATACTTGCGAGACATCGTCGATATACGATAATATTGTCATATCGCCCAGCCCTATTCTCCTATGACATCATAAGAACTTAAACATCTTCCATGATAATACAGGAATTTTGAAAGGTTCTCCTATGACATCATAAGAACTTAAACATCTATGATAATACAGGAATTTTAAATGGTTCTCCTATGACATCATAAGAACTTAAACATCTATGATAATACAGGAATTTTAAAAGGTTCTCCTATGACATCATAAGAACTTAAACATCTATGATAATACAGGAATTTTAAAAGGTTCTCCTATGACATCATAAGAACTTAAACATCTATGATAATACAGGAATTTTAAAAGGTTCTCCTATGACATCATAAGAACTTAAACATCTATGATAATACAGGAATTTTAAATGGTTCTCCTATGACATCATAAGAACTTAAACATCTATGATAATATAGGAATTTTAAAAGGTTCTCCTATGACATCATAAGAACTTAAACATCTATGATAATACAGGAATTTTAAAAGGTTCTCCTATGACATCATAAGAACTTAAACATCTATGATAATATAGGAATTTTAAAAGGTTCTCCAAGTCCTATGACATCATAAGAACTTAAACATCTATGACAATACAGGAATTTTAAAAGGTTCTCCTATGACATCATAAGAACTTAAACATCTTCCATGATAATACAGGAATTTTAAAAGGTTCTCCTATGACATCATAAGAACTTAAACATCTATGATAATACAGGAATTTTAAATGGTTCTCCTATGACATCATAAGAACTTAAACATCTATGATAATACAGGAATTTTAAATGGTTCTCCTATGACATCATAAGAACTTAAACATCTATGATAATACAGGAATTTTAAATGGTTTTCCTATGACATCATAAGAACTTAAACATCTATGATAATACAGGAATTTTAAATGGTTCTCCTATGACATCATAAGAACTTAAACATCTATGATAATACAGGAATTTTAAATGGTTCTCCTATGACATCATAAGAACTTAAACATCTATGATAATACAGGAATTTTAAAAGGTTCTCCTATGACATCATAAGAACTTAAACATCTATGATAATACAGGAATTTTAAATGGTTCTCCTATGACATCATAAGAACTTAAACATCTATGATAATATAGGAATTTTAAAAGGTTCTCCGAGTCCTATGACATCATAAGAACTTAAACATCTATGACAATACAGGGATTTTAAAAGGTTCTCCTATGACATCAAAAGAACTTAAACATCTTCCATGATAATACAGGAATTTTAAAAGGTTCTCCTATGACATCATAAGAACTTAAACATCTATGATAATACAGGAATTTTAAATGGTTCTCCTATGACATCATAAGAACTTAAACATCTATGATAATTTAGGAATTTTAAAAGGTTCTCCGAGTCCTATGACATCATAAGAACTTAAACATCTATGATAATACAGGAATTTTAAAAGGTTCTCCTATGACATCATAAGAACTTAAACATCTATGATAATACAGGAATTTTAAAAGGTTCTCCTATGACATCATAAGAACTTAAACATCTATGATAATACAGGAATTTTAAATGGTTCTCCTATGACATCATAAGAACTTAAACATCTATGATAATATAGGAATTTTAAAAGGTTCTCCTATGACATCATAAGAACTTAAACATCTATGATAATACAGGAATTTTAAAAGGTTCTCCTATGACATCATAAGAACTTAAACATCTATGATAATATAGGAATTTTAAAAGGTTCTCCTATGACATCATAAGAACTTAAACATCTATGATAATACAGGAATTTTAAAAGGTTCTCCTATGACATCATAAGAACTTAAACATCTATGATAATATAGGAATTTTAAAAGGTTCTCCGAGTCCTATGACATCATAAGAACTTAAACATCTATGACAATACAGGAATTTTAAAAGGTTCTCCTATGACATCATAAGAACTTAAACATCTTCCATGATAATACAGGAATTTTGAAAGGTTCTCCTATGACATCATAAGAACTTAAACATCTATGATAATACAGGAATTTTAAATGGTTCTCCTATGACATCATAAGAACTTAAACATCTATGATAATACAGGAATTTTAAATGGTTCTCCTATGACATCATAAGAACTTAAACATCTATGATAATACAGGAATTTTAAAAGGTTCTCCTATGACATCATAAGAACTTAAACATCTATGATAATACAGGAATTTTAAATGGTTCTCCTATGACATCATAAGAACTTAAACATCTATGATAATACAGGAATTTTAAAAGGTTCTCCTATGACATCATAAGAACTTAAACATCTATGATAATACAGGAATTTTAAATGGTTCTCCTATGACATCATAAGAACTTAAACATCTATGATAATATAGGAATTTTAAAAGGTTCTCCGAGTCCTATGACATCATAAGAACTTAAACATCTATGACAATACAGGGATTTTAAAAGGTTCTCCTATGACATCATAAGAACTTAAACATCTTCCATGATAATACAGGAATTTTAAAAGGTTCTCCTATGACATCATAAGAACTTAAACATCTATGATAATACAGGAATTTTAAATGGTTCTCCTATGACATCATAAGAACTTAAACATCTATGATAATTTAGGAATTTTAAAAGGTTCTCAAGTCCTATGACATCATAAGAACTTAAACATCTATGATAATACAGGAATTTTAAAAGGTTCTCCTATGACATCATAAGAACTTAAACATCTATGATAATACAGGAATTTTAAATGGTTCTCCTATGACATCATAAGAACTTAAACATCTATGATAATACAGGAATTTTAAAAGGTTCTCCTCCTATGACATCATAAGAACTTAAACATCTATGATAATACAGGAATTTTAAAAGGTTCTCCTATGACATCATAAGAACTTAAACATCTATGATAATACAGGAATTTTAAAAGGTTCTCCTATGACATCATAAGAACTTAAACATCTATGATAATACAGGAATTTTAAAAGGTTCTCCTATGACATCATAAGAACTTAAACATCTATGATAATACAGGAATTTTAAAAGGTTCTCCTATGACATCATAAGAACTTAAACATCTATGATAATACAGGAATTTTAAAAGGTTCTCCTATGACATCATAAGAACTTAAACATCTATGATAATACAGGAATTTTAAATGGTTCTCCTATGACATCATAAGAACTTAAACATCTATGATAATACAGGAATTTTAAAAGGTTCTCCTATGACATCATAAGAACTTAAACATCTATGATAATACAGGAATTTTAAAAGGTTCTCCTATGACATCATAAGAACTTAAACATCTATGATAATACAGGAATTTTAAATGGTTCTCCTATGACATCATAAGAACTTAAACATCTATGATAATATAGGAATTTTAAAAGGTTCTCCAAGTCCTATGACATCATAAGAACTTAAACATCTATGACAATACAGGGATTTTAAAAGGTTCTCCTATGACATCATAAGAACTTAAACATCTTCCATGATAATACAGGAATTTTAAAAGGTTCTCCTATGACATCATAAGAACTTAAACATCTATGATAATACAGGAATTTTAAATGGTTCTCCTATGACATCATAAGAACTTAAACATCTATGATAATTTAGGAATTTTAAAAGGTTCTCCGAGTCCTATGACATCATAAGAACTTAAACATCTATGATAATACAGGAATTTTAAAAGGTTCTCCTATGACATCATAAGAACTTAAACATCTATGATAATACAGGAATTTTAAAAGGTTCTCCTATGACATCATAAGAACTTAAACATCTATGATAATACAGGAATTTTAAAAGGTTCTCCTATGACATCATAAGAACTTAAACATCTATGATAATATAGGAATTTTAAAAGGTTCTAGTCCTATGACATCATAAGAACTTAAACATCTATGATAATACAGGAATTTTAAAAGGTTCTCCTATGACATCATAAGAACTTAAACATCTATGATAATACAGGAATTTTAAAAGGTTCTCCTATGACATCATAAGAACTTAAACATCTATGATAATACAGGAATTTTAAAAGGTTCTCCTATGACATCATAAGAACTTAAACATCTATGATAATACAGGAATTTTAAAAGGTTCTCCTATGACATCATAAGAACTTAAACATCTATGATAATACAGGAATTTTAAAAGGTTCTCCTATGACATCATAAGAACTTAAACATCTATGATAATATAGGAATTTTAAAAGGTTCTCCTATGACATCATAAGAACTTAAACATCTATGATAATACAGGAATTTTAAAAGGTTCTCCTATGACATCATAAGAACTTAAACATCTATGATAATATAGGAATTTTAAAAGGTTCTCCTATGACATCATAAGAACTTAAACATCTATGATAATACAGGAATTTTAAAAGGTTCTCCTATGACATCATAAGAACTTAAACATCTATGATAATATAGGAATTTTAAAAGGTTCTCCAAGTCCTATGACATCATAAGAACTTAAACATCTATGACAATACAGGAATTTTAAAAGGTTCTCCTATGACATCATAAGAACTTAAACATCTTCCATGATAATACAGGAATTTTGAAAGGTTCTTCTATGACATCATAAGAACTTAAACATCTATGATAATACAGGAATTTTAAATGGTTCTCCTATGACATCATAAGAACTTAAACATCTATGATAATACAGGAATTTTAAAAGGTTCTCCTGTGACATCATACGAACTTAAACATCTATGATAATACAGGAATTTTAAATGGTTCTCCTATGACATCATAAGAACTTAAACATCTATGACAATACAGGAATTTTAAAAGGTTCTCCTATGACATCATAAGAACTTAAACATCTATGATAATACAGGAATTTTAAAAGGTTCTCCTATGACATCATAAGAACTTAAACATCTATGATAATACAGGAATTTTAAAAGGTTCTCCTATGACATCATAAGAACTTAAACATCTATGATAATATAGGAATTTTAAAAGGTTCTGAGTCCTATGACATCATAAGAACTTAAACATCTATGACAATACAGGAATTTTAAAATGGTTCTCCTATGACATCATAAGAACTTAAACATCTATGATAATACAGGAATTTTAAAAGGTTCTCCTATGACATCATAAGAACTTAAACATCTATGATAATACAGGAATTTTAAAAGGTTCTCCTATGACATCATAAGAACTTAAACATCTATGATAATACAGGAATTTTAAAAGGTTCTCCTATGACATCATAAGAACTTAAACACTTCTATGATAATATCAGGAATTTTAAAAGGTTCTCCTATGACATCATACGAACTTAAACATCTATGATAATATAGGAATTTTAAAAGGTTCTCCTATGACATCATAAGAACTTAAACATCTATGATAATACAGGAATTTTAAATGGTTCTCCTATGACAACATAAGAACTTAAACATCTATGATAATATAGGAATTTTGAAAGGTTCTCCAAAGTCCTATGACATCATAAGAACTTAAAGCATTCATGAAGTCTGTAAACTGATTCTACCTCTTTGTCAACAGAAAAAGGCCGCTGAAAAATCCCTGATGAGAAATGGAGCACATATTTAACATGTCTTACTGCAGCGTGCCATAAAACAGGTTTGTCTTTGCATTCTGCATCACTGACAATGACCTAAGTAGAACTCTGTCACAAAAGTAAACTCACACTGTTTCTCTGTTTCCTTTTCAAACAGTACAATACAACACATAAAGCACTTGTACGTCAAATACACCAGCTTTCCACCAGAAGTACATGAATATATTCATATGTTATTGGTGTACATTTGCAGGTATTAAAAAAGGATCCTGCAGGAAATGTTCCTGTTAAACATGCATTGACTTGTTTGTAAAACACGCAGGTGTTCCCAGGTGCGGTTATATTTAGCTCTGGCTTGTCCAGTGAGTTTCACTGACTGAAAGCTGATTAGTATCATGAGCTGATGAGTGTCATTCTTTCAGACATTTATGGAAAACGGCCACCACAATTTCTATGGGTCTAATTTTCTAATGTATTTCATTTTACTTTTAAAGCTACACAACAGCTCTGCATGAAACCCTTTATGTACAGTATTTTATAATAAAGATTTTTTTTGTTTATATAATTATGACTGTTTGTATTTCAGCCAAACTGAAAGATTGATCCAATGCACATGAAAAATATTTGCTTTATATATATATATATACACACACACACACACACACACACACACACACACACACACATATATATATACACATATATATTAGGGTTTGTCAAACGATTAAAAGTAAAATAAAAGTTTGTGTTTACATAATATATGTGGGTTCACTGTGTATAATTTTTTTATATAAATACACACATGCTTGTATATTCATATATTCATGTATAAACTGTATAGATTAATATACCAATTTATATTATGTATAAATATAAATATTTTATATATAAATAATATATTTTTAAATATAAATGCATGTGTGTATTTATTTATTTATATACAAAATAATTACACACAGTGCACCCATATATATTATGTAAACACAAACTTCTTATTTGCAATATGCGATTAATCGCAATTTAATGGATTTTGACAGCCCTAATATACTGTATATATATATATATACACCTACATAAAGTAGTAAAAAGTTTTAGATCAGTAAGATTTAGTTTTCAAATGAAGTCTCTTGCTGCTCACCAAGGCTGCTTTATTTGATGAAAAAAAAATGACAAACATTAATATTGTGAAATATTATGACAATTTGAAATGACTGTTTTCTATTTTAATATATTTTAAAATGTAATTTGAAAGCTGAATTTTCAACATCATTACTGTTGCTGATTACACATCAGTTTTCAGTGTCACATGATCCTTCAGAAATCATTCTAATATGCTGATTTTATGCTCAAAAAACATAAATTATTATTTTCAATGTTGAAAGCAGTTCGTGTAGCATTTTCCCCCAAAATTATATGATGAATAGAAAGTTCAAAACAACAGCATTTATTTAAAATATAATCTTTTCTAACATTATAAATGTCTTTACTGTAACTTTTGATCAATTTAACTCATCCTTGATGAATAAAAGTATTTTGTAATTTCTTTCCACAAAAATAAAAAATAAATTCTTACTGACCCCAAACTTTTGAATGGTAGTGATTAATGTTACAAAAGCTTTCTATTTCAGATCAATTCTGTTCTTTTGAACTTTCTATTCATCAAAGAATCCTGAAATAAAAATGTAAAAAACTGTTTCAACATGGATAATGATAATCATAAATGTTTCTTGAGCATCATATTATAATAATTTCTGTTGGATAGTATGACACTGTAAATTCAGCTTTTTTTTCCAGAGGAATAAATTACACTTCACTATATATTCACATAGAAAACCTCTGTTTTAAATTGTAATAATATTTCACAAAATTACTTTCTTTTTTTTTTTTTTTAATCAAAATAATTGCAGCCTTGGTGAGCAGGAAGAGACTTACCGATCTAAAACATTTGACCGGTAGTGTGTGTGTGAATATATATATATATATATATATATATATATATATATATATATATACATACATACACACACTGTGAAAAATGTATTCACAGTATTAAAGATGTAAAATGTCAAATGGAAAAGACCTTCTCTTTCATATATATATATATATATATATATATATATATATATATATATATATATATATATGAAATAAAAGGTCTTTTCCATTTGACATTTTCATCTTTAATACTGTGAATACATTTATTTTGATATATACTTTAGTTTGTTTCCATCTGTTATCAATGCATGCAAAAATAAACATCAAGTTTGTTTAATTTTATATTTAGTAGGATAAATTACAAAGTTCACTCCATATATTTCTATTGCAAGTGTTTTTTGTGTACAAGTTTTGGTTTTACAAAAATCCAAAGTATACTATCATTAGCATTCCTATTATTATACTATAACACCTACAATATACTATAGTCATTCTTTTTAAACCAGTGTTAATAGGTGAAGCCATATTGATTAATTTCTTTAGGTGGTTATTTGTATAATAGTAGTGATCGATACAAATGGACAGCACTGTTTGTTTTTAATAAATAGTACTTTAATACAAAAAAATGGTTACAAAGAGATTTAAAAAGTGTTTTATTGCTGTTTATAGCACAAAAACCTTGAACCCCGAGGAATGGAAATATCACATGATCTGATAAGTTACGGGGAAATAAAGTCACATTAAAACTCTACTTCCTTTATCTGAATGGTTTTATACCATCTAACCCTCATTTACACATTGTTGCTTTTATAAATATCTGTTTTTACAGTTAAAGATTAATGAGCTTCATTCATTTATTGTAATATATCTCATGTCATTTGTGTAACAGGTAAGTTTGTTTTGATGTTTCCAGACTGAAGAATGTAAGTTATCTGCTCACTGCCGTTCATTAAACCGCAACATTTATTACATGACAGGTCATAGACAGACATGACCCACATGCTTGCAGTAAAGATAAAACTCAAACAACCAGTATTACTAGTTGTACTGCATCACAGAAAACCCTGATAACCCGTTTCACTAAAACTTTCCAGCAGCAAAAGAAAACAATATTGCACAATTCATTTTTCTTAAATCCTTCAGTATTAATGTGATATCATTAGGCTAGATTAAGATGCATGAGTAGCTTTTAAGTCATATTACTGGAATGGAAGTTACATTTTTGGCTATTTACAAGTCTAAAATTAAAGTCCCCATGTTACTTAACCTAAAAGTGCAACTGGCAAAAGCCTGATCGCTTTCTGTCGTAAACATTCAAAAGTAGGCCTACTGGTGTACGCTCCAGTTGTAGACAGCTAGCACGGCGTTCACAAGTAGTAATCTAATATTCACAGTATGCAATAGACATTTTACAGATCAGCATCGTAAGGTCTGTTGTAGGATGTGTTGACGGTCCCCCTGTCCCGAGTTTTGGCTCTCGGGAAGTCCAGGTCATCGTCCAGTGACTTCCGCGAGTACGGTACGCTGCTTTCACTGGTGTAGCTTCTGCGGTATGTTGACCCTGGGAAGAGGCGTTGGTCTGTCCACAGGCCTGGTCATTGTTTTGGTCGCTGGTCTTCCTGTGTTGGTTGGAGGCTTTTCTCCGCGGTTCCGTCCTCCGCAGCAGGAGCAGATCCCGATGAACATCACCAAACCGCCGAGGACCTCCATGATGCCTCCGATGTAGCCCAAAATGATGCAGTATCCCACACGAATGTCATCCTCTCTCAATGGGTCTCTCTTGACCGAGGTGGAGTTGAGGCTTTTGAGAAGATGAGTGTACCACGCAATGGGAATAATGGTCAGGACCCCGGAGCAGAAGATGAGGAGCCCGCCGATACTAGCCAGGATCCATCTGGGTCTGTCCCTCCAGCATCTGACTCCAGGCGTCGCCACCGCTGAGGCCAAGGATGGTCACGATCAATGGCAGCGATCATCATTCCTTGAGCGATCGGAATGATCTGGTTGTTGAAGTATGTTTGGTCATTGGTGCGTTGGTTGCACAGTTGTGATCTGGACGTTGTGAAGCTATTGCAGATGTCCCAGATTCCTTGCTCCACCACTAGATCCACAGATTGACCGGCCAGGTTGTTGATGGTGCGCCAGTTGGGTGCAACCGTGCTGGTCAGGTCTAGGATCCATCCGCAGGGGCCAGGACCATGCCGAATATCAAGATCCCTGGAGTACGCATGGTTGAGGGTTGAGCAGCCGTCCCCGTCTGAAGCGAGTCTAGCGTCTCTGGTGCTTAAGAAGAAACACACTGAAACCTGAAGGAGGTGGTTCTCTGTGATTAGCATCTGAAGGGTGTGGTGTTGAATGCCTGGTTTATACTGAGACAAAACTGGTTTTTACTGCATGCCATGTTGCAGTTAACACCTGGAATACCAGTATGCAAGGGCTTGGGGATAGTGTTTATATATGTGTAACAGTGAGGTTTCAGGTCAGACGTTCATCTGCATAAACATTTGTTGGTTCGGTGTTGGTTTCAATCAATCAGTTTTCAATCAGTTCAAAATGGTCTTAAGATCAGTTTCACATTTGTATCTATGACCACAAACTGCCCAACTAAAGGAAACACTGATCACCATAATGGTGACAGAGATGTATAAAGTACTAGAAACCCGGACTTGAGTAAAAGTACAAGTGCTCTATCAAAAAAAGTGACTTGAGTAGAAGTTGAAGTGCTCTTTAAGCCCCACACTTAAGTAGAAGTACTAAAGTATTCAACATTTTTTCTACTTTAAGTATTGCAAGTAGTTTATTTAAAAATTCACCACTTAAGTACTAAAAGTAAAAGTACAAGTATTGTGTCATGTAATTATTAAAGAAAGCAGTCAAAAGTTTGAACTACAGTGTAAAAAAATTGAAGTAGGATTTACTTGAAAAATGCTTGCTAAACTATCTCACTCAGAAAATGCTAGTAAATTTACAAAGATTTGCCAAGTAAAAACCTAAACATATTCATCAGTAGCTTTAATTAGAAATATTTAAGGTAAATTTACTTGTAATATGGAATTAAGTAAACTTTACAAAAAATAAGTAATTTTAACTCGGCTAGTAAAAGGTTGATTAATATCGATTTCCTTTGCCTTTGTATTACATTTCACAAAAACAATAATCTTAAATTTTATTAGTCTTTTAGAGTATGTGCTTTACTTAGATCATCTAAGTAATCATGTCAGATGTTAAACATCATGTGAATGCAAACACCTCAATACTTGGTAGACAAAACACAATGGCGGTAACATTTGATAGGTCATTTTGTGTTTGAATATGTCATTTTGAGCAAAAAATGTACTTGAAATGTCACAAAATGGCAAGTTACTAATACTGACAACAAAAATCAATGATAAATAAGTGTAAATACAGCTGGAAACCAGTGAAAAATTAGCCTCATTAATTATTCAAGGTCCAGTGCATGATGGGAACCCCAGAATCAGAAAAGTTGAGTAATTTTTACTTAATTTTATTGAGTTGATATTTACACTTTCATTTCTACTCGCTTGAATTAAGTACTGATATGGAATTTACTTCGTTTTTGTAATTCTTGCCTAAACTAACTTTTTCAAGTAAATTACATACGTTTTTTCACTAGTATTTACTTTTTATTTATTTTTTACTATTTATTTTTTACAGTTTTACATATGCCTTCTCATTTTTGTTGTTTTACATGCTGTAACTTAATACAGTTCATTAATTCATTTCTTTAGGCCAAATAACTGTTTAATGTTTATGCATTAAATACATTTTGGCCAGATTTTCTGTTTCATGATGGGGTTTGTTTAACAACTGCTTTACAGTTGTTGTTGTTTTTTTCTAAATCACAAATTCAATTAAGTCATATTTATGAGATGTAAAGTTGAAATCAAGACAAACAAAGTCCAAATTGGCTTAAAGTAATAATTTTGTCTATCTCGTTATGTTTACTTTTTTATGTCGTAATAATTTCATAATTGTTTCTCATAATTATGACAATTTCATAAGGCATACTAAATGAATGGCTTAATGTTATGTAATTTCTGTTAGGTCATAATTATGTATATGCAATTACATTTAACAATAGATTATTAATGAAAATGCAAGAAGATTATACTGTTTATTATTAGGAAGTTACCCAGCATTGTTCCAAATGAGCAATTAGCTTCATTTATTATATTCATTCAGATAAATGTATGAGCCACAGCTCTTGACAGTGTTCATCATCACCATAATAAAAATACAGAGAAATAAACAGCATTCAACCATTTGCATTAAGATTGATGGATGTCAATTACAAAAAAAATCTACTAAGATATTTTACATAGTTATGTCTGGAGACATACACTTCTGTACCGTGTGCAGTGCAAATATTAGATTCCTTCAGAAGAATGTGTTTGCTTTTTGCAATTGGTATTACTGTGCAAACTTAAGAGGTTCCTGGTAAGTTACTATATTTACACATTAGAGCCCAGTGTGCTACAAAACGACAGTGAAGGTAGTTACTGCCAATAAAATTACAGGGGCTTTACATTATTAAGTGCAAAGTATAAAACCAAACTGATAGTGTTAGTGCTCATCAATATAAAAACCTCACTTTCCTTCAAAAACATGTATAATAGTAACCACCATTGCCGCCGCAGTTGATATCACAATGATAACATCAATGATAATACACGGTGGTAAAACAGATGGTCACAAATTATAGTTAATCAAAAAGGCCTTCCACGCGCCCACACACACACAATGTTCAACGTGAACTAAACACCTAAAATGTAACAAAACATAACAGGCAATACATAAAAACTATTTAGCTGTGTGTGTGTGTGTGTTTTTTTTTTCTAGCCTAACTATTTTCACGCGGAAGCGATCGACGGTTACAGTGAGTTTGTCGTTAGGGTCTTGCGTCCACAAGGTTAAAAGTTTTGTATTTTACAAATCTGAGTCGTATGGTTGTGCTTTAGTCGTCGTGTTGACTGGTCGACGGTCCTGTTGCGTCTTCGCTCGCGTGAGGTCCATCTCATCCCGTTTGGAGTAGTACGGGACACTGCTCCCGCTGATAACACTGGGCACCGGGACTCTGCGCGTGTCTGTCCTCGGTTTCCGTCCGTCACAGCGCCGACACAACCCAATGGACATCACCAAACCCCGAGCACCTCCATGCACCCGCCGATGAAGCCCAGCACCAGGCAGTATCCCACACGAATGTCGGTGGACGTGGAGAAGATGGAGGTCATGATGTGAGTGTACCACGCCACTGGGATGATGGTGAGGACCCCTGAGATGAAGATGAGGACACCTCCGACGCCCGCGACGGTCCATTGCGGGGTATCTCTCCAGCACCGGACTCCGGCCGACGCCACGCCGAAGGCAATGACATTGAGGATGAGTGCCGCCAGCATCAAGCCTCGCGCGATCTGGATGATCTGCGCCCCGAAGTACTGAGTGTCCGGCTGGTTGCACTGAATATTCCTGGACGATGAGAAAGTCTTGCAGATGTCCCATAATCCTTGCTGGAGGACCAGATCGATGGATTCTCCGGGGATGTTGTTGATCGTGCGCCAGCCTGGTGCCACTGTGCTGACCAGCTCCAAAATCCACCCGCAAGGCGCGAGCACCCATCCCGAAAATAAAAATCCCAGGAGTTCGCATGACAGATTTGGGAGATCACAAACACACAAAGAGTAACCCCTCTGGAAAATGAATTACTTTGTTTCGTTTGTTTAAAAAGTATAAGGACAGTAGAAACTTCTGGTGGGAGGATCTCATTAAATCCGACTATTGTTGAAAGTCACGTGACTGTCGGTCTCGTCAACATTAAAACTGCTCCGAGTTTCGGCACACCTGTAGGCCACGCCCACTCGCATTACGTCATATGCAATACGGGAAATGATAGGGGAGATTTTGGTGCTGATGTTGGTGCACATCTTTTATATGACTTGATCTTTATAAATTTCAGTCATCTAAAAAATCTGTAAAACGTTGCTATTATCAATCAGTGGGGGAGCGCGCCGCGGGGCACAACGTAACGCGGGGCTAGTTGTAACACGCTTGTTTTAAATACTTCCACACATGCTGGCATGACGAAACTTGGTGTATTTACTAGTTGCCATTTCAACACTATATAGAGAAAAAAATGCGCCAAAATCTTTGTAAGATATCACTGAACATGTATTTAACCATAGCAAAAGTGCATTTCTTACTTAAGTTAATTTTTCGTCTCTATTTTTTGTGTTTATTTAAAATTAGACAAATCTGATATTATTTTAATCTCCAATCTATTGTTTAACCGTTGATTTAGTTCTTTCATGCTTCGCCAAACTAGCAGAAGACACTAGCAGGGTTTAAATCACAGTTGTGCAGTGTAACACTGTGTTACAATGTGCCCCTATTAGAAATATATTATATTCTATACTTTTATGAATTCTATTGAGAAAACATGAGAAACATGTAAATAAAGACTGAGAGTCAATGCTCAGAAATTATTAAGTATTATTTTGTTTTTGAATTATGCTGTATAGCTGTGTTTTCCGATGTGTTTGTTGTCAAACTCAAAAATTAGTTTATTTTTAATTATTAAAAAATGCCTTTATTTTATATGAAAAAGTTAATAATGGTATTTTATTAAGAAAATATTTTGGTTTGACTTGTGTATTTTTTTATTAGATCAGATAGCATTTTAAGCTGTCATATAGTGATGTTACAATGTGCCCCTCACATGTTACAATTTACCCCATCTATGGGGCATGTTGTCACATTTCACTTCCATTCTTTCAGGGTAAATCAAGAAAAAAGTATACACTGTATCAATAAAACAAAACCACATAATTGTACTTGACATGTGGGAAATTAATGTGGGGGGAAAAAAACTCTAAACCCTAAGTAGATTTACACAAATTGACAAAGTCAAAAAGTGTTACTTTGTGCCCGCTCTCCCCTGCTTGTATTGTTTTATCTCCGCTTCCCATAAATAACAAATGGATTCTGAGCTGAATCAAGATTGAATTAAGGCCCATGGTCACCCCAAAAGCTGCTTGCCGAAACTAAACCAGATCTGAAAACGACATCAGCAGCTTTTGGGTGCATTCTGCCCTTAATGTTGCCTTTGCTGCATCCAAACTCTAACAGGGTTAGTTAACATAACTAAAACCACCAAAAAAACATTTTCATTAAAACTAATTCAAAATATTAATAAAAACTAGCCTAGTAGTACCTATATGATAAAACAACACTGCTCTGTAAAGAGTTCTTGCTGCTTAAAATGCATTGAGTTCTGCATTGTGAGCATTTAAGTGTTGGCACATTGTAATATTCATTACGTGGTGAAGTTGTTGCATCATTTTGCGTATGTTGAAACTCTCAAAACCATGAAAGCGTGTTTGAAATGTCACTCAGACTGTTCCCAGAACAAGCGCCTCAGTGACACTGCTTTTTGTTTAGAGTCTGTGATTAAAAAGGTACATATTTGCTCACCCATGTAAATACTATGTACTTATTTTAAACTACAATTACTGGGTAATAACTAGTACTAACCCTGAACCTACCCCTGTTATATGTACTTACCTTATATTAGCCAGTACTTTCTAGGTAAGTACACCGTAAGTACACTGTATTTTTGATTGATTGATTGAATTGTTTATTTAAGTGTCAAACACCTTTTATGGTGCCCAGCCCTCATGGGCTTATTAGACACAACAACTTCACACATATCACCAAAAATAGCCACCTGAGTTAGTATCTATGGCACGAATGTCATTTCTTGTGGCATTTATACGCCAAAACCAGTTTTTGCGTATTTATGGCACGCGATTTCGCGTACATATGATACGCACTTTTTGGCGTATAATATGCACAAACTCCCCACCCCCTCCCCCTAAACCTAACCCAGGGTTTTTTAGTGCATGACCATATACACGCAAAAACCATTTTGGCGTATAAATGCCACGAGAAATGACACTCGTGGTATAGATACGCCATCTTCATGAGACTGTGTTGGGATATCATACGGGATACAGAATACTTTGCCGTAAACACCAGGCTTTTTCTATAAATTTTGCCAAAGCAAAAACATGATTAGCAAATAGCCAGCCCAAAATCTTCCCTTCATATTTCCAAAATATATCAGGGTTTTTTAACTGAACTAGTTTGTAAGTTCACTCTAAGTACTGTACTGTAAAAGGAAGCGTCACCAAACTACTAATGTGCTGACAGAATGAATGTTTTTGATGCATTGTACCCAAAACAGCAGCATAGCACAAGTGGGTTTGATTAAGATAGTTTATCTGGCCTATAGTTCAGTGTTTAACTGATTCATCTGAAAACCAGCAGTGGAAACCAACTGGCCAGCTTAGACCAGCCTTAACCTGCTTCAACAGGTTTCTTATTGTGTCTTGTACTGATATATATTGCTGATTATAGCATCACCATAATATTCCCCGGTGCATTTGTGAGTTGCAAAACAAAGTCAACATGCCCTTTGTTCCTAACATCCACACCTTTATGACTCTTTACACGTGTTTTGACAGATCATCATGGAATGTGGTTTGGAATGAGGATAAACCTGTTATGATGACATGGTGACAGCATGTTGTTTCCACCTGAAGTCTTGCTATACAGTCAGTAGTTTGTGAAATCACCACCAGGTTTGCTGCTCAGTAAGTCTGTAATTGTGACGTTTTTACTTGACAATGAAGATAAAATAATGAAATAAATGACTGGTGAAAATAACAATTGTAATATTAAAACATTTTATCTTGGTTAATTATTCATCATAGAAATGCTTCATGCTCCACCTATTTGACTTTTGTTAGTGAGATATTTCAGTGCATGAAGTTTGCTTCCATTTTACTGCCAGAATATTTTAGATTATTACACAAGGTGTGCATTATTCCAAAAAAGAAAGTGACAGGAAAGGTGGATTTTTTGATGGAACAGGAACACATGGATTTATTTACTTTGTCAATATTGTGACCAAATTAATGTGACCGAAATTGTTTAAAAATAATACATCATTTGGACCTAAAGCAGTGCATTATCTTACAAGAAGCTTATTGGAGAAATAATAACTTCTTCGAAGGCACATGCAGTTGCAGTTTATGTAAAAATACACTAATATTTGTGGAATAATATGGTAATTAAAAAGCTGAGTAATAATCACAGTGATTTTATTATTACATTCAGTAATGGATCTTAATATCCTGCAGCTTTAATATTTGTATGGCCATGATGTCATATTGAAACATCACATAAAGATTATGGAGGAGCCAAAGGCTTTATGTCAAATGCCATGAACAAACAGGAAAGCTTTGTCGGAGACTGTAAAAAAATTTTGCTGCCTTAAATCAAGTACAATCAACTTGGTTGTTTAAGTCATTTCAACTTAAATTACATTAACCTGACTTAAAAATAACTTGAATTTTAAATAACTTATAAAAAACTTTTAAATTGCTAAACTTATTTTGATGAGTTGTTTTAAAATGTTGTCATAACATATAATTTTTAACAGTGACTTTAAAGGTCGCTATTGCTTCCGCTATTGTGGTTTTCTATTGTTGGATCTCAAATGAGTGACAGGTTTTTGTCCCGGCCTCTCAGACAAGAGAAGTGATGCTGCAAGAGGGAGTTATTTTGATTAAAGATTAGAGGCACATGAAAAAAAAAATATAAAAAATCATTGTGCATGGATATATATATATATATATATATATATATATATATATATATATATATATATATATATATATATATATATATATATATATATATATATTGATTGATTATTATATTGATTTCATGGGGACTAGGTGCACAGAGGTGTCAGTGAATCAATGATTTGCTTCTCCCTAGTGTTGAGTTTTTGTCATTGCACTTCTATATGGCCTTTTACGATGAACTGTTTATAATTCGTGCCATTAACCTACTCTCCGAATAGGCTACAATACTTGGCTTTTTATCTTTTTATCCGCCTAGAAAGCACATTTGCCCGCCTGTTTTTTCCCATAAACAGGTGTTTTCGCTCATCTGTCATTAGACCGGAGGCGTGCACGTGTCCCCTGCGCGCTCACGAATTGCGCGCGTGAATTTCCTTCATGTCACTCATGTGCGTGTTAACAGTGCGATAGAGAAACTGTTTAACAGTCACTCGCTGCGTTAGAAACGAAAGAGGAAGGAAAATGAAGACGACCTTCTCAACGGTGGTGATATTAGCAGGTATGATTAAAATGGTTTCTCACACATTACTACTCACTAAGTTATCAACACATACGCACCTATTATTCATAATTATTTTACGGACCTTTTAATTTAAATTACATTGCTTTTGTAATGAATTAGACTATATTTACATGTAAGCGACACGTGTAATGAAAATTGCATAATTCTTTATTAGGCTTAATTACGCTTAACATGCGCTACTAAAATTACCGGTTTGACGTCACTGTGTTGCTCGCGTGTGTTTCTTTAGTTTTTTAATAAAGGTGAAGGTGATTTGAATTTAAACGTAATGCGCAACTACTAGACATTAAAGGGAAAGTTCACCCAAAAATGAAAATGCTCAAAACCTGTGAAAGTTTCTTTCTTCTGTTGAACACAAAAGATGATATTTTGAAGAATTTTGGCACTCGTTTCCGTTGTTCTACGACAGGTTGTCATGATTGAGTAGGAAAAAAATACAATGTAAGTTAATGGGTGTCGACAAACTGTTTAACTGCCATCATGCTTCAAAATATCTATTGTGTTCAACAGCTTTGGAACAACTCTAGGGTGTGTAAATGATGACAGAATTTAATTTTTGGGTAAACAATCCCTTTTAAGCAACTCCATGTAAGTGTTTCTTGTTTAGAAGATGTAGTTTTGGTGCAAGAAGTAGGTATGTGGACAAAAAATTAAAACTCAACAAATAGACAAATGGATAGCAATGTGGAAAGACCTGGGTACCCCCTTTACAAAATAAAAAGAAAAAAGTAAATATGTCAAGTATGAAGAAAGTTACAACATTTTATAGTTCAGTAATCAACACCTATTTTTGTCTCATTTCTGAGGTGAAAACAATAGAATTTAGTGTGACCGAAAACAAGTTGTTTTTTCACAAAAATGCTCATAACTTTCTCAATATTCAAGATGAAATTTTCTGTGGAGATGGGTTTCATATAGTTATTTGGATCTAACGTGGGTTTCATATAGTTATTTGGATTTTTACTTGATTTTAACACACATAAAGACTGATTTGGCCTATCTTTTATAGTATTTTTCTGACGAGCAGTTGTTGAAAATACAAATAATTGAATGGAAAACAACGATCCAAGGAAAATTATATATCCTTAATTTAAAAGATGGATTTTGGTTGATTCATGCTATTTCCAGTTGTGTAAAAATATAGAGTTAACAATACTAACGCTGGTGGAGGAAAGAAAGTGGAGGAGACCACACAAAAGTTGAGTGTAGCCTACACGACGTGCTGCATTTTGACAGCTTTTCTACAGGTAACGTTCAGTGTCGATGTCGGTAGTCATAAAAAAAGTGGGGGAGTTTAAATGGCCACGAAATTTTGTACAGCACACCACAAACATATGTTCTTCATGTCTACCTTCCTCTGGAAAGTGTCCAAAGTGGGTAAAAATAATTTCGTGACAGTTGAATTCTTCCGTATTGTTTGAAATCGCCTTTCAGGAGGAAAATGCAGCCTGACTAGAAAAAAATGAAAACAAATGTGCAGTCGAAACCCCTAATGATGTGATTGGCTAAAAATAATCAAGGATTCCCACAGCGAGTCAGTGAAAACAGCGCATTTTAGGAGACCCGCTCAAAATGATTCGGGAAAATCCGGCACAGAGTTTTGGAACACAATGGCGGCCGCTATTTATTGAAATGTCCACATACCTACAAGAAGTGGTTAGTGTTGACATAATGTATTGTGCGTAAGTTAATGTAGACTTTTTGTGCCTTTGTCATTGTTTTTTGTGTGTGTTGTATTATGAAGGTTTGATAATTGGAGGCAGCACAGCTGACACATCTCCAACATCGACAGCAACAACTACAGCATCAGCAACTACAGCATTACATTCAACAACGCTGACTTCTCCTTCCACAACATCTGCAAATGTCACGAGCCAGTCTTCCTCCACAGTTCTCCTCAGTGCAAATGAAACAACAACTGATTTTCCTGTGAATTCCTCCCTGAGCACTACGAACGCCTCTACATCCGCTCAGACAACATCAAATACAACCTCTAGCTGTAATACTACCTCTTCAGGAGCTGGGCTCACCAGCGCAGTCAACAATATGACAAACGCATCGACCACAATCTCGAGTTTGACGACATCCTCTTCAGAGAGTCTTACCTCAGAGAAAACAACGCTGGGAACCGCGACAGTGAATGTTACTAGTGCAAAAATTACATCTGCTACAGTAACTAGACCTACTATTGGGTCTACAACTAAACCTGTGTCCTCTTCTACTGAAGTAAAAACTACTAAACAAGTAGAGAACTCTAGTGTTGGACAAGAAAGGAAGGAACCAGAGGCCCTGAGCTCAGGTACTTGTGTAAATATTTCATTTTATATTTTCATTTTGACTCAAGTTATCTAAAAGTTGTGTTTTCTGATCTTCTGCTCCAGATCTTAAGTAGGTCAAGGGTGTAGGCTATTTTGTTTCCTTATTAGACTGTATCTATAGTCTGAGTCTCCTATATGGTTTTCACAAACCTGATCAGTTCAGCTAAATTCAAATTTAAACTAATTTTTTTAGGTTAGCAACTAAAGTGACCCTAAAAGAAAAGATTTGAGTATGAAATTTAAGAAAGTAAGATGATTTTTTTTATTCCTTAAAGGATTAGTTCACTTTTGAAAAAACTTTTGCTGATAATTTACTCACCCCATGTCATCCAAGATGTCCATGTCTTTCTTCTTCAGTCGAAAAGAAATTAAGGTTTTTGATGAAAACATTCCAGGATTTTTCTCCATATAATGGACTTCCAGTGGGAACCAGACGGTCCAAGCTCCAAAAGATCGTTAATAACAGTTTCAGATGCAGCTTCAAATGTCTTTAAACGACACCAGACGATGAATAAGGGTCTTATCATGCGAAACGATGGGTTATTTCAAAACTTATTCCAAAAATGTAACTTTTCTAAGGACAAATGGTAGCCTAGCTCTATTCTGGAGGCGCGTTGTAACGTCACGTAATACGTAATTACGTTCAAAAGGTCACGCGGCGACGTAGCTGGAAGTACAGAGTCAGTAAGTTGAACACATAGGTTGAACGTCCAAACTAACTCAAACGCCGTTTACAAAAAAAAAAGGAATTAAAAGGTAAAATAACGACGTCGGACGATTTTGATTCTGTACTTCCGGCTACGTGACCGTGACCTTTTGAACGTAATTACGTATTACGTGACGTTACAAATGCGCCTCCAGAATAGAGCTAGGCTACCATTTGTCCTTAGAAAAGTTAAATTTTTGGAATAAGTTTTGAAATAACCCATCGTTTCACATGATAAGACCCTTATTTATCGCCTGGTGTCGTTTAAAGACATTTGAAGCTGGATCTGAAACTGTTATTAACGATCTTTTGGAGCTTGGACCGTCTGGTTCCCATGGAAGTCCATTATATGGAGAAAAATCCTGGAATGTTTTCATCAAAAACCTTAATTTCTTTTCGACTGAGGAAAGAAAGACATGGACATCTTGGATGACATGGGGGTGAGTAAATTATCAGCAAAAGTTTTTTTCAAAAGTGAACTAATCCTTTAAGCCTGTAATTAAACTATATTGCGAAATACCACAAGTCTTCTATATTCATCAAGGCAGGTCACAAACAGGTTTGTGTTTTTAGCAACTGGATTTATTATTTGGTTCACATCCAAACCACTGATTCCCAAACACTATAAGAGTGTCCCAACCCAAGTTCATATTTAAAACAGTAACTAAGTAATTGAACTTTTAGCAGTTACCTAGCCTTTTCCCGTAAAGGTTATATTGTCCCTTACCCTTTTGTAGCATCTAAATAGGTGTTATATGTACTTTATACACTAACAGTGGCTGGAAACGTCAGCCATGACTTAAAACTATCTGAATGTCATTGCACTGAACAAGTGTCATCTGCAAACTAATGCCACTAGAGCTTTTCTCTGAACTGACATTTTAGCTCAATGACGTTTAGCTGTCGCACTGATTTTGAGTGGATATCTGAAGTCAGTTCTCCTCAGATTCACACACACACTGCAGCAGAGAAACCACAGGTGTAGTTCAGCACAGGAACTATGGACATGATCCACTAGCGTGCAGCAACCACAAAGTGGAACAATACTTTCTGTTTTCATTTTGAACACTATAAGTTTTGTTCTGTAAGTCCAAAGTGTCTAAATTTGTTCTAGGATCATTGTTTGTGAAAAGAAAGTGTTAGAAAATGACAGTCAGCTGCAGCTTGATTAGTCTTTTCAGTATACTTTTTGTAGACGATTTGTATGTGTTTTGCTTGTTTTTAATTATAAATTATACCAATAATATAGTAATTATTCTTAATATTTTGACTATATGTCATAAATGATTGAGCAAACTGAATATTTTCCTCATTCGTTTTTAGGGAGTGTCGTTGCCATTGTAGTTGGTTTCCTTGCCATTGTATTAATCTTATTTGGTGGGGCGTACTACTTCAAAATACGGTAAGTCAAGCTTTTTTATTTGTTGATACCTTCCTTTATTTTTCTGTGGTGAATCCCACAGAGCTGGTCATTTATATATATATATATATATATATATATATATATATATATATAGAAGATATATATGAAGAGTTCAGATGCAAAAGCATCTAAGTGCGATTTGAAATTTTCTTCTAAAAGGATCATTTTTTATCAAGCTTGTATATTAAAGTTCAGTAATTTCACTTAAATGGCAATGAAGATTACCTATTAATTGTCATTTAAGTAAAATTACTGAACTTAAATATACAAGCTTGATAAAAATGGTCATTTTAGAAGAAAATTTTAAATGGCATTTAGAGGCTTTTGCATCTGAACTCTTCTTATATATATATATATATATATATATATATATATATATATATATATATATATATATATATATATATTAAGAAATATGAAAATATGAAATATTTTTCATTATTACATTTCATTATAAAAAAGATTTGAATCTTTTTAGATTAAAAGATTAAAAATTTGAATAAAAAAGATACTTGCATTATACTCAAATTGCTAAGTATTTATACTTACATCATGGTAGTATTTATTGTAGTGAGTTTAATATTTGCTGATTGTATTAAAAAATATGAATGAAAAGGACAACATTTTGCATTACAATAGTTTGAGGGGAATGTGCATAAATTGCATGAAAATTAAAAAGAAATGACTAAAATATGTTTTGTGCAAAATATAACTTCATATCTTTGTGTTTAAACTTTGGGGTGAATATTAAAGAAGTAGTTCAATTTTAAAAAACTTTTGCTGATAATTTACTCACCCTCATGTCATCCAAGATATCCATGTCTTTCTTTCTTCATCGAAAAGAAATTAAGGTTTTTGATGAAAACATTCCAGGATTTTCTCCATATAATGGACTTTACTGGTAACCAAACGGTTCAAGGTCCAAATGACAGTTTCAGTGCAAACTGTTCAAAGGGCTTTAAATGACTCCAGATTATGAATACGGGTCTTATCTAGCGAAACGATTGCTCATTTAAAAAAAATAACAAAGTTTAAGTTTTATAAGCTCAAATGCTCACCTTTCTCTGTTCTGTGATTCGTGACTCTCCTGTTCGAACTCGTTCATTAAAATGAACAAATCTTTTTCCAAGCCAATTTGTTAATTTTGTTCGTTGAATGAACCAAATGACACAAAAAAGATTCGTTCACTTTGATAAACTTTCGAACAGGAGAGTCACGAACGCGCATTACAGAACAGAGCAAGGCAACCATTTGAGCTTATAAAACTTAATTTTTATTTATTTATATATTTATTTTTATATATTTTAAATGAGCGATCGTTTCGCTTTATAAGACCCTTATTCATCGTCTGGAATCGATTTAAAGCCCTTTGAACAGTTTGCACTGAAACTGTCTTTTGGACCTTGAACCTTTTGGTTCCCAATGAAGTCCATTATATGGAGAAAAATCCTGGAATATTTTCATCAAAAACCTTAATTTCTTTTCGACTGAAGAAAGGAAAGACATGGACATCTTGGATGACATGGAGGTGAGTAAATTATCAGCAAAAGTTTTTTTAAAAGTGAACGACTCCTTTAAGTGTTCAATCCTTTAATTTTATGAATCGTCAGTGGCGTTATGATTTGTTTGTGTGTTGCAGACGTACTTCTTACGGACGTCTTTTGGATGACACTGATCACAGCACTGTGGGGAATTTTCTCAACCCAATGTTTGATGGCTAAAAAGGGAAGTGTTCATGAAGAAACATTCATTTCTGAGAAATAACCTACACGCATTTATTTAGCAATGAACACGGTAGAAGCAGATTCTGTATTTTGGCCTAAAAATTGCCACTTCAGTCTAAGTATAGATCATACACTGACCAGAATCAAGACATTTTTAGAATGTACACTTTTAAAGACATAGTTCACCCAAAAATATAAGTTATGGCATCATTTACTCACCCTCAAGTTTTTGAGAAAAGATATTTGAAATAATATGGGTAATTAAACAGCTGATGGACCCCATTGACTTCCATAGTAGTTGTTTGCCATACTGTGGAAGTCAATGGTGTCCATCAACTGTTTGGTTACCTATATTCTTTAAAATATCTTCTTTTGTATTCAGCAGAAGAAATAAATTCATACAGGTTTGGAACAACATGAGGGTGGGTAAAAGATGACAGAATTTTTGGGCGAACCATACTTTTAAAACTAAAGGTTCCAAAAGGGAGTTCTCACACAGGCACAAGAGCCAGTTTTGGTTCCCCAGAGAAGCTTTCTGTGAAAAGTTATCAAGGGTGTGTTCACACTTGGCATGTTTGGTTGGATTAAAACGAACTCTGGTGCGATTGCTCTGCTAGTGCGGTTCATTTGAATAAGTCTCGCTCCGCTTCCAAACAAACTTTTCTGTGGTTCGACTGAAAAATGAACACAACACGGACCAAAGACATGTAAACAAACCAAAAACAGGACATGATGTCACAAGATGTGACCCAAAAAACAGAATGCTCAAGTATACCTGTTGTTTCTCATCATAGTGGCGATGTTGCCCATTACAGGCGTCAGAATCCAGGGTTTCTGCGGGGTCTTTAAAAGTCTAAAAAATTCTAAAATTTCTAAATCGCAATTTAAGGCCTTAAAAAGTCTTAAATTTGCTGAAGTATTGTGTCCTAGGTCTTAAATCTTTTTAAACGGGTCTTAATTTTCCTATGTCCATGTAAATCTCATTGAAATGCTCCCGCAGCGCTTTGGAATGTTTTTTTTTTTTATTTATATTACGTAGTTGTAGTTCTTAATTTGCTGTATTACGACTACAAAATAGACCAACATGCAACAGCCAATCAGTTTTGAGGTTTTGTGTTATTGGCGGGTATCTCAGATACCACAGACAGACATAAAACAGATTTTATTCAGCTATGGAGATGTGGAAGTTTAGCGATACTTGGCTTGAAATATCTGAATTTAGGATCAGATTTTGCTGATTTGGATTTTGCTTTTTGATCAGAGCCAACACTAATAGCGGAGGTGCTCTGGGTTCTCCACACGGTGACAAGACACCAGTCCTACATTGTTTCAAACGATGTTTCCTTCAGGTGCGGGAAAGATAAAACGGCCTACATACGGCCTACGCTTTGGAATAAGGGATTTTATAAAAACAGAAACAGAACAAATTTCCAAAATCATGGGACCGTTTGTACTGATTTTCGCTGAATGTGCAGTTTGAATAAATTAAATTACTTTTTAAAAATAATTTTGAGACTTGTTACGCATTTCCTTTTTATGGTTTTTTTTTTTTGTGATATAGGTCTTAAATTTCATTCATAATGGTCTTAAAAAGTCTTAACAGTAATATGACAAGAGTGCGCCTCAAAAAATCGACGTCATTACAGGCGTTTCTGACCTTTGTCACAAAAAGTCGACGCACACACTTTTAATAATTGAAACTTTGGTTTTTAGTGCTAAAAGTTCATAAAAAAACATAATTAGCATTTGTCAATAAAAAAAGATATAATTATATTTTAAAAAGTAAGGTAAGAAGTCCTCTAAAAAGTATAATATATTATATATAAATATATATATTTTTTATTATTATTATATCACATATTTTAGTAGTTATCATAAATTAGGTATCATTTGAAAGCTTACGAACTCAGAATTCATCCAGTGAAACCCGTTTTGAAATTGGACGTTGCGTTACCATAGAAACAGTATTTTATTTATTAGGCCCCTCCCCTTTTGGGCATCATCTTTCATAATTTATTATCAAAACCTTTTTCTAATCTTGACAAACATATATTGTCAGAAAGGTCTGAGTCTCAAGGTTTCATATTTAGTGACATAGTGATATTTGGACAGAAATGTATTAATTTGTTATGGCAGAATGCATACAATTACAATCAATGGAATTCAATGGCACCCGGTGGCTATTTTTGGTATAACGCCTAAACAAAATCTCATGGGAACTTCAATTTTTGAGATATCAACTTTAAATTTGGAACACAACTTGGTTAGATATATAGCTTTCATTTAATAGTAATTTTATAGTAAAACCTATTTTGTAAAATATTTTATTTCATATTAAAAAAATATATTAATAAAGTATATTTGATTTTCTGTAAATTTATAACTTTCATAACTTTTTCATACTTTAATTTTTTTAAGTGCTTTCACTTCAGTAATAATCTGCTGATTGTATTCTTTAAAACAAGACCAAACTTGGGTGTATGTTCCAAAGCATTCTGGAATTACAACCATTTAAGTTTGTATAGTGCATTTTAATGTCAATTATCAAAAAGGGGGGTGACAGGTAAAGGGTTAAATTTGACTTTGTGAAACCTGCAGAAACCCTGAGAATCTCGTCTCCTTGCAGCAGATCGTGGTGTGAGTGATGGAGGGATTCCTGACTCTGCTTTTACTCCTTTACACATTTTATTAGTTCTTAACGAGTCATCAGCTGCTCAAAATACCATCATATGTCGCTACGCACATATAACGATCACATTTATCCTAAAACACAGCATTGTTTTTGATGTTCTGATGCAAAATATACGTAATAAAAGCCACCCAGTTAGTCATGCCTTTAGGTTCGGTGTTAAAATGCTAATGTGAACGCTAAACGGACCCAAACTAAATCTTTTAGGGTTGTTGTTTTTTTTTTGGTCCGGACCAACAAACAAGCGTGAACATCCTTAAGCGTGAAAATCCATTTCTCAGTGTGAAGAACATTTTAAAAATCTGAAGAACCTTTTTTCCACTATAAAGAACCTTCTGTGGAATGGAAAGGTTCCGTGAATGTTAAACGTTCTACATGGAATCATTAATATCAATAACAAACCTTTATTTTTAATAGTGGCGAGACTTACTATTAGTATTACTATGAAGCCTGGAAATGGAAATTGTTAAGTGATGTTCTAGAAATTCGTTTTGTGAAACGTATCGTCTAATTGTGCTGGGTATATTTTCTGACTAATTAGTTTGCTCCGATTATATGCACAAACTGTTCGTCTCATGATCCTATTTTTCAGTGTAAATAAACCACATTCATAACATTTGCTGTAACGTTATTTAAATCCGAAGCCGCGTATCTCCAACAGGCCACTTGTGTTCATCATTGGTCTCTGAGAGTGACCTTATCATGTAGAGTAATTACAGCTGTGGCCTCCACTATTCATCTGAAGACAGCCTCTGTTTTAACACCAAGACCGTTGAACATTTCTGTAGCTTTAACAATAACGGATTTGTCGTCCTTGTCATTGTAATGTCAGGAATTTACGTTCAGCGTGCAATTAAGCATTTAAACAGTCAAGCCTGTTATTAGAGATTTATAAATAAGCCATGGAGCAGATGGAGGCACATTATCTGCTCTTCTGGCCTGTTTGAGATCAGCTTCTGTAAATAGTGCTGCATTTATTTTTAATTTTTTTTGCATCCATAAATTTATTTTTGAATGTTTAAAACCACTTTTGTTGTTTCCTACCAGTTTTTTTTTTCTCACCTGTTCAACAGAAACCACCGTTTCCTGTTTTTGCAAAAGCCCTAGTTTAAAGAATGGCACTTACCACAGCAGCATTGTCTAAATCACTGGTCTCGAGTTGAAGCGACTGATTGTAAAACTGTCAATATGTATGAAAAATTATCATGTTAAACTTCATTAATATATATATATATATATATATATATATATATATATATATATATATATATATATATATATATATATATATAAAGTTATATTTAATGATTGATTTAGCGTACGCCTTGAATACGTTATTCAACAGAATTGGTGTTTAAAATCAAATGATTTAATGTTATATACTTTTTTCTGTGATTAAAATGTCATGTCATTATCCATGAATGTGGTGCACTTTTTTAAGTATTAGAGGCACAAGTCTTTTTTTTTTTCAAGTTTTCTAACATATATAATATCTAACATTAAAATGAACTTGGCATCAAGGTTTAGACAAGCTATGTTCAGACGATGTCTTAAATGGAATAGAAAACAAAACAGTTGATATGAAATTTGTCCTCCTGGGGTTTCACAGATCATTTGTTGTGAAAAAGGATGAAGTACTCCCTATTTTGTTCTAAGAAAATTGAGAGTTTCAAGTAGAATTTCTATGCTAAGATCCATGCAGATCATACCCTCTGAAATATGACCATGACCTCAATCATCAGAAACCTGACCTCTTTTTACTGGAGGATAAACAATCATTGTGCACTGAACTCACATTCACGTATTAAGGACAAATCTGAAGAAATTAAAACTTACTTAAAATCTAGCAGACCTAAGCACTGTTTGTTCTTGACTGCATCTTGCATGTAAGGCATTATAGAGCCGATTCCAAGTGATAAATGGAGATGAAATTAAAAGCTTTCAGATCAATCTAGCATTTTAACATTATAAACCAAATCTCATTTGAACCTAATTTCCCCTTCATTTCAGCAATCTGTTGAGATGAGCAAAGTTTGCTCTCATACTGTTCTCATTCAGCTGTATAGTGTTTGTGTTGTGTTTTTTCAGTGTGCTCTTGTAATAGGCTATAATGAGTGGGCCTGTCATTAACACACAGCTGAGAGCCGATTGCTGTGATGCTCGCAAAGCTCCAGCATTCTCCCTACTTCAACACCTCTTAACATTGAGTTTATTTCAGCCTTTACAATGCCTCGTAATTCTATTATTATTTTACTTTTTTATTTCACTTTTTAAAACCTTTTTAACTTTTTCATAATTTACATAATTGAATGTAATTATTACATTTACATACACAATCACAGGTATCCAAATCTTATATATAAAATATATAACAGTGTTATATCTCTATTGAGTAACACACACACATTAACCCTGACCAAACCATATATCTATACAAACACAATTTCCCTTTTTAGTTGCCACTTTTTATTAATTTATTATTGAATATTTTACAGAAGCAACAATAATTTCACTACAACGTTCATTTTACAACAGTACTGGCCCCAGCACCGAGCCCTGAGGTACACCACAAGTGATTAATAAAGTACATTTTTTTATGCTTTGCTTTGATATAAAATGAGTAGTTCTCATTTCAAATCTAATCTTCCTGTATTTAGTTGGCACTTTTAGTTATTTATTAAGTATAATCTTTATTTGTTTGTTTATTTGTTTATTTAATGAATATAATACAGAAGAAACAATAAATCCACTACAGTCAGTTTAATGTTACATCTTTTATTGTGTAAAACAATTTTACAGGTATGGACAAAATAACTGGAAAAAGTACACTCTTGGACATGTGATATAATAAGTTGTATTTATATAGCACCTTTCCAACGCTCAAGGACGCTTTACAATAGGCAAGTAACAATACAGGCAAAAGACAGAGACAGCAGACAAGACAACAGTAGGTATACAGAGTGAAGGTACAGGAAAAAAACAAAAAGCAAAACATTACAGTACAATTTAAGAATTATGACATTCAACAAAAAAGTGAGTTTTGAGCATAGATTTGAATTCAGAGAGAGTGGTAGCAGAACATAGTGATTGAGGTAGAGAGTTCCATAATTTGGGTGCTACAACACTGAAAGATCTGCCCCCCATCGAAACAAGGCGATGCCGAGGAACGACAAGATGGTTAGAGTCGGAGGATCGTAGAGAGCGAGTCGGTGTGTAGAGGTGAAGCAAATTACAGAGATAGGGGGGAGCCAGGCCGTGCAGAGATTTAAAAGTGAGAAGGAGAATTTTGAATTTAATACGGTAAGCCACAGGAAGCCAATGAAGATCACGTAAAATTGGGGTGATATTTGCAGAGCGCTTGGTGTGGGTGAGAATTCTGGCAGCAGAGTTTTGGATATATTGCAATTTGGAAATGGAGCCAGCAGGAAGGCCAATGAAAAGTGCATTGCAATAATCAAGACGTGATGTTATAAATGCATGGATGACAGTTTCAGCATCTGCATTACTGATGAAGGGACGGAGCTGGGCGATGCGGCGCAGATGAAAGAATGCTGATTTGGTGATAGAATTAATTTGAGAATGGAAAGATAGAGAGGAGTCAAAGATGACACCAAGATTTTTAGCAGTGCTAGAAGGTTTGATGTGAGAGCCAGCGAACTCACAGGTGAAGTTAGTAGGAATTTTGTTAGTGAGTGACGGAGGTCCAGTAAAAATAATCTCAGTTTTGTCCATGTTGAGTTTTAGAAAATTTGAATGAAGCCAATCTTTTATTTCGTGGACACAATCAGAGATTTTGTCGATTGTAGTAGATAGTGTTGATGTACAGGTAGTGTATAATTGAATGTCATCAGCGTAAAAATGATAGTTAAAACCATGACGGCGGAGGATCTGACCAAGAGGTATTATATAAATTATGAATAGTAATGGCCCTAGAACGGATCCCTGGGGGACACCTTGCTTCAGGGGGACAGTAGATGAGCGGAAATCTTGAACAGAAATGTAGAACTGTCGATCAGAGAGATAGGAGGAAAACCAGGAAAGAGCACCACCAGAAATACCCACATCCGAAAGGCGAGAAATGAGTAGTTGGTGGGAGACAGTATCGAAGGCAGAGCTGAGGTCGAGCAACAGGAGCATAGACAAAGAACCAGAGTCACCAGATAGAAGCAAATCATTAAGTACCTTAACTAGTGCAGTTTCAGTACTATGCAGGGGACGAAAACCAGATTGAAGAGGATCAAAAAGATGATTTTCAACTAGAAAAGACTGAAGCTGGGAGGCAACAGTACTTTCTAGTAATTTAGCTATGAAGGGTAGATTTGAGATGGGACGATAACCTTAATTAAACCTTTTTAGATACACACAGTAAATTGGAAACAGATCATATTATTGCACACTCAAAGGCTTAGTTCACCCCAAAATGAAAATGATGTCATTAATGACTCTCATGTCGTTCTAAGCCCGTAAGACCTCCGTTCATCTTCAGAACACAGTTTAAGATATTTTAGATTTAGTCTGAGAGTTTTCTGTCCCTCCATTGAAAATGTAGGTACGGTATACTGTCCTTGTCCAGAAAGGAAATAAAGACATCATCAAAGTAGTCCATGTGACATCAGTGGGTAATTAGAAAGTTCTGAAGCATCTAAAATACATTTTGGTCCAAAAATAACAAAAAGTACAACTTTATTCAGCATTGTATTTTCTTCTGGCTCTATTATTATTATTATTATTATTAATATTATTATTATTTTTTATTATTTTATTTTTTTAGTGGAACTTAGTGGAGCACTGAGACAAAGACCTAGTATAGACAACACTACAATGACTGTTTTCATCTTTAAGTTTTACCCTAAAATGCACAAAACACTTTTAAAGCTTCAAAACACTTTTAAATAAAGCAGATTAAAAAATAAATACATTTAAAATAATTGTAATAATAGGCTAACAACAACAACAATAGGTATAATAATAAAAATGTGTTTGCAAAGTGCTTCACAAAGGATAAAGAAAATGTTTTTAAAAAAATTATTAAAACTAAAACATTTGAAAGTAAAAAAGCAGACCATACATTCATACTTGAGAATAGACTGAACTATTCTGAGATAAAATCATCAGGGCGATGGTTTGGCAGATTAAGTCATGTGCCAAACTCAAAGACTATACTTCCTTACACAGAGCTGCAATTTGTAATAAATAAAAATAAAAAAGACCCCAAGATTGTTAACCATATGACCTAAAGCTTTCCAAAAGTATAACTGAATACATTTTGATCACTTTAATGATTAAAAAAATAAATCATTTTGCTGAAGAATGTAGTATCTGAAAACTGCACTGGCCCCAGCACTGAGCCCTGAGGCACACCACAAGTGATTAATGAAGCTCAAGAAACCTGATATCGTACAGCTATTGCAAATGTTCGATTTGACAGAAAGCACTGCCATCAGAGGTTTTTCTGACACATTGCCTCTGTCTTTCAATTAGAAATGTGAAATCAATTGTGCCAAAAACTGCACTAAGATCAAATGGGCAAACACTATGTATTTTATACATAAAATATATTTAAAAACCACAACAGCCATAATCACTATGCCTACAAAGATAATACTGACATGTTTACATTTCAGAGTTGGCAAGCACCCGTGTTATTTTAGTATCATTAAGACTTTAATTCGTTTTTATTACTATTTTAAAATTAATATTATTATTTTTATTTATATTTTTTGTAATTTTCCTTTTTGTAATTTTTATTAATTTTGTAATTTGTCTATATAGTTTTTACAATATTTTATTTTAGGCTTAGTTATTTTAGTACATCAAGTTAAACTAAATGGAGAAGAGCTTTAAATGTGTACTTGCCATTTGCTGCTCAAATTAAGGCCATCTAAACATTATATCATGCATGCCTGGTAAACCAGTCATTGAGTGTTTAATGTGTATAGATGCAGTTCTTATCTGAATGTCAGTCATAATAATTAATAGTCCTTTGCAGATATCACGTGTATGCATCAAAGTTACAAAGTCCTGAATACCTGATGCAATGCAATACATGCAAACTTACCATCAATTGAGAAACCATCAGTTCTGCTTTATTGTTGCAATATATACATTTAAATACCTTATGGGTAGTACATCAAATCTGTCCAATGAGATTTTACCACACATGTGACCACAGTAGAAGTCATAGCAGATCTACTTAAATTACAACATCAATTAGGTCTTGAATATTCTATAGTCAAACCATATAATTCAGTGCAATTTTACATCTTATGTCTCAGAGTAAGAAGATTTTAACCACATCTTGTCAAGTCTAGACATTATTGTGGCCTTGTTTATGTCTCTATAAACTGCAGGTACTGTATTTGTCAAGACGTTCAAGTAATTATGGAAAACCATGTTGTACTGAAACTACTGCATCTTTGCATTCCAAAGGTCATATGTCGTTTAAATCACTTGATGAAAATATACGCTTGTCTTTCACTTCATATTTATTTTCACTTTATATATTCACTTTACATAATTGTCATATAGCTGTCAGTTATGAGGTCTATGTAAGATGGTCTGTTTTCTGAGTGGCTATACGCTCGCACACCGTTTACTTGCAGGGATAAAAATGACTTAATTGTTCAAATAATACATTTGTGGCTAACTAGGCTTACAGCAAGCCACACAGTGTATCATGTTTTCACTCTTATTTGTCCAACTTCACGAAATGTAGAAACATTTATAAATTAGCTTTTCATATCCTATGTTCACACAACAGTCCTGAAATTATTAGTTCAGAAATCATTTATTTTCAAAGATTCAGATTTTTTATTTATTTATTTTTATTATTGATGTGGTAGTTTTGAAGGACTGTTTTCTTTCAAAATGTAGATATATTTTGTGATTTTATTTTATTATATCTGTGTGCATTATTACGCTGTAAAAAATTGTCACGTGATATTAAATCATCGGTAACGTCTACATAGCCTATATAATTGTTTTCATTTTAGGTAGAAAAAATAGCCTAGTACTTGTGAATAATTTATCCGATTTCAATGACAGATTTGAACCAGTAGAGGTCAGCATCTCTCTCTCTCTCTCTCTCTCTCTCTCTCTGCTTCTCTCTTGCGTGTGTGTTTTCACCTCTGACATCATGGATAATCATCGTAAACAATATTCACATATCCAGCTGTTAACTCGTAGTTGCATACACACAGTTAGATCACAGACACCAAATTATTTGACATCATTTAACACAAAATATTCACAATCGACATCTTATATCAAGTCTTGAAGAAGGAAAGTTAATATTTCTAGCCATGATGCTTTTTTCCATCATGAGCCAATGGAGGATCAGTGAACCGATGACCCAGGTCAGCAAACAAACAGAGTCATTTCTTTCAGGTTTCAGAATTATAGGCAAGAAATGATCAAACTTAGCTCACCTTACCAAAGAAACCTCACCAGTCTGGCTCTTTATCACTCCATCTGTTTGTCAGAAATATTGTACTTTAATTAGTGCTGTCAAATTGATTCATAACAATTGTATCTATATATATATATATATATATATATATATATATATATATATATATTTAGGGCTGTGCAAAAATTAATTGCGATTAATCGCATCCAAAATAAAAGTCTGTGTTTACATAATATATTTGTGTGTGCTGTATATAATTATTTTGTATATATAAATACACACATGCATGTATATATTTAAGAAAATGTGTTATTCATATATAAAATATTTATATAATATATTATGTATATTGTATATTAATAATATATTATAGTAATTTAAGCACAAATAATTCTTAAATATATAGATGTATGCTTAGGTATTTATATATACAAAATAGTTATATACAGCACACACAAATATGTAAGCACAAACCTTTATTTTGGATGCGATTAATTCAATTAACTTTTTCACAGCCCTTAATATATATATATATATATATATATATATATATATATATATATATATATATATATATATATATATATATATATATGTGTGTGTGTGTGTGTACAAACAGACACACACACAGACATATAATATAATATATTTATATATTTAGTCGTGATTTATCAATTTGACAGGACTATTTTTATTCAGTGAACCGAATCATTTTAGTGGCACAAACCAGTGAGACTGCAGATGAATGTCTTTCGGTTTTACACTAAAAAGCACAAAATCATACACTTGTTTTTATCACAAATACAGGATCAGCTTATCACAAATTTGCATAAAATGTTGTGAACTTAGAGTACCTTTAAGCAATAAATAATCAGGTCTTGTGTAACGCTATTCATGCTTTTAATTTAAAAAAAAAAAAAAAAAAAAAACATACAATTCATTATGTGATCAAACTGTGAGACCACATTTTGTGAAATTGCAACATCAGCTGATAGGGACTTAAAAACATAATAAAAATGTGGAATAAACCTCAGACTTTTGGTAGACCAGGATATACCTGTTACACCCAAATAACCAAAATATGACAGACACTTTTAGAAAAGAATTTAAGGTTTCTACTATCTGGTTCGTTGATAAAATCACAATAATTTAGTTGGATAGTTCATATTTAAGAAAATTTAGAAAGAATTGTGTCAAACATTTTGTTTTTGTGTTAATGTATTTTTAATCCTTTTACAGTCGTTTTCCAATTGATTTAATGTTTGTACCTGAATATTTTTCTAATAATAATCTTTTTGTAAATAATTTTTTGGAAAAAAATATTAAAGACCAGATAACTTCGTTCATGTAGTTGCTGCATGTAGACCCTCACAGGTCTTCTATCATATTAAACTAACACAGCACTAACATTTGACATTCAGAAAGTGTCACAATACCTTTTGTCTTCATTTTCAACAGTATTTCTATTGTTCATCACTTAAAACCTTCCAAACTAGTCATGGTGAAATATTTCACTTGAAAACAATACTTGTGCTGTCTGTATTTACTTTGTTGTTTTATAACGCAATGGCATTCAGACAGTTTTAGGTGTGTCTTAAGTCCAACTACCTTTGGGGCCACTGTCTAAAAATAATATTATGAGATGATATCATATGCATTTCGATCATATGTACCCGTTTAGATTTTAGAAAATGGAAAGGAATGACGTTATTAAAGGAAGAGCTAAGAATGTAAATTCGGTCATGATTTAAATTTACTGACTTCTTGTGTTGTTCCAAACTTGAATGACTTTATTTCTTCTCTGGAAAACAAAAAAGTCATACTAGATTTTTTGTCAAAGGCTGAAGTTGTTGTTCGCTGATGCCCTCCACTGGGCTGTTTTCCACTGGATCACTGAATCAGTGAGCTGAACTTAAGAATCAGATCAGTCTGATTGTGAACGAACCATTTAGACTGCTTTAGTGACGTGGATAGAATAATTCAATGGAATTTAAAATTAAAACATTAAGGAATGTTCACAAAATTGGACACCATGTGTCCAAGGAGACAATGCAGCAAATGTGGCAAATTCTGGTCCAACAGGTTTGGAATATAACAGGAGTAATTATTTTTGGGTGATTTATTTAATTAAGACAACGTTGAGACTGCCAGAGCAACTCAAATAAACTTGGTAACACTTTAGAATACTGTATCTTACTTACTGCAGAATTAATAAGGAATTATTGACGAACTAATAGGTAATTCTTCATTAACTACTTCTTCACTACTGTTAACTACTAATGAAGATGTGTTAACTAATCAGTATGTAATATAATTTTATGATTGTGTTAAGTATCAGTTAGTTAATCAATAGCTAATGAATTCTGTCATACCTCCTGAAGAACTACTATTAATTATCAACTAATTGAGGTTCAAGAAAAATAACTAAGAAGTAACTACTAAACAGTCATACAAAACTAACCTCAGATTATTTTTATATTTTATATACAGTACTGTGTGTGTCTGTTTTCCTCAGCATCGAATGCCACTGAGTAAATTCATGTATTTGAGGCAACGACTGAGGGAAACTGAAAATATAGGGAACTTATTAGTAATTAAAAAATAAGTATCAAATAATTATCCAGGAATTAGGCTACTTATAATCTGAAACAGTCTTGTAAAGTGAAAATATAAGGAACTTATTAGTAATTAATAAATAACACAGGGAACCCATTAGTAATTAATAAATAATTATCAAATAATTATCTAGGAATTAGGCTACTTATAACCTGAAACAGTCTTCTAAAGTAAAAATATAAGGAACTTATTAGTAATTAATAAATAATTATTAGATAGTCCTTCAGGAATTACTTAGAAGCTGAAACAGTATTCTAAAGTGAAAATATAGGAAACCCATTAGTAATTAATAAAGAATTACCACATACTTCTGACTCAAATCAAACTTACTGAAATTTTTTTATATATATATATATACTTGTAATCATCTAAACCTTTGTAAAATACATGACAATTACTTGCAAGAGGTGAAAAAGGCAACAGTGGTAAGGAACCAAAACTCCATCAGGTGACAGAATGAAAAAAAAATGAAATAAAAAAAAAACCTTGGGAGAACCCAGGCTCAGTGTATGTGGCTACCGCGATATTGCCTGGAACTTGAATGGTGCAAAAGAAGTTTAAAATGTTTAAGAACTAAGTATAATAATAAGGTGTAATATACATGATATGTTTTTGCTTATTTGCAGATCAGAGCCTATAGGTAAATGTCTGAACTTATCTTTCTTATTAGTGCTGAAGAATGACAAACTGACTGTGTATGACTGTTAATTAGTAGTTAATTCATAGTTGTTTTTCTTGAACCTTAATTAATAGATAATTAATAGTAGTTCTTCAGGAGGTATGACAGAATTAATTAGCTATTGATTAACTAACTGATTGATTAACTAAATGAACACAATCATAACATTATATTACATACTGATTAGTTAACACATCTTCCTTAGTAGTTAACAGTAGGGACTTAAGTGTTAATAAAGAATTACCTATTAGTTCTTCATTAATTCCTTATTAGTTATGCAGTAAGTAAGATACAGTATTCTAAAGTGTTACCAGAAACTTTACTAATCCTCACCATAGCGGTTGTGACACAACTGCGTCAAACGAGACTGATTGTGTAAATGAATTTCCCCTAAACACCATGATGTTTATTTGTGTTTTGCCTCAGTGCCAACCACAGGTTGCATTAACAGATCTTTTACTGAGTTTTGTTAACACAGTTTAGAACATTTTTCTAGGCTAGAATTTCTGAGCAGTTCTGATAGATTCTGTCATCTTCTTGACTTGATCCTTGACTTCTTGTGACTTAGTCAAAAAGCTTGTGATAATGCAAAAAAACAAACTTAGTGCTGGTAATTAGACGGCTGCTGAATCTGCGTTTCTGTCCAGAACTGGTGAACATTAACATTTAATTGAGCTCACATGGCAAGCAATATTAATCCCAAAGTTTCACATTTTGATAAAAACTTGTGATGGCGCATTTTGTAGAAACGTTAGGCAATTTAATCACGTATAGTGCGCTGACTGAGCGGTCACCACAGCAGCCTAGAAATCTAGAATCCCCCTAGCAGCTGATAAAATTATTTTGCAGCCAGTGTAGTCAAGCAACTTTCCGTTGAATTTCGGGCTGGAAAAAAACAAACTCTAGCCAGGCCAATCACATCATGTATAGAGTTGACAGGCAGGCTTAACATAATGACGACAGAGATGCGACGGTTCACTGCTACTTGAAAACAAAGAATGGCTGCTGCTGCTGGCGAACAGCTGTCTTTCGATTCGGCTTTGGCCGCAACTCTGGGTGATTAAAAGTTAAGCTTTTCTTTGAAACATGAACAAAGAACGGCACTTGAGTCATTTAAAAAAAAGGAAGATGTGTCACCTTCTTCGTTTCTCTGGTTGATTGTAGCACTATCCTATTGCATGCAGAGGGAATTTGAAAGACAGCCGTTTATCCCGCCCCTTGTATTGAGCCCTGTCAATGGTGAGTTCCCTGACCTAACATCCTAATGAGGGATGTTGGCCAGCCAGGAAGCTGGGAGCCCTTTGTCAATGACGGTTCCCCTGATGGAAGAAGGCTAGACGTGCGCTTCTCCAGACCTCCATGAGGTACCAGCCCACATGGAGGTCTGGAGAATCGCACGTTAGCCTTCTTCCAGGTCTACTGGCAGCGTCGGATGAAGTGCTGAGCAGATGGGACACTGACCTGTGCCTCATCCTCAGGAAACAGTGGAGGGAGATATGACAGACACTCGAAGGGGGACAGTCCCATGGCAGATGATCGGAGGGTATTGTGGGCATATTCTGCCCACACAATTAAGGTGGACCATGAGGTGGGATAGTTGGACACCATGCAGCACAGGGTGGTTTCGAGGTCCTGGTTGATCCGTTCTGTCTGGCCTTTAGACTCAGGATGGAACCCAGGTGACAAGCTGGCAGACGACCCAATCAATTTTCAAAAGGCCCCCTAGAATCAAGATGAAAACTACGGTCCTTGATCGGAGACGACATCCTGAGGAATTCCAAAGATTCTAAAGATGTGATTCATCAGGAGCGCGGCAGTCTCCTTGGCTAAAGGTAGTTTGGGTAAGGGAATGAATCGGGCGTCCTTCGAGAACTGGTCCACAACAACCAGGATGACAGAGTTGCCCTGGGATGGAGAGAGGCCTGTGATGAAATCCAGAGATATGTGCAACCACGGTCTTTGGTGAACAGGCAAAGGCCGCTGGCACCTCCGACTTCCCTTGGCAGCACACTGGACAGGCCTCCACAATGCTCCTTACGATGTCCTTGATGGAAGGCCACCAGAACCGCCACTGGAAGAAGTCCAGTGTACATGCAATACCAGGGTGGCAGGACAGGGGAGAGTCATGACCCCACTGTAGAACCGGGGTTAAATGGATTGAGGAATGTAAAGACGACCTGCGGAACCACCTCCTGTGTCTGGTTCTTGGGCTTGGGATATACGTACCTCCTTTTCCAGTTCCCAGCGTGTGACGATCCTAGCCTTAGGGATGATCAATCCTAGTGACTACTTTTGTGATTCAGGAGAGTAAGCTCGGGACAAGGCATCTGGCTTAATGTTCTTGGTGCCGGGCCTGTAGGACAGAAAGAACTAAAACTGACTAAAAATAAAGACCATTGAGCTTGGCGAGGATTGAGTCGCTTAGCCTGCTGCAGGTACTTAAGGTTTTTGTGGTCTGTGAGTACCTAGAAAGGGTGGTGAGCCCCCTCAAGCCAGTGATACCACTCCCCCAAGTTCCCGATCACCGACGTGGTAGTTGCGTTCCACTTACGACAGGACATGAAGGTGCAAGGGTGCATCCTACCATCCTCCCCTCTCTGAGAAATGATGGCCACGTCTGATGCATCCACCTCTTCTACAAAAGGACATTCAGGACAGGGAACTGAGAGAACAGGTGCCAATGTGAAGCGACGCTTGAGGTAACGGAATGCTCCTTCTGCCTTTTAGGACCAGCAGATCTTGGTGACACCTCCCTTAGTCAGTGCAGTTAATGGTGCAGCCACTGAGCTGAAGTTCTTGATAAACCTCCTATAGAAGTTAGCAAACCCCGTGAAGCGTTGAACTTCCTGGACTGTCGTATAGGGCTAGGCCATTTCAGGACTGCCTTGATCTTCTTGAGATCCATCTCAACATGATAATGATAAAACCGAGAAACCAAGCATGAGTGACATGGAACTCACATTTCTCAGGTTTCACGTAGAGATGGTTATTCAGGAGGCATTGGAGAACAGCACTGACATGACCTTCATGCTCCTCGAGAGACCTTGAAAAGATTAAAATGTCGTCCAAGTAGACGTGATGTACGTCATTTATTAGGGCCTGGAAGACTGCTAGAGCGTTGGTGAGCCCAAATGGCATCACCAGGTACTCATTGTGACCCTTTGGAGTATTGAAAGCCATCTTCCATTCATCCCATTGCTGAATCCACACAAGATGGTAGGCGTTGTGTAGATCCAGTTTGGAGAAAATGGAAGCCCCTTGAAGCAGCTCAAAGGCGATCAGAGCCAGGGGTAACAATTTCGAACCGTGATTTTAAGTGGTAATCAATACACATCCTGAGTCCTCCATCTTTCATCCCCACAAAGAAGAAGCCTGCTCTCGCCAGGAAAGTGGAAGCACGGATGATGCCAGCCGCTAGGGACACCTCGATGTAAGTGTCCATAGCGATGTGCTTGGGTGGAGACAGGGAAAAGATTCCGACCTCTAGAGGGACAGGTGCCAGGGAGAAGATCGATGGTGCAATTATAGGAGCGGTGTGGTGGTAGGGAAGTGGCTTGGGGCTTACTGAAAACCAACCTGGAAGAAGTTGTAGACACTAGGGACTCGAGACAGGTTGATGGGTCTTGAGATTCGGGACTCGGAGCTGGGGCAGTAACGGTTCTCTAGGGCAGTAACGGTTTGGGGTTGAGAAAGTAATTGGGTAGGGTTTTGAGATGGCGAGTTAACCCCATGAAAGAACATAAAGAAAGAACAGACATGAATGGAAGAGTGGTTCATTTATTACCTAAACCAGAGTGGTAGGATTTTGTCCTGGAATTGTTGAGATAAGGACTGAACTCTCTTGATTTCCTCAACAAAATGAACTGAATAACTTAAGAATATAACCAACCTTAGAGGTTTATCTTATCAACCATTTTTCTTAAAGGAAGTAGTATACTTTTTTCGACAATTGTATGTTGATTGTTTGATTCATTATTTTGTTTTGTCAGAAAAGCTGGCTAAATTTCTTTAATCATCTTCATTTCTTTCTTTATTTTTTGACATAACACTCAATCTCCTTACTCAATCTCCTTACCTAACAACCTAACAATGTATTTACTTGGTTTAGTAACTGAGTAACAATTGAAATAGATGTTACATCAACAAATCTGAATTGGGCATCAAGTCCTGCATTGTAAATGCGGCCACTTTCTGAACATCAGAGAGAATCCACCTTTAAAAGAGTCCTTTATTTATAACTGCTACCATTCATGTAGAAGGTAGAAGGGCTTATATATAGGATTATGTCAGATTATATCATCCATGTAGAAAATTACATTTCTGACAACTTCACATCCTCAGTCATCGTTGACGTCTTTTGGGTTGGTGAAGTATTTGTCTGAGTTGCTAAACCTGTTTGCTCTGGTCATATGAACTGTTACATTTACTCATGCATTACCAAAGACAAAAAAAAATCCAATGGTAAAATCTAAATATCCATCATTATGGATAAAAAGTCAGATGTCATGCCACTGACATCTCACAACAATGAACAATGAAAGTCTAAAAAAAAAAAGTTATTTCTTTCATTGAAGTATGTGATACATGCCATTGATCACGTATGCCAGTGGTTTTCTTAAAATCTATTCTATTTTCTATATCTATTCTTGTCTTTATGTTAAAGGCAATGTCTGTATTTGGTATCTGAGAGGTGACTGAGTGAACCCGTGTTTACTCATTTAGCCCATCTTCCAGACGTCATGAAGGTCAATAACACACCAAATGTATCCACTAACACAAATGCTTAGCATGTGTACTGTAATTCTTTTTACTATATCAATAATGTAAATAATTTGTTACTATATCTTAAACTATGACAGTGAATCGTGTAGCTGTTTATATCTGTTCTCTGCTGTGTGGATTGGGCGAAATCTTTTTCTTCCTGTCTGTTCCCACCCAGCAAGTCTAACTGCCCTAACATTACAAGTTTGGAGGAACATGGGTATGTGAAGATGCCCTGGATGGAGGAATCGTTCAGTTTGTTACCTCTTCATCCGACGAGGCTTCCACTTTGCCCCTAAAGCCTTGTCAGTTTACATCTGAACTCGTGGGCAAAGCAGTAGTGGGCCAACCTGGTGGTGTTGCAGGCGTACCAAGACACACGTCTTGATTTTACAGAGTTGGACAAGTTACTGGGTAAGCATATTTTGTTGATCCAGGAACAACATTCCTGTCCAAAAATGTTGTCCTAAACCTATCCCTCCCCAAAACCTAACCTTACCCATAAGTTATCCCTAAAAATCTGAGGAAAATGATTTTTGAGAATGACCTAACCTTGGTTGTCAGCCTAAACTTGGAATAAACTGTAAACGTGTCCCTTAAATTGATTATCTGATTGGTTGATGGGAATTTTGTTGGATTTGGTGAAATCAGCTACCAAGCTGACCTTTTGAGGGACGCTGATGTCGGCACACAGTCACAGAGTCCACTCGCACCACTGACCTTGCCCCAAGAACTTGCCATATATGTTTTAAACTAGATTTTAAAGACGGGCAGCGGCGTAATTTTTATTTATTTATTGATTGATTCACACTTGATTATAGTTTACAGTATAAAATCATGTTTATGCATTGACAATGAAGGCCTTGATATTAATGAATAATGTAACTAATTAAGATTAAAATTGCATGTCCATATTATGGTTTTAAGTGTTCTTTTTAAAATGTCAGGCATTAAATGTATTCAAGTAGCTATGTAAATAATTTGATAAATAATGAATTTCAGTTGTGAGTTTGCAGTTATACAGTATAAAAACCAGTGAGCCATCAAGTTCGCTCAAGCTCCATGTGTTTTGAGAACTATGTGTAAAAAATATAAAGTCAAAGGCCATAATTTCACACAAATGAGTTTGAGATGTACAGTACAATAAATCCTGTACATAAGTTACATAGAGTACGCTTAAGTTTTGAGCCTTTACAAGCTAAACACGAAGCACACAATGTGATTTGTCTGAACAATGCATTGGGACAGCGGCGTTGCATGATTTACCGTCTTGTTAGGATTACTACACACTGAAGGGACAGCTTTATGTCCCATTGGGGATGAAGGGGATTAAAAAATAAGTAAGATTTTAGAAGGGATTATGCAAGGCATTTTGAAAGTTTTGATATAGACCCGGAAATGTCACAAATATTGATTTATTGTCACTTCATCTACGTGGGAATTCACTGGACCAAGCCCTGGTTTATTCACATCCATCCAGTATTTAAGCCACATTATCACAGATGCCAGAGTAACACAGACTGAGACATTACAATAACTGGACGAGAACATCAGCGCAAGGTAACTCACTCATCTCCTGAGTTATGCTAAATTTTTGGCTTTTGAATCTAGCTATAATAATGGTAACTGAATAATTACTGAATACAAGCAAGCTAAATGTGTATATATGTGTGTGTGTATATATATACATATATATATGTGTGTGTGTATGTATATATGTATAATTCTGTGGTATATAATAAATGTTTAACATTGACACTTTTGCTTTGAAGGATGAAGTCAGTACAGGCAATGTTACTGATGCTTTTTGTTGCATCTGTCTTTTTAAAACCAGTAAGTATCAGTTATCTTTTTTCCTTAAAATTTGAATTTTTATATACAGTATATAAAACTTGCTTTTATTGTTACTTCAGTTTCTTTCAAATGCATACATTTCTTTTAATAATAATACTTTTTTTCAACTGTTTGAATCCCCAGAGCAGAGGATCTGATTCATCAGAATCAAGAGCCAGTTTCAGCGAGGATTCAAACTCAAATGAGTCAAATGAGTCAAATGAATCAAATGAGTCTAATTCAAGGGAATCTGATTCTTCTGTGGAAGATATTGTGCCACTCACAATCCCTCCAACTACATGACCAATATGACCAGTCTTAAAACGACCTGTGGAAAGGATGATGATAACAACAATTGATTTTTATAGATTTATTGATTGATTGATTGACAATTGATTATGGTTTACAGTATAAAATCATGTTTATGCATTGACAATGAAGGCTTTGCTATTAATCAATAATGTAACTAATCAAGATTAAAATTGCATGTCCATATTATGGTTTTAAGTGTTCTTTTTTATTGGTAAGAAGTAAGAAAATATGATTTCATATCAGTATGTTAATATGTGAAATCAGTAACTTTCCATTAACCTTTTTCAGTAACCAAAGAACACAATAATAATAGTACACAAGTATTAGTATTATTATTATTAGTTGTTGTAGTCTTAATATATCATTAGTGTAAATGACATGAAACTTTATATGATTTTTTTCTTATTCAATAATGCACAATTCACAGGAATTTGTGTGTGTGTGAGGTCAAAATAAATATAATGTTAACAGCACCATCCTAGCATGGTTGGGGAAAGTTCCTTCTAAGGGCGAGATAGGAAGGCAGGGTATGACAAGATGGATTCTGAAGCTAAATAATATTATTTCTAAACAATAATTGTGCAATCTGTGCAAAGTACTTTTTTAAAAAAACTAAAAATAAATACATTTAAAAACTAATGGAAAGGAAGCAGCCAAAACCTACTGTAGTGCTAAAGTGCTTTTGGATTCTTGTGATGGAGCAGCCTCCCCACCTCCCTTAACCGACACTCTGGTTAAATAAGTGATTTCCCACCAAACCGATTTGAGGGCAACCACTTTAGCAAGGAAACCATATTCCAACAATGCACATTTGCAGGTTGTTTCAGTGATTTCAGGCCCAAACAAAAAATATCACATTCATCTAATCTTTCCTAATGACCCGCTAGCTGCCCGCCCCATAAGCAGGCTGTCAAAAAAACGCGTCACTTTAGGCAGCCTAGGCTCTGAGATCTGCACAGAAAAACAAATGGGTACAACCACCACTCAAAATCAAAATAAACCGTGTTCTAGCCAATCTGTGACGAGCTGTAGTGCCCTTGAGAGCCTCAGGAGGACTCTCCACGACAGGCAACTAGACATGAAGGCGCAAGGGTGCATCCTACCATCCTCCCCTCTCTGAGAAAGGATGGCCACGTCGGATGCATCCACCTCTTCTACAAAAGGACTTTCAGGATCGGGAACTGAGAGAACAGGTGCCAATGTGAAGCGACGCCTGAGGTAACGGAATGCTCCTTCTGCCTCTGAGGACCAGCAGATCTTGGTGACACCTCCCTTAGTCAGTGCAGTTAATGGCGTAGCCACTGAGCTGGAGTTCTTGATAAACCTCCTATAAAAGTTAGCAAATCCCGTGAAGCGTTGAACTTCCTGGACTGTCGTATAGGGGTAGACCATTTCAGGACTGCCTCGACCTTCTTGGGATCCATCTCAACATGACCTGGGGTGATGATTAAACCAAGAAACCGAGCATGAGTGACATGGAACTCACATTTCTCAGGTTTCACGTAGAGATGGTTATTCAGGAGGCATTGGAGAGCAGCACTGACATGTCCTTCATGCTCCTGAGAGACCTTGAAAAGATTAAAATGTCGTCCAAGTGAGACGTGATGTACGTCATTTATTAGGGCCTGGAAGACTGCTAGAGCGTTGGTGAGCCCGAATGGCATCACCAGGTACTCATTGTGACCCTTTGGAGTATTGAAAGCCATCTTCCATTCATCCCATTGCTGAATCCACACAAGATGGTAGGCGTTGTGTAGATCCAGTTTGGAGAAAATGGAAGCCCCTTGAAGCAGCTCAAAGGCGATCAGAGCCAGGGTTAACAATTTCAAACCGTGATTTTAAGTGGTAATCAATACACGTCCTGAGTCCTCCATCTTTCATCCCCACAAAGAAGAAGCCTGCTCTCGCCGGGAAAGTGGAAGCACGGATGATGCCAGCCGCTATGGACTCCTCGATGTAAGTGTCCATAGCGATGTGCTTGGGTGGAGACAGGGAAAAGATTACGACCTCTAGAGGGACAGGTGCCAGGGAGAAGCTCGATGGTGCAATCATAGGAGCGGTGTGGTGGTAGGGAAGTGGCTTGGGGCTTACTGAAAACAGCTTGGAAGAAGTTGTAGACACTAGGGACTCGAGACAGGTTGATGGGTCAAGAGACTCGGGACTCGGAGCTGGGGGACTCTAGGGCAGTAACAGTTTGGGGATTAGGAAGTAGTTGGGTAGGGTTTTGAGATGGCGAGTTAACCCCATGAAAGAACATAAAGAAAGAACAGAAATGAATGGAAGAGTGGTTCATGTATTACCTCAACCAGAGTGGTAGGATTACTGTTGTCTTGGAAATGTTGAAATAAGCACTGAACACTCTTGATTTCATCAACAAAATGGACTGAGTTACTTAAGAATATAACCATCTTTAGAGGGAATTTATCTTAATGGAAGTAGTATACTCTCTTTCGACAACTGTATGTTGATTGTTTGATTTGATTGTTTTGTTTTGTCAGAAAAGCCTGCTTAATTTCTTTAATCATCCCATTTCTGTGATTTAAAAAAAAAAAAAATTGACATAACACTCAATCTCCTTAGCCGCACCTAACAACCTACAGTATGTAGTCAATGCATTGAGTTAGATTAGTAACTGAATAACAATTGAAATAGATGTTACATCAACAAATCTGAATTGGGCATCAAGTCTGAACATCAGAGACAATCCACCTTTAAAAGAGTAATTTAGGCCAGGGGTTCTTAACTCCAGTCCTCGCGACCCACTGCTCTGCATATTGTGTATGTCTCCCTTGTTAACACACCTGATTCAGATCGAGCTGAGGATCTGAATCAGGTGTGTTAAACAAGGGAGACATACACAATATGCAGAGCAGTGGGTCGTGAGGACTGGAGTTGAGAACCCTTGATTTAGCCTATTTATAACTTCTACCATGCATGTAGGATCTTATATATGGGATTATGTCATATTATATCATCCATGTAGAAAATTACATTTCTGACAACTTCACATCCTCAGTCATCGTTGACGTATTTTGGGTTGGTGAAGTATTTGTCTGAGCTGCTAAACCTGTTTGCTCTGGTCATATGAACTGTTACACTCACTCATGCATTACCAAAGACAAAAAAATCCAGTGATAAAATCTAAATATCCATCATTAAGGATAAAAATTCAGATGTCATGCCACTGACATCTCACAACAATGAACAATGAAAGTCTAAAAAAAAAGTTCTTTCTTTCATTGAAGTATGTGATACATGCCATTGATAATGCCAGTGGTTTTCTTAAAATCTATTCTATTTTCTATATCTATTCTTGTCTTTATGTTAATGGCAATGTCTGTATTTGGTATCTGAGGTGACTGATTGAACCCGTGTTTACTCATTTAGCCCATCTTCCAGACGTCATGAAGGTCAAAAACACACCAAATGTATCCACTAACACATATGCCTCCTTAGCATGTGTAATTCTTTTTAGCATTTCTAGCACAATTTGTTACTATATCTTAAACTATGACAGTGACTCATGTGTAGATAGCATGTTTATATCTGTTCTCTGTGCTGTGTGGATTGGGGAAAATCTTTTTCTGCCTGTCTGTTCCCACCCAGCAAGTCCAACTGTGCTAACGTTACAAGTTTGGAGGAACATGGGTATGTGAAGATGCCCTGGATGGAGGAATTGTAAGCTGGTTACCTCTCATCCGACGAGGCTTCCACTTTGCCCCTAAAGCCTTGTCAGTTTACATCTGAACTCAAGTTGGACACGTTCCTGGGTAAGCATATATTTAGTTTATCCAGGAACAACATTCCTGTCCAAAAATGTTGTCCTAAACCTATCCCTCCCCGAAACCAAACCTTACCCATAAGTTATCCCTAAAAATCTGAGGGAAATGATTTTTGGGAATGACCAAACCCTGGTTGTAAGCCTAAACTTGGAATAAACTGTAAATCGTGTCCCTCAAATTGATTATCTGATTGGTTAATGGAAATTTTGTTGTGAAATCAGCTACCAAGCTGACCTTTTGAGGGACGCTGATGTCGGCACACAGTCACACTCGTACTATCGACCTTGCCCCAAGAACTTGCCACATATGTTTTGAACTAGATTTCCATGAGATTTTTCCTTTTTTTGACAGCTTTTTTTTTAATAACCCTAACAATTTATAGGCTTGTTTAAATCTCAGGTTTTATGCTGTTACACAACATAAGTGTTACGCTGAATGTGACCAGTCACAACCTGTGGAAAGGGTGATGATAACAACAGATAACTTAAAAAAAATGAATGTACAAATAACAGTTTAGCCTACAATTGATTTTTATTTATTGATTGATTGATTCACAATAGCCTCTATGCACAATCGCTTCCGGGTTTGTCTCAGCACGCCGAGTTACATCCGGTGCTCCGTCAGTCTATGGTCAGAAGCCGGTTATGCGTGAGGTGGAGATAGTGTCAAATTACACTTGCTGTTTATAAAGACGCCCTGCGGTTAACGTGAATGATGTTAACAACACTGTGAGGCAGTTAGCTCACACAAGAGTAAAAAAGAGAAGTTATTTAAATTATATATTTCGAGCTATATCAACAACTTTGAGGGTTTATAGTCTCATATCTGTACGAAATTCGACTAGCGAATCAGCGTTTCTAGAATCGTTGTCTCCGTTTCTGAGAAAACGGATTTTATTAAAGTTTTGCCTCTATACACTTGGCCTGCAGAACGCACTTCCGGAAGTAGAGACGCTGACTGAGATTCTTTCAGACACACGTCATCAGGGTTTGTGCATAGAGGCTATTGATTATAGTTTACAGTATAAAATCATGTTTATGCATTGACAACGAAGGCCTTGATATTAATGAATAATGTAACTAATTAAGATTAAAATTGCATGTCCATATTATGGTTTTAAGTGTTCTTTTTAAAATGTCAGGCATTAAACGTATTCAAGTAGCTATGTAAATAATTTGATAAATAATGAATTTCAGTTGTGAGTTTGCAGTTATACAGTATAAAAACCAGTGAGCCATCAAGTTCTCTCAAGCTCCATGTGTTTTGAGAACTATGTGTAAAAAATATAAAGTCAAAGGCCATAATTTCACACAGATGAGTTTGAGATGTACAGTACAGTAAATCCTGTACATAAGTTACATAGAGTACGCTTAAGTTTTGAGCCTTTACAAGCTAAACACGTAGCACACAATGTGATTTGTCTGAACAATGCATTGGTTGAACAATGCATACAGTGGCGTTGCATGATTTAGCGTCTTGTTAGGATTACTACACACTGAAGGGACAGCTTTGTCCCATTGGGGATGAAGAGGATTAAGAAAATAAGTAAAATTTTAGAATAATTATGCAAGGCATTTTGAAAGTTTTGATATAGACCCGGAAATGTCACAAATATTGATTTATTGTCACGTCATCAACATGGGAATTCACTGGACCAAACCCTGGTTTATTCACATCCATCCAGTATTTAAGCCACATTATCACAGATGCCAGAGTAACACAGACTGAGACATCACAATAACTGGACGAGAACATCAGCGCAAGGTAACTCACTCATCTCCTGAGTTATGCTACATTTATGGCTTTTGAATCCGTCTATATTATTGGTAACTGAATAATCACTGAATACAACCAAGCGAATTGTGTTAAAAATAAAAAAATAAATATTATTCTGTGGTAAACAATATCTAGAGAATAAATGTTTCACATTGACACTTTTGTTTTGTAGGATGAAGTCAGTACAGGCATTGTTACTGATGCTTTTTGTTGCATCTGTCTTTTCAAAACCAGTAAGTATCAGTTATCCGTTTTCCTTAAAATGTAATTTTTATATACAGTATATAAAAGTTACTTTTATTGCTACTTCAGTTTCTTTCAAATGCATACATTTCTTTGAATAATAATACTTTTTTTTCAACTATTTAAATCCCCAGAAACTTCCTATGCGCAAAAGATTTGATTCATCAGAATCAAGATCCAGTTCCAGGGAGAATTCAAACTCGGAATCAAATGAGTCTAAATCAAGGGAATCTGATTCTTCTGAGGAAGTTATTGTGCAACGCACAATCTCTCCAACTACAAGAACAACAAATCCGCCAACCACTGTCACAGACAACAAGACCAACAACCCTCACGACAACAAGACCAACAACCCTCACGACAACAGGACCAACAACCCTCACGACAACAAGACCAACAACTGTCACGACAACAAGACCAACAACTGTCACGACAACGAGACCAACAACTGTCACGACAACAAGACCAACAACCCTCACGACAACAAGACCAACAACTGTCACGACAACAAGACCAACAACCCCCACGACAACAAGACCAACAACTGTCACGACAACAGGACCAACAACCCTCACGACAACAAGACCAACAACTGTCACGACAACAGGACCAACAACCCTCACGACAACAAGACCAACAACTGTCACGACAACAAGACCAACAACCCTCACGACAACAAGACCAACAACCCTCATGACAACAAGACCAACAACCCTCACGACAACAAGACCAACAACCCTCACGACAACAAGACCAACAACTGTCACGACAACAAGACCAACAACCGTCACGACAACAGGACCAACAACCCTCACGACAACAAGACCAACAACTGTCATGACAACAAGACCAACAACCCCCACGACAACAAGACCAACAACCCTCACGACAACAAGACCAACAAACCTCACGACAGCCATTTCAGATATGACTGATTTGACAGAAAACGAGTGATAACCCACAAACTGTGTTACGCTGAATGTGACCAGTCTAAACACGACCTGTGGAAAGGATGATGATAACAACGAATAGTAACTTGCAATATTGGTATTTAATCATAAAAAAAATAATTACTGTACAAATAACAGTATAGTCTATAATTGATTTTTATTGATTGATTGATTCACAATTGATTATAGTTTACAGCAGGGCTATTCAAATACATTTGCATGGGGGCCAAACTAGGAAATTCCAAAATTTGTGAGGGCCGGGGACAAATTGATATCAACTAAAGTATAAAATCATGTTTATGCATTGACAATAATATAACTAATCAAGATTAAAATTGCATGTCCATATGGTTGTTTTAGTGTTCTTTTTTCAGTATAAGAAGTAAGAAAATATGATTTCATATTAGCATTTTAATATGAGAAATCAGTAACTTCTCTTGAACCTTTTTCACTAACAAAAACACAATAATAATAGTACACAAGTATTAGTATTACTATTATCATCAGTAGTTGTAGTAGTATTAATATATCATTAGTGTAAATGACATGAAACCTTATATGATTTTTTTCTTATTCAATAATGCACAATTCACAAAAATTTGTGTGTGTGTGTGTGTGTGAGGTCAAAATAAATATAATGTTAACAGCACCATCCTAGCATGGTTGGGGAAGTTGCTTCTAAGGGCGAGGTAGGAAGGCAGGGTACGACAAGATGGATTCTGAAGCAAAATAATATAATTTCTAAACAATAATCGTGCAATCTGTGCAAAGTACATATTAAAAATAAATCTAAAATTAAATACATTTTTAAAAAAAAAATGGAAAGGAAGCAGCCAAAACCTACCTTAGTGCTAAAGTGCTTTTGGATTCTTGTGATGGAGCAGCCTCCCCACCTCCCTTAACCGACACTCTGGTTAAATAAGTGATTTCCCACCAAACCGATTTGAGGGCAACCACTTTAGCAAGGAAACCATATTCCAACAATGCACGCTGAAGAAGTCGGAGCTGAAGATTAAGCCAGCGTCTATCAATCCTATACTATCAACTGACCAGATACATTTAAAGGGGTGATGAACTAAGAAATCAAATTTTCCTTGAGCTTTTGACATCTAAGAGGTCATCATATTCTAAGAATATCCTGTAAGTTTCAGAAATGAAAACGTCCTTGTTAGTCCAATAAAAGCTTTTATTGTCACCAGCCTCAGCAAACGACTCGTTTTGAAAAGTGGGGAAATATGACGTCAAAGATGATAAAAAACCACCCCGCAGAAGAAGATCAACACCTACTTCAACACAGCCGGTTTAGCCCCGCCCACCGATTTTGCGCATTACACGCATAGAATAGCTGTAACACACATGCCTACCTCGTGATGACAAACCGTATCGAGCTACCGAGCAATACAGAATATTGTGCAGCGCCTGGTTTTGGAAGACGGTCCCTGCATAAGCTTCCTGTAGATTCCAATTGTACTGCATGGATAAACTTTATTTTTAATGACGTTCCAGCTAATGAGGTAAAACATCGTCGTCTGTTCGCTTAATTTCACTGAGGATTGTTTTGTAAACAAGACACAGGTTCGAGACTGGATTTACAGACCGATTAAGAGTAAAGAACGGTGCTGTGCCGTCTATATTAAATCTGACAGGAATTGTGCAACAGACGGACTCTGGGTCGAACATGTATGGCCGAATACGGTTGCCATTTTACAACATTGGACGTTTTCCCCACGTACACCGACGAGTGAGTTAAACTCATTATAATATGTAAAACTGTTATCCACTCGCAGCAGTGGGCGTTTACTTCCAAGTCTTCAGTGTGACATGCCCATAAAAGAGGGTGGATCACTGCTACATAGGCTGCCTATGGGATTCGAAACTAGAAGGCCCAGAAAGTCAATGAAGAAAATGTTTAAATATTCCATGTGACAACGGTGGCTCAACTACAAGTTTATCAAGCGACGAGAATACATTTTGTGTGAAAAAACAAACAAAAATAACGACTTTATTCGACTATTCCTTTTCTTCCTTGTAAGCCTGAGACGAGATGTTGTCTTATTAAATTTTACAACATGGAAATGTGTAACTGTAGGAGGCTGGTATGTACAGCTTTTTTTCCGCGCTCTTGTCTGCACCGGTTTCAAAATATGTTTCAGAAACAATAATTTTCTGCTCGTCCTGGCACTTTGCAACAACACAGCATTGTTTCGGCAGTGACTTCCTGCATGTCTCTTCTAACAACATTTGATGTTTACATGCCTGGGGAGTCGCATACGCACCCGAAATTCGAATCGTTCAAACTGAGGCACATGTCCTGATATTTGAATAGGATTTCAAACCACATATGGATGTAGCTTGAAACGGATTTCATGTGCTTTTTGGACTGACAATCTGAACATAGCCTAAGTCGGGATAAGAAATAGAAGGAAGAATTGCTGTAAAGTTACAGGCTAGAAAAGCTAGCTCGTTCGGACCTTTACCACAATAATTACTTTAGTTAATCAAAATGTTGCCCGATCACTCCTGCTTGATAAGTCCTTCTCTATGTGATTTCGGACCTACCACGTGTTTTTGTCCATGTTTTGCTTGAGTTTCCCAAAACCATCGTTTGCCGAACTGATGGTTGCAGAGTTCCGTCGTTATCAGCATATTTCAACAAGTCGGTGTTTCCCGAAACCATCGCTCCGACGAACATTCGCAAACAGCATCGCAAAGTTGTGTGGTTTGAACGACAGCTCTCGACCTGTGGTTAGAGGCATCGTTTCTATATTGCATGACATTTGGAGGTAATAAATCCTTATCTTGAGCAAAATAAGCAAGCTGACATTCAGTACAACCAGTGTCTTTTATTTAGAATACATACAAATGGAATTTGCATCTTTTAGTTTGTCAAAAGATTGGAAAGTAACGTGTTTGAAGAGTGCGCATGTGGAAACGTGCTCTACTATGTAAGAATGAGCCAGATATTGCGTCTGGTAAAAAAGTAAAATAACTGAGAAAAATTAGAAATAGTCCTCAGATGACATGTCTGTAATTTATATAAAACAAATCTACCGTTAATTGGATCTCAAACAGTTTCATTAAAAGTATTATTACTCCACCACGTGCGAAACCAACGTGGTTGAACGATACTTTGTGACAATGGGTTTCGGGAAACAGTCGTGACTATCTAGTTGATTTTTCCAACGATTCATCGTACTATGATCAGTGAATCAGCAAACTACGTCGTTGTACGGGAAACGCACCCCAAAACGTGACGTCGGTGAAAACCCAATTCTCGCGCATCCGTGGTGGAAATCTCTTGAACTCTCATCTCAGGCCTGCAAGGAAGAAAAGGAATAGTCGAATAAAGTCGTTATTTTCGTTTGTTTTTTCGCACAAAAAGTATTCTCGTTGCTTGATAAACTTATAGTTGTCACATGGAATATTTAAACATGTTCTTCGTTGACTTTCTGGGCCGTCAAGTTTCGATCCCTTAGGCAGCCTATGTAGCAGTGATCTCCCTCTCAAATTTAATCAAAAATATCTTCATTTGTGTTCCGAAGACGAACAAAGGTCTTACGGGTTGGTACAGCATGGGGGTGAGTACAGCATTTTTGGGTGAACTAACCCTTTAACATGGAAGAGGCAATCCCCAAGAAGAGAAGGAGGATTAGGGCGAGGGAATACCATTGTTGTTGTTTTTTTGTTTTGTTTTTTTCATAAAAGAAACTAATAATAATCAGGAAGGGTTCTGAAAGGTGGAGAGAACTCAAAGAATTGAAAAAATGTACATGAGCTAACTTGGTTTGTTTGGGATCTTGCGTCAAACACAAACAGGAGTAACGTCACCCAAAAACGCTGATAAAGCCCTTAATGACATCAAAACAATAACTTATTTTTGCCTAGCCAAATAAATACGCACAGTATTACTATTACGATAATAAACATACATTCAACACATGCTGTAAACATCAAAACTAACATGCGACTCACCAGGGTTTGTTGTGGAAAAATGTATATTTTTTACTTTCTTTTACGTTATGGAGTTTTTTTTTCTTTTTCTTCTTTCAATTCAATCATGTGTTTTTCTCTCCTGGAATGTACAGGTATTTGTATTCACATGACAGAAACAAACAAACACACACACCAAAACATATGGTCAGAAAGAACCTTTTGATCCTTTCGATATGGATAGATTGTATTCGAGGATGACATGGGGGTCAATTTAAATCTGATGTCTCTTAGTGTGATTCTGTTTTGTTAATAATTGTTTTTGTCACAATAGGTTACATAAAATGGTATGACCACTGCCGTTATAGGTTACACGCACTACCGGAATGAACCAGGACAGAAATCAACAGGTAAGCAAAGAACGATATAGAACAAATTATGATATTGGATGACCAATAAACACTCTGTAAAAACCACTAGACTCCTCATAATCTACCCATGTCATTTATGTGCTTATATGCTAGCCTAGAAATCTAGACGCACCCTAGCGGCAGCAAAAAATATTTTGCAGCAAAGCGTGGTCTAGCAAACTCTCCATAGGGGTTTTAGCTGGAAAACCCCAACTCTGGAAGGGCCAATCACATCGTGTATGGAGTCGGCGGGCGGGCTTAGCAAAATGACGACAGAGTTGCGACGTCAGAGCAAGCTCGGACATATTCGGTTTTAAGTCGTTCATCCATAGACTTTTAATGATTAGTGCTTTATTTTTAAAGTTTGTGGGTCGTGTAAAAAAAAATCCCTTATTTTGGGGATGGATTCCGGGAAATCTCCCTTATTTTCAATAAACAATGTTGACAGCTGGACTGGATACGGTAAAAGTTTAATATATCAACTTGCGTTGATATATACGAGTACGTCACCTTCTTCGTTGCTCTGATTGGCTTTAGCGCTATCCAATTGCGTGCAGAGAGAATTTGAAAGACAACCGTTTATCCCGCCCTCGGATTGAGCCCTGTCAATGAAGAGTTTCCAGACTCGGATAATGATGAATGTCGGATAAACAAAACGCAACCTTAAGTTGAGAATTCGCAAAACATAAGGCAGCCATCAGAAACAATAACCTTGATAAGGCTATTGCTAAACATTATACAAAGAAGAATCTAGGTATGCTGGCTCCCTTAGGTTTATTGGTTTTGAGAGGGTATTGGCAAATCTTAGAGTTGGTAACATAATTAAACAGCTCCTGAGAAGAGCTTTTTGGATAGATGAAATGTCTACTGTTGAACCCTATTGCATGAAGGAATCACAGGATTTCAACTGTTTTCTTTAAAAAGGGGTTATTGACTATTAGCCTCACTCCAGTGTATATATCTGTACATTCTGTTACATTGTGGACATATTGATGATGTATATCTGTAATGTATGTATATGTTTTTCAACAAAATGTTTTGCTCATGTCAGGCTTTCGATGATGATAATCATGTATTGTGTTGATACATTTGAGGATGTGAATCATGTATTCAATTTAAACACGTAGCACACAATGTGATTTGTCTGAACAATGCATTGGGACAGCGGCGTTGCATGATTTACCGTCTTGTTTGGATTACTACACACTGACTGTAGAAGGGATTTGGCAAGGCATTTTGAAAATTTTGGTACAGACACGGAAGTTGCACAAATGTTGACTTATTGTCACGTCATCTACGTGGGAATTCACTGGACCAAGCCCTGGTTTATTCACATCCATCCAGTATTTAAGCCACATTATCACAGATGCCAAAGTAACAGACATTACAATAACTGGACGAGAACATCAGCGCAAGGTAACTCACTCATCTCAGTTATGCTACATTTATGGCTTTTGAATCTATCTATATTACTTGTAACTGAATAATCACTGAATACGAGCAAAAAAATATTATTCTATGATAAACAATATTTCGAGAATAAATGTTTCACTTCAATCTCGTTAATTGCTTTTGTTTTGTAGGATGAAGTCAATACAGGCAATGTTACTGATGCTTTTTGTTGCATCTGTCTTTTCAAAACCAGTAAGCAGTTATCTGTTTTCTTTTACAATTGATTTTTTTACGATATTCTAAGATTATATATATATATATATATATATATATATATATATATATATATATATATATATATATATATATATATATATATATATATATATATATATATATATATATATATTACTTTATTGCTACTTTATTGCTCTTTCAAAAGCATACAGTACTATTAATAAAAAAAAATGTCCAACTGTTTGAATCTCCAGTTTCCTTTGCGCAGAGGATTTGATTCATCAGACTCAAGATCCAGTTCCAGCGAGGATTCAAACTCGGAATCAAATGAGTCTAAATCAAGGGAATCTGATTCTTCTGAGGAAGTTATTGTGTCACGCACAATCCCTCCAACTACAAGAACAACAAATCCACCGACCACTGTCACGACAACAAGACCAACAACTGTCACAACAACAAGACCAACAACTGTCACGACAACAAGACCAACAACTGTCACGACAACAAGACCAACAACTGTCACGACAACAAGACCAACAACTGTCACAACAACAAGACCAACAACTGTCACGACAACAAGAACAACAACCCTCACGACAACAAGACCAACAACTGTCACGACAACAAGACCAACAACTGTCACAACAACAAGACCAACAACTGTCACGACAACAAGACCAACAACTGTCACGACAACAGGACCAACAACTGTCAGCGACAACAAGACCAACAACTGTCACAACAACAAGACCAACAACTGTCACGACAACAAGACCAACAACTGTCACGACAACAAGACCAACGACTGTCACGACAACAAGACCAACGACTGTCACGACAACAAGACCAACAACTGTCACGACAACAAGACCAACAACTGTCACAACAACAAGACCAACAACCCCAATGACAGAAGATACCACAACCTGGGTTATGCAGAATATGACCAGTGCTAACATGACATGTGAAAGGCGGCTTGATGAAAACTGCTAATAACTTCCTGTTTAAACATACTTTCATACAAAACACACAAATAAACAACTGATTATAGTCTACAGTATAACCTATGCTTAAGCGTTGATAATGAAGGTCTTGATACTAATGAATAATATAACTAATAAAATTAAAATTGCATGTCCACATTGTGGTATCGTGTTCATTTTGAGGTTGATGTTGTTGTTTTTTTTTTGTTTTTTTTTCATTTAAGAAAAAAAACCCAGAAAACTATTTTATGATGTAAGAAAAAAAATATATCAGCATGTTAATATGTGAGTTCAGTCATTTTTCTTATACCTTTTCAGTAACTGATTGAAATAATAATAAATAGTAGTGGTATAAAATTATTATTATTATCAGTAGTTGTAGTAGTATTAACATAGTTAATTACACATTAGTATAAATGACATGGAATCTTGTAGGTTTTTTACCAGCATCATCCTAGCTTTTAAAAAAGTAATGCATTGTAGTGATTTACCATCTTGTTTGGATTACTACAGACTGATTTACTCTAGAACTACAATAACCATTATGTTCACACACACACACACACAGCACACACAACGCCTCTGCACTTACTCAAGATTTCTCTCAATATTGGGAACAGGAGAGCTGAGAAACAATGTAACTTGAGTAACTTATTTGATAAGGTAACTTGGATATTTTAGTTTTGGATGTTTTAAGATTGTTTCTGATGAAATTGAATGGTTAAGATTGTTTTTTAGACAGATGCTGCAGTCACGAGAATTTTCGGATTCTGTGGTAGCACCCCCACACCTCTACAATGGTAGCATAGGTGCACTGGAACAATCCTTCATAAAACACATAAAACTTTAGTTTACAAAGACGTGAAAATCACTGAGTGGTCTGGGGTGTTCACTGATATGCTCACACAAAACAGGTGTTTTCCAACAGGTGTTTTACCATTGTAAAACTGTAGAACTATCTTTACAAACGTCTCACAACTGTACATTCTTCCGTTGAGAGCTTGAATAATAGACACTCCAGCCCAGTTGGTGGCGATAATGCACCTTTGCCAATTGCAAGCAAACCACATGTGTAGTGTAGCCTACGATACTGTGACTGAATAAGACTACAGAAAGAATACAAACAACCCCATATCAGTGAAAACCCCAGACCACTCGATGAGTTTCACGTCTTTGTAAACTAAAGTTTTATGCATTTTATGAAGGATTGTTCCTGTGCACCTATTCATCCATTGTGAAGATGGGGGGTGTAACCACTGAAAATTCTCAGGACAGCAGATATAAAGTCTGAACTGTGAGATATAAAGTCAGAATTGCGTGATATAAAGTCTGAATTGCGTGTTATAAAGTCGCAATTGCGTGTTATAAAGTCAAAATTACGAGATATAAAGTCAGAATTGCGAGATATAAAGTCAGAATTACGAGTTATAAAATCAGAATTACGAGATATAGTCAGAATTAAGAGATATAAAGTCAGAATTAAGAGATATAAAGTCAGAATTGCGAGTTATAAAGTCCAAATTAGGAGATAAAGTCAGAATTGCGTGCAATTGCATGTTATAATTCAGAAATGCGAGATTTAAACTATTCTGAGGGAGGAAAATGTTAGTCTTTTTCTTTTCTCGTGACAGCAGCATTTGTCTAAAAAACAATCTTAATCTTTCTATTTCATCAGAAAAAAACTTAAAACAGGGCTTTAATTGTAAAATACCAAACTTTCCTTTAAAAAAGTAATCTGATTAAATTACTCGCGTTACTTGTAATCCATTACCTCAACACTGCCTCTTATGGTATTAGAAGAAGAACTTCAATTTATCTCAACAATTTACATCTATGATCCATTGCATTCGTTAGACATGGTTAAAGATTATGCTGAAAGTCAAAAGTCGCATCTGCTGAGTGATAATAAAAAGGGCAATTTTTGGAAGCACATTGCTTGTTACAACAACATAACATAATGGTCTATGACATGGTACAATCCAAAAGAACAAAAGAAAAAAACTTCCTACATGACCTCATTGTATTGGTCAGATATTATGTGAGATCAGTAATCATTGTGATATCCCTTTATCATTGTTACACATGGAAATGGAAGGTCAAGTTTTGCGCATTGCTGGGACACAGCATTCATTCGCACATCTCAAAAGTTGCATAAGGTCAGCCAGTGATGGCCAGATATTGAAAGATACAGTTTTGTTTGCCATATGCATTAGTCAATGAACAAACTGTAGGCTGTCTGAGACTAGTAGTACCTCAGAGATTTGCATATAAAGACTATGCTAAATATTAGCTAATAAATAATAGGCCTACCTATATATAATAATTTACTCAAATTTTTATTTAAGATTTTTCAGCATTGAACAGTTAATAGAGCTTTTATAGAGCTGCTTTATTTTATATATGAGCCTCATGCCTAAATCAAAATGTGTTTTGTTGTTAGGTTAATTATATATAGGGAAAGCGTCTGCATGCGAACATTAACAGACGTCGAGGGATTTGATAGCTCTGTGATTAGATGTAATTAAACTTGCTGTACATTGAGACGAACGTCACATTAACAGAGCAGAAGTTATGTGCAGCTGTTACTTTGTCAACACCAATCTCAAATTAAGAATTAGACATTTTATTTAGAATAGTATTATTTTTTTTGTAAGAAATCACCAGACTGCGATCTCAGAACAGGATAATTACAGAGCACTAGACTTCAAAGTTTGGCAAATATGTGTCTAAAGCCTTCACATCAAGACATTGGCACAAGAAACACAGAGCTGCAGATGATCATTTTTAGAAGTCGAGTGAGGGTTTGACATCTCTCCGGGTAAGTCTGGTAATTAATTTATGTATATCACATCATTCAAAACATTGTTGTAACTGTAGAGGCATTTATTTTTACCCCCTTCTGTTATTTATCAAAGGAAATGTTTCAAAAGTGGCTACAGTTTATATGTGGTTTATAAAGTGTTCAGGGTGGTTTCTGAAAAGTCAGGCCAAGATGTTTGGTTATTGCCTGGGTGTTACTGGACCAAGTCATAAGTTTCTGTTAATAAACAAAACAATGTAAACTGTCATAATTACTGCAGAAATGGGAATATCTCAGCCAGTATATTTGAGCCAATATAAGGGTAGCCTTGTGAGACCATCCTGATCTCGCGAGCTTTCAAGGTTTCACTCGCAGATCAGTCTGGATACTTTCCGTTAAAGAAAATTTGGGAGCAGTTCACCAAACGAACGTCCAATCAGCATTGGCTTTGAGGCGGGTTGAGCTGTGACGCAACGAGAAGCGCGACAGTTCAGTCCAGAGTCACATGGCGGCTTCAGCGGATGAAACTAGCATCAGCGTGGCTATCGAGCAAGTTCTATCGGAATTACAGAGTAATTCCTCCTAGTCTTTAATTAAAATAACTTCCCCTCGCTCTTGAAGCTCTTCTCTGATGATGTGTTCACTGGCATGACTACATTGGTTCTTGTTTGTGAAGCAGTTTCAATCGGATATACATCACAACAGGGAAGAAAAGACCATCACAACTTCCGTTGTACTTGCAACGTCCGTTTCATGCTGACTTTAAAGACCGCTGCTCTATATCATTTGGCTGGGCTGCTGAAGGAACTGCTCAAACCAGCCTAAAATGTGTCCAAATCCAACAAACAGACCAGAGAGACTAAGCAGCAAACCAGTTTAGGCTGGTTTACATATTAAAGGGTGATGAAATTTTGACATCTAAGAGGTCATCATATTATAAGAATATCCTGTAAGTTTCAGAACTGAAAACGTCCTTGTTAGTCCAATAAAAGCTTTTATTGACACCAGGCTCAGCAAACGACTCGTTTTTCAAAGTGGGGTTACTATGACGACAAAGAGGATAAAACACCACCCGCAGAAGAAGATCAACACGGCGGGTTTAGCCCCGCCCACAGATTCACGCATTACACGCATAGCTAAATAATATGGCTAAATAATATAGGCCTACCTCGTGATGGCAAACCGAATCAGAGCTACCGAGCAATACAAAATATTGTGCAGCGCCTGGTTGTGGAAGACAGTCGCTGCATAAGCTTCCTCTGGATTCCAATAGGACTGCATGGATAAACTTTATTTTTAATGACATTCCAGCTGATGAGTGTAGCCAAGTCACTAGGGGGCGCTGCTGAGGATATGTATAGAGGATGTAATTTCCCTTTAAATATGCCACTTCCTGTGAGAGGAATAGTTGCAGTAGCTGAATTGTTTGGCATGGTCGCTGGAAGAACAAGCTCTGGTAGGTTGATTTTAACAAGAAGTGTTTTTGTATACTTATGAGGTTTCAAATGTTTGTGATGTGTTGGCCAAGAGCCAGTGATGTTGGGTGAAAATGCTAATGCAAATGGGCCAGTTGTACTTAATCTGTTCATTGTCTTGATGTAGTTGGATTGTTTTAGAAGTGAGGCCTAAACGACCCAATGCTGATAAAGTTGGCTGGATGAGTGGTGAATACTGAATTATTATTACAGCACGTGAGGGTTGACGCTTTCAAAGCAAGTTATGTTTTTTTTTTAATGATTGTTGCCTACCCTGTATTGTATGTATTGGGGTGAATGATTTCTGTAGAGAAGTTGCTTTAAAGGCTCTCACGTTTGGCCATGTGGAGCTAGATGAGCGAGGGGCATAGCCCCAGGGAATACTGCTGTATTCCCTGGGGCTTCTGAAGTTAGCCAAAAGGTATTTTTCTATTGATGTAATGTTGGAATGGCTAGCATTATTTTAACCATGATGATTGAAATAAATATATGGTCAAGTTGTTCCTAGTGGGAAATGATGTTATGCTGTGGTGCTAGTATTCAATGTTATGTTTTAATTCCAGTTGTTTTAGTGAGAATGTGTTTTGTTATATTTCCTTTTGTAGAATTCGATTTGTCCGGTGCAACTGACCACTGTTTTCCCTACCTTTATTTTTGTTGTTTTCATGATTTGTGTGGATTTTTGTTTTTTATTTATTTTGTTCGGTTGGCCCATGACTAATCAGTTGTACTTTTTTAGATGGTGGATTCTGTGAACCGCAACCCGGTCATTATCGGTAGCTGTGAGCATAGTAACTAGGGGAGAAGATATTCACTCTTGATTTATACAGGTGTGTTGTGTGAAGAGTTTTTTTGTGTGTTTAGTGTGGTTTGAAGAAACTTTGCATTTTCTTTTTTGGGGTTTATTGTATTTATTCATCGTTGTGTGTATTTTCTTTTGAAGTAATAGTACTAGCCTGACTACGTCAGACTTCCTACTTCCGCTAATTTCATTTTCGCTCCTGTAGTCAGTCTGAGACAACATTGCATGTTTTCAAAACAATTTCCCCCACGTGCATCGACGGGTGAGTTTAAACTCATTATAATATGTAAAACTGTTATCCACTCACAGCAGTGGGCGTTTACTTCCAAGTCTTCAATGCGAAACGCTCTTAAAAACCGAGCGTTTTTCAGGTAGGCTCAAAACTAGAGTACAAAATAGCCTATTACTGATTCCTATTACTGTTTTTGAATGCAAAAACCAAGCGAACATCATAAGTTGACCTCAACAATATAATAAAAATTAAAAGCCAGTTCATGACCCCTTTAAAAAAATTTTTTTAAATGCACCAAGTCTTAAATAGGTATTTTTGCCTCAGCCAGCACCACCAAAAATTGTGTTGTATAAAATTCCACTCTTCCAAAGGCAAACTCTGTCCATGTTGAATGGTTTACTAGATTTGTATCTGTAATTCTTTTCTAAGGTAGCTTTGGTAATATTTAGACATTGCTTTATCTTGTGAATTCTCGGTGCACTAAGAAACACTGCATGACTGATATAGGACAAAATTTATTCATAAATGATCATTCATTACATAGAGCAGTATAAAATTACATTTACATTAGGTTCGTAAATAATTGTGCAATGAACAGGAAGACATTGTTGAGATGAAACTGCATAGCAGCAGCTCAAGAACTCGCATGAACCGTGTCGTTGTGCTCTGCGTTTGTCGTCGATCTCACACTAACACCACGTGGAGTGAGTCACCAAGCACCATACAATTAATACATTTGCATTCGTTTGTGTCGACTGTGCTTGACTGGGATTACTTTGCGTTTATGATGGAAGCCTCGGTGGTCTGTGTGTTCTGCTCATCCGAATCGCTCTCCTGGCTTTCTGTGCTCTGTGAGGAGTCGCTGTCGCTGTCTGCAGCTCCAGGAGTTGCTGTGGTCTCCTCGCTGCTAGCCGACTCCCCTTCTTCTCCTGGCTGGCGCTGGCGCTGTCGGTGAGAGTCTCCAGCACTCGCTCCCTCGCTGTCTGGCTCTTGGTTGCCGGCTGGTACGATCTCTTGGCTTCCCAGAGCAGCCTGGCGGTCTCCTGGCTCCATGTTCTCCATCTCAGGGGTGCTGCTGTCCTCCTCCAGAAGATCATGCACCTGCAGAGCCTGAGAAACAAAAGTCATTCTTGTTTTGTTATATTATTCAGTTGTTTATTTGAGGAATCATTCATGTCTGTTGCATAAATGGTACAGGAGGGTTACTCAAAGAGTGTAGCCTATAACTCTAAGTCTGTGTAATAGTAACATTACTTGTAACAAGTGTTGGGGAAGCTACTCTGAAACTGTAGTTTGACAAGCTACTCGTAAGTTAAAGTAGTTTACCTACAGTCAAGCTACCCATTTAGAAAAGTAGTTAGCTACATTACAAGTTACAATCAAAAAGTAGCTAGCTACATTGAAACTACTTTTGCTTTTTGAACAACGTATATTATAAATAACTGAATAAGTGAATGAGGAATGTTTTAAGTAAAATATTTAGTGTTTAAAACAAATGCAATGCAATTACGATTTCAAAGAGCATTGTTTTATTACACACAACACTAAAATATCTCTGACTGTTCGTCAAAAGTGCAATAAATAGCCTACAACATTGCAAGAACGAAATATAGCCTACATTCAACGTAAATTGCATGTAGAACATTTTCTCAAAAATACTGATTGAACTTGGACAAATAAGGCCATGGGTAATTAACGTTAGTTGTTTCTCCATCCTCCAAATCTGCCGTCACGTCTTGCTATATAATCATAATATGGGTGAGTCAACCCACTTCTGTACGTCAGTGAACCGTTAGCCGCAAGATGCGTGAATTAACAACAGGTGGCGGTTATGGCAAAAAAAAATGAGTTTGTAATCTAACAAGAAGAAGAATAGCATCGCGCTGATTCGCGCAGGCTCGACAATGTAGCAATGTAGCTTTTGCTCGCGCTACACCGCTACTTGCTGCAAAAAAGTAGTTAGCTACTGGAAAAGCTACACTGTTTAAAAAGCAATTGAGCTACTGCCAAGCTACTGAAAAATGTAGTTAAGTTAGTAGCTACGCTACTTAGTTAACTACTCCCCAACACTGGTTTCTTGTTTTTATGTAATATTGCAGTAGGCTATTTATTATAAATAATTTACCCACACACATCATTTTAAATGTATATGCCCTTTAAGAAGACAAATGACAGTCAAGCTAAAGCTTTGAAAAAGTAGCTATTTGTTGTTTAACTTATAGCATAGCTAACTACAGTAAAGCTATGTAGGTGGGAAATATGTTAAAATGAACACTCCGCCGTTTTTGAAATAGGGCTTATTCACAGTGTCCCCTACATTAAAATAGTTTGGCAAAAGCATTTTTTTCAATTTTCTTAGATTGGCAGAGTCGACTCTAGCTTAGCTTAGCATAATTAATGGAATCCTATGTTGCCAAATAGCACGTCGTGAGTAAAAGTGATTAAAAAAAGAGCCCTATTTAAAAAAAAAAAAAAAAAATTGCTGACTATCCAATTATATCATTTATCATTTAATTAGAGACATAATTTTGCTCATTCAAAAATATTGACAGGTTTTAAAAGAATCAACAATCTCAAGTAGGGTGACAATTGGGATGTCAAAGTATCAAACTTTAGCTAAATACAACAACAAAACTCTAATTTGCATAACTGAGTATAAAACAGGGAGGCGAACTGGTGAATCGTTTTTGTTAGCTTAACGAATCATCCTAATGAACTGATTCAATCGAATGAATTGGGATTTCCAACACTATAAACTGAGAGAGATCATTTCAGGATGATTCTGCCACAGGACTTAATTTACATTTGTTCTGCTGTAAATATATATGTTTTTTTTCTTTTCTATTGTCCACCCTGCGTATGGGCACATTTTCCCAAACATAAAGTAACCTTTCTATTTACCTTGTGCAGTTGAATCTCTTTCTCCACATCATTGAAGCTCTGATCATCATAAGCAGACTTCTTGCTCACAAATGTCAAACCGCCTAACTTGTCACTGCTGTAGGACTTGTATGGGGAAGGTAGTTTTGCAAAGTTGTCTGCGTCCACATAAACAATGCTTTTTTTGTAGTCGCTTGGGTAGCCCATGTTGTCTCCCCGGCCTGTGTTGATAATGGGGTCCAGCGAGGGCTCGACTGTGGATGGGACGACGGTGCTCAGAGTTTCCCCAGAATTACTCTCACTGGAGTCAGTCTCCTAAATGGACAACACATGTTAATGCAATGGAACTGACAATACAAAATTCTTTTGTTTTTTTGCTATCATGGTGGATTATATTTTTTGCGGCGTCATGCTGGGTAGCACATTGTGAAATTGGTAACACTTTACAATACGGGTGCACTAATATGAATTAATTCATGCTTAACTAAAGCACAGATAATCATAATCCCGAGTTAATGTATAACTCATGAAGAACTAAACCATTAATTAATGATTACTGCATCAGCAACTAATAAAGAGTCTATATTATTAATAGATTAAGGAATACATGAATTGCTGTTAATTCAATGTGTCATTGTGTCTTAATTCCCTAACAACATATTTTATTAACTAATAGTGTAAATTAATGTGTTAATTACCACAATTAGTCAAAGCTATGCACTTCAACTTCCAGTTGTCTGCTTTAATTAATCATTAGCTAGTGATTTGCAAAGGTATCATTATGTTATGACTTTACTTGTTGAGGCACATCATTATTAACTGATCATTTAAGTAATTGTAGTAATTTGCAGATGAATTTGCACTAACAATGAAGTAATTATTAATGTATTAATGCATATTAGTGTACCTGTCATATTATCTGGAAGTTGAAATGCAAGGCTTTGGCTCATTTTGGTAATTAACATATTAATTAAAAATATTAGTTAAAAAATGAATTATTGTGAAATTAATCCACAATTACCTATTTAATTAATAACAATTCATGTATAAACGAATACATTAACCTTATATACTCTTAATTAGTTCCTAATGTGGTGATCATTAATGAATAGCTTAGATAATCATTAATTACACATTAATTCAGTATTATCTGTGCATTAGTTAAGCATGAATTAATGCTTATTAGTGCACCCGTATTGTAGTGTTACAGTGAAATACATTCTCATAATTGTACGTTAAACATCAACTATGTTCTCATTTAATGTGATGTCCCACAGCAGTTTTGCATTCTTTGTGAACAGGCCAATTGCTCAATAATAAAAAAAAACTTGCTCTCAAAGTGTTGGGAGTTGAGACCCAAAAATGTGTCACAGGTCTGGTCTGATAGGTCTTTGGACTGCGTGGAAAATGCTATGCACATAATAAAATGTAAATAGCCAAATAAACGTGCGTAATCACGGTATTAATATAAATAATGACATGAACTCTGCATCAGCCATAGCATAGACAGTACTATTTTTGATTTAATTATGTTATGTACTTTTCTATTAACAATTTTGATACTGTGTTTGCCCAAAGCAACTCACATTGCTTTACATTTTATCAGTTCTTTCTTTTTCTGTGAATTGATCCTATAACCTATGTGTTTCTAGTAGCTTTTTGAGCTACAGGAAGGTCGCCACTTGATACCCCAAATTCTACGGTTTTGAACCAAAACCAGTTGATTTAGTCCACTTTTTAGCAACTGGGCACAATGGTTCTACATGACTTAACGTTAAGTATTTTAGTGACTCACATCCTCCTCGTCCTCATCTGTTTTAGATTCCTCATCTGCCTCCTGCAAATGCAAAAAACAATATTGAGGGTCACTCACAGTGCGTCTAGACCAACAGAATGGTATTTTTAGAGCCTGTTGTCTTTTATTGGCCATTGTGGGAACAGTGACGTGTGATGTGGTCAGAGGAGTCTTCATTCACCTCAGTGTCATCTTCACTGTCTGTGCTTTCATTGGAATCTGCTGGTGTGGTCTGAAACACAACCAAACGCCTTGCCGTAAATAAAACAACACTGTATTGCTCATGTATGTGCTAATTACCACATCCTTGAGATGAAATAGCTCGGTTTTAGTTTATATCAGTCCTTTAGCGTTTAATATAGTTCACTCAGTTTTCTATAGTTCACCCATCATTTATTCACCCATACAAACCTGACTTTCTTTCTTCAGTGGATAATTTTTATGTATTAGTTCATGCGCTGGCAATGCAATAGCACCATAAAAGTATCGTACAATATTGATCTTGTGAAGAACAGCGAGCTGTTAACCACTGCAACCGAATCAGTGAGTCAACGAGTCATTCGAGCCGTTCTCATCCTTTATCGTCATATAGAACGCTATATGAAAAAATGGCGCTATTCTATGCACATGGCACCCTTTATCGTTAATATAACTCGCGAACCTCACGGCGTAATAAATCCAATAAATCCATTAGCGTAACTACCCCACGCCTAAACCTAACTATCACAGCGCGTGTTATATTAACGATAACGGATGCCATGTGCGTAGTATAGCGCCGTTTTGTCATATACCGTTCTATATGACGATAAATAATGAATATAATCTCTTTGAAAAGATCTTACTCAAAAGAACAAATTGGTTATTTTTTGTAGTTTTTTTTTTTTTTTTTTTAATTTCTCAGCTTGACAGCCCCAGTCCTTTTTGAAGATATTACAAAAAATGTCACATTTGTCACAGAATTTTAAAGGGATACTCCACTTTTTTAGGAAATTGGCTCATTTTACAACTGCCCCAGAGTTAAACAGTTGAGTTTAACCGTTTTCAAATCCATTCAGCCGATTGTCTGATATTTAGAAGAATATCAGTAACCAGAAGTTTCTGGCTCTCATTGACTTCCATAGTATATGTTTTTTCCTACTATGGAAGTCAATGAGACCAGAAACTGTCTGGTTACTGATTTAAAGTTATAAAATGAGCCTATTTCCAAAAAAAGTGGAGTATCCCTTTAAGGGTTAACTTTTCTCTAATAGACATTTTAGAGACTATAGAGGATGGGTTTTACCTGTGTAGGTTCTGCCTGAAACATATCAGCAGCAGCTTTTAGAATAGGAGGAGGCTGCATAGGACAGATGTTTTGTTAAAATAGCAGAATAGTTTATATACAAATTATTAATTTCAACTCGGTGTTAATTTTGCCAATATCAAATAAGATACTTGCCCGTTGAACAGCAGTCATTTCTTCTGAGCTCTCTGAACTGCTGGCTGAGCGCTTGACCTGAGAAAAAAGTGCATTTACTTAATATTAATATTTTTTAAATCATAGTGTAAAACTTTAATGTCTGATTTCACAATTAAACTCAACTTACAGGATGGCAGAAGACTGTGGCGATGAGGAGCGTCAAAACGATAACAGTCTTCATTTTTGTGCAAAATACTCTAAAAAAGGGAGAAAAACAAAGTTGCAAAGAATGTCAATTTTGAACTTATAAATGTAAGTATGTTAGAAAGGCCATTAAAAAGTTACGCCAACTAGTGCAGTGTAATAACACATGTATTACATAGACGCTACAATGTTCTAGCTATAAACTTCCTCAAGAATGGGTATTTTTGGTGTGTACTGCAAGGCAAATGACTCGGAAGGAAGCATGCCTTTTAAGGGCACTCAGAATCACGTTGGTAAATGCCAAACAACTTCCTCGCCATGAAACATGTCATTTATTTTCAGCTACAACTGCATTGCAAGTACAAGTTGAGGTAGCGTGTGCTTGGCGAATACCTATAATGATCTCCCTCTGGTGTATAATTCCAGAAGTTATATGAGACTATGTAGCAGCCACAATCCCAAGATATAGCACGCCTCTGGCTCCAGACTTTCTCATTAGAATCTTTGTTGCTGCGAGCCAAGGACTAAACTTTGTGGTGTCAAACATGAAATGTGAAGTGCAGAACAGAAAACTAAGCATGGAAGCGTTCTGTTAGGCTGCCGGCAGAAGTAATGGTGTAAACTGATTACAGTTAGCCAGTATTATTATTCTTTTGTATGGAACTTTAATTTAGTGGTTGTGTCGCTGGAATAAATGACTCAGTTGACAAATTAGTGAGGCCTTTATGTGCCATAGCCGCAACTTCCTCTTTCGTCTGTCAAGTTCATGTTAATCATCTCTGCCTATAATAAACTGTGGTCGGAATCATTAAAAGTCTTCATAACTTCAGTCTTGTTCTTACATTGAGGCTGAAAAAAGTGCATTTTTTACTTAGAGCAGCATCAATGCATTTAAGGTTTAAAATAGTTTAAGGTTAAAGGCTGCACAGTATCTATGATCCCAAACTAAGTCCTTCACGTGATTTTTACGTATATAGATAAATGCCTGACAAACCTGATCAATTGCAGACTACAAGCAAGTAAATACATTCATCTGCATACTGAATCCTTGGACGGCAATTGGTTTTAAACCTCAACATTCAAGAATAAAAACAAATGAATTGTTTGATTGTGACTTACCTCCTTCTCTTTGAGAAATTTGAAGTCCTTTGACTGTCAGAGGATAGACTGAGGTCCTGTTGATCAGATGAGATCTTGCAATGTTGTGATGCTGAGAGATGGCTGCTGGATTGGCTTTTAAACCCTGTTCCCTCAGGAAACAGCCAATGGCTGTGAAGCTTGTGATGTCATGAGGTTTACCGCTGCTGTCCCACCTTTATTCTCCCACTCTTCCTGTGGTTTACATGGCCAGGCAATGCAAACATTCACAGCCATGGATGACAAGCAGAAAAAATAAAACCAATATCCTGTATTGCTCTTAGGATCCTTGATATAATGTCATGCTTATAATTATTACTAACATATTATGCATATACCATGGAAAGACTCAATGTCCACTATAATTGTTATTGTATAATAAAACAGGGCAAATAAATATTTAATAGCTTCAATTAAGGGGGTTTAATGTCACTAGCTGTAAAGCAGAATGAAGTGTTAAGTGTGTAATCAGTTCAAATTTTCGTAGGGAACAGTGTGTCACAGAAAATCACAAAAGGAGCAGTTTGTGGTAATTTATTAGAAGTTTATATTTGGAAGTGTTTGTTAGGCACTATTACTAAAGATTTGTGATTTCCCTACACATACATTTGTGCTATCTTCTTATGTTACATATTTCAATAGTAACTAATAAATGATAAAATAGTTTCATGTTTTTTTAGGTGAGATTTATGTATACACCCACCAAACGGGAAGAAAAACATTTTAGTTTATTTTGAGAAGGGTGATGGTGTGTCATACCAAAATCACATGAATTTCCCATCAGTCTATATCATGATTCACAGTCTGATTGTAGCATGAAGTCAGATGCTCAAAAATTTGCAATCCCCACTATTGTGCCTGTGTTATTCGGTTAGGTGGTCTTTAACTATTGTATGTTCAGGAGACAAGACAATTTGCATTCCCTGTACTTCTTACAATTATTCACGAGCAGCACATGAACATAAATAAGCTAGTGAAAGTGATAGTTAGTGTTCATGATTCATGATTTGCAAAGATATTGTGAGGCGTATCCTCAGGGCAGCAATTAAAGAGACTGAACATCAGTGCTTATGATTGACAGGCAGCTTATAGACTTGAAACATCATTCTATATAAGAATCTTTCTACCAACTTATGTAAGTGAAGACAAACAAAGTTGAAGGGACTTTAAAGGTGCAAATAAATGGGGAAATAAAGTACATCAGACATACTAATCAAAGGTTGTCATCTAGAAACATCATCTTGAGAACACATGTGTTAAGACATGCAGCATTAAACCACCATTCATCTGAGAAGTGAAATGTTTTTCCATTTTCTCTCAGGCAAATGTTGTAAGAAGTCTATAGTTGGTGTCTGGATTTTTTTTTCATGTTAAAATAAGTGTCTTGCTGTCATGCATGGCGGCCGAACTGCCTGTGTCTCACGGATGGTTTAACAAAAAAATTCAGAGACACCACCACAACACCATGGAATTACAGAAACTTTCCCAATTCTGTTGTGTGATTTCACACCATATAGCTTACATATTTCCAAATATCCAAGTTTTCCAAACATCAGTCAAATTAATGACTGAGAATGTGAGATTTTTGTTTTCTTCATCAATGAGTCATTTACAAACAACATATTTTAGGTGTCAATGTCAGTCCACACTGAAAAGAAAAATACTACATGACACAATAAAATCAAAGCCCATCAAATATTTTATTTGATGCACATCCAGTGACTGTTCTGAATGTCATCATCTTATGCCCGGTACACATTGTTCGATTTTGGGCTGTCCCAGATTAAATATGACCAATCATGGAGATTTCTGTGGTCGTGGCTCCTAAAATGAGATGGTCCTTGCAAAATTGCCATGCTTCTTTACCTTAGTCATGACTCGCGTCCATATTCTCCTCTTTAGCTTCCTCCACTTTTTTCAAACACGTATAAAAAACACAATTGCCAAAGTGCTGATTCATCTTGCTCTATTTGTTTACCACTAGCGCATGGTGATTACATTTCATTCTTCTATATTAATCTCGCCGTAGCCTACGATTCAATAGGTGTCATCTTTGTAAAGTATACAGTCACACATGTTGTACCCAGTTTATTAGATCAGTGTCGTACAATGTGATTTGTAATGATATTATCAGATTGCCGAAATCACACAGTCTGTAGCTAACACAGTCTCATCCCAATTCGTTCATATACTCACGTTTTGTCGCCTTTTGCCATTCGCAATATACGACTTTTTAGGGTCCCTCAAACGTCGGTAGATGACGATCCGGGTCGTCATACAATTGACGCTTTACCTTTAGCGTCAGTTAGGTGACGAGTTGGGTTTAGGGTTAGGTTTAGGTCTGGGATAGAGTGTAGGATCCCATGACCTCATCTACCGACGTTCCAAAGGGGCCCTAAAAAGTCGTATATTGATGAATGGTCAAAAGACGTCTCGACAAACGTCAGTTATATGACGAATTGGGATGAGACTGCGCTGCTGTAGCAGACATTGAACTTGATTGCCAGTTGTCAGGGTTTTGTCACTGTCTGTCTGGTACAGTTCTTAGTTCGGTGCACAGAGCTCTGACATTCCCAGTTTGTCAGGTTCTTGTGTTCTAGTCATGTTTATTGTGAGCACACACTCTTAGAAAAAGGGTTCTATATATGTAGCATAGGGTTCTTTACTCAACTGCAAAGGACCTTTTATTGCAAAAAAATGATGATAATGACAAGAAAGAACCCTTTTGGCACAAAGGGTCTTTATAGGCTATTATTCATTCATATAATACATTATTCTGCAACATTTTGCAGTTGTAATTAAATTATTGTTTATTAAACTGTTTGAATTTTAGGGGTTCCTTTTAGGGGTACCTTTAAAGGTTCTATATGGAACCTTTTCTTCGTTTCTTGTATTCTTGGTGGCATGTGCTCTCCTGTCAATTTTCTAGCCCCTCCCATCTCGTTACCTGATAATTGTTAAACTTCCCCACCTGCCCTGTTCGTTACCTTCTCTATTTAGTGTTTGCAGTCCTGTGCTGATTCATTATGTTATGTTTCATAGTGTTCCTGCCTTTAGACCTGATTATCTGTTTGCCTGCTTTTATTTTCAGTTTATACCTTTCCTTCTCTACACCAATCCGCTACACCAGTGAAGTAAAACGAAAACAGGTGTAATATGAGCTCTCTTAGATTCATTTAAGGGGGCTTTTACAATGGGCTTGTTTGCTGCGGTTAAACTCGAGCGCGTTTGTTCCCGGTGCCCCCGCATTATGAGCAGTTGAGTGAACAATACAGGTTTACTGTGCGTTTTAGAGGAGACAGTGGATTTCCAAATGTGTTGCTCTGATTCCACAGGCAATGCACAAATACACTAGCCTGACTTCATCATACTCTATTCTTTTATTTGAGTCTGAGACTGCTCCGTAGGGCTTTGATTATGAGGCGTGTCTTAACCGAACCAGGAAAAAAAACTCTGCACTCAATTGGATAGTCGTAAACCTACAACCAATCAGAGCAACGCAGTAACTCAGCAACTTTGCATAGCACAGTTTTCAACTACAGAACTTACTTATTTTAGAAGTTAAATAACGAGTGTTGCTTCTTTCACCTAGTCCTCCATGAGTGCAACCAAAGGAGAAACCACAATGACCACAGGCTTTTCATTACGTCCCATCTTCTTAGCGACCATCAGAGCCAGCTGATAAGTTACACTTTTGCCGAATCAAGTAGGAAGGACGGCAAAAATATCTTTCCGAATCGACAAATGCCTTGATAGCAGTTTTCTGTTTGTCTATTAAAATTAATGCGCTGTCGATTTATTTTACAACAGACGCGACAGCAGAATCTATACATCTCAATTCTCCAGCTGCAGTCATCTCTGAGGGAATTGGAAACCAGTTAGCGCTCTTTGATAACGTGATGATTACGTCCTTGCATGTCATCTGTCCATCATCGTATGAAGCCCGCCCTGGCAATTTGATTGGCCCGAACGTATATTCTATCAAATGGTAAATGGTCTGCATTTATATAGCACTTTCATAGACCTAATGGCCACCAAAGCACTTTACATATTGCCTCACATTCACCCATTCACTCACTCATTCATACACCGACTGCTGTGTCATACAAGGCGCCATCCAGCTCGTCGGGAGCAGCTGGGGTTAGGTGTCTTGCTCATCGACACCTCGACACTTGGTCAGGTGGAACCGGGGATTTAACCACCAACCTTTCGGTTTGTAGACAACCTACATGAACCACTGAGCCACTGCCGCCCCTAGTGGCCAGCCGCGTGCTGTGATATCAAGATATGACAGCAGCCTAGTTTTGAAGTTCTATATTTTCGTCAAACACTTCCAAGTGCAGGCTACCTGAGTGCCATTATCGATGTTATGATGAATTGCTAAGCTGGGTGGGAAGGCAAGGAGATCTGTTTTCACTCAGTTAGAGGTGGTGTTCTGGCAATCTATGGTAGCCACTATTGCAATCCGCTGGCTGGGATAAGCTTATTGTCTGTTTAGCAGAGGTAGGAAAATTCAAGTGTTGGATAAAAGGACATTTTCACGTTGTGTACATTGAGAAAAGAAGGGGGCCAAGTATACATACCTGAGGTACCCCATTGACTGAAGTTATTTAGACACCTATTCTGTCCACAAAACCTTGAAGGATCTACCTGTGAGGTGAGACTTAACCCAGCCGCGTGCTGTGATAACAATTGTAGAGATGGCAGACAAGAAGATCTGATGATTTAGAAGTGGTGAAAATGTTAAACAAGTCCAGCAGAATGAGATCTTATGAACTGCGAGGACCTCTCGCCAAAAGCAAAAGTAGTCTCAACTGATTTTTTCTTTTTGAAGCTGAACAGTGATAGCTAGCTTTTTGAAAACAAGTTATTAAGGTGTTTTCACTGAACCATGAGTGAGACTGTTTTGAATTTGCATGTTTGACTCTTAAATTAAGTTAAACTCACTTACTTTATAAGTTAAACTTTGTTGAATCCCTAACGGTCACTGGCATATTGGTATTAGTGTGAATCATAGACACAAGACAGAATCGTGACTGTCCAATGACATTTCAATCAATGTTAAGTCTGTGTGTGGTGATCTTTCTCCACAATGTCTGTGTTTCATGCAGGGATGGACTTTATAAACTCAGTGAAGCATTCACCAGGACTGCATTCTAATCAGCCTAGTCTTTGCTTCTGTACTGCGGTTTGGTGGCTTTGGAAATTAAGTAAAACAATTTTTTTTAAAAAGACCACATGGCTTCAATTCAGCTCTGATCCAAAACATTAGTTTATGAAGTTGATGTCACCCTTTACAAGACTTGAAACAATGAAGTTCCAAATCGTGTGCCATTAAATAGGCCCCAAACCATTAATCTTTGAGGTCAATTTGTTTGGAAACATTCTGTAGGAACACATTACCTATATGGATTATACGTCCCCAAACATGCTTTTAAAGGACTGTTGAATTAAACTATCAGCTTCTGAACTGTTAAAACTATATTAGGCCATTAATATCAGATGTGGTCTAGATTACAATGTTTTATAACTGGGGAATAACATGATCAAGATCTACAAACCATTGAGACTCCTTTTATGGCTTATGCAATGGAAAATCCGCATAAGACAGTCAATGTGGGAAAATCTGTCATGCACTATGTATGTATCCTGATATAGTCATCAGCTATACAGTGTCAGAAAATGTATATCCATAAGTGAAAGTCTTTAAAAAATTGGCAGCGCGTGTTAACCTGCTAAGCGTGTAGGTTTAAATAGTAGGTTCTTAACCCCAACGATTCAGTAGAAATGTCAAATGCATGCTATGCTTCCTGTCAGGGAATTTCAGACGTTCAGTCTGGATCAGTTTAGGCATGAAACATTTTGCGGAATTTTGGGGAAGATTGGAAGAAAGTGCCGGAAGACAAACAGGAAACTGGAACTTTCTGAAACTGGAGAATAGTATTCTGTGGAGGAGCCTACTGACACAAAATGTGTCTGAAACTGAACCACATACTGTAGACTTGGTCAAAAACAATAGCATTGTCATCCATAGTCTGGGAACAGATTAACATAATGTGTGTAAACATATACAAAGCTTTGAACCTTTCTGTTTGTTTTGCATGTTATGTAATGTTATATGGGGCAGGGAAAAATACTTTATATACTTGCCTTTCCCACTTTAGATGAAGTTTGAACATAAAAACCTCAAAAGTTTTTACTGTCTATCCAACAGTAACCTCTTAAAACAAGGAACTTCTTCCATCAACAAAAGAATATTTAAAGGCAAAAACGGGGGCAGGCAGAACAACAATGTATTTTATTCTTTTCTTTTTTTTCTCCATTGACTTTTGGATTGTACATTTAAGAGACTCCGCAGTATATTGTAAACATAATATTCTTAGATATAATGATTATTGTAGGTTTTTTGGTTTTACTTAATTGTAATGTCTTTGAACTTTCAGTAACAAAATTTGTTACAAAATAATGTGATGTTTTCATTAATATGTAAGATGTTGACAATTAATATAATTTAGGCCTACTTTGGAAATTGATAAAAATATAATTTGGAGTTCAGAAATCATGGTATCTTAATATTTTAGGTTCAGTTAATATTTTAGTTGTTTATTTTTGAGAAGATGTGCAACCATGTTCAGAAATAATGAAAACAAAGACTAGCTTGTGTGTGACTTGTAGCTACAATAAATAGTGTAAACTATTTATAGTATGCAACATTTAAATCCCAGAAGTAAAAATGCTATCCATTTTCTGCAATCACTCTTAAAAAAGGTTCTTTTTTTGGCATTGATCGCTCCATCAAGAACCTTTAACATAAAATGACCCTTTACATTCTACAAAAGGTTCTTTATAGTTCTTTAGAAATGTTCTTCTCACTAAGAAAACATGGTTCTTTTAAGAACGGTTCACTGAAAGGTTTTTTTGAAAACCAGAAATGGTGCTCTCATAGCATCACTGTGAAAACCCCCTTTTGTCACATTTATTTTTAAGAGTGTAGGACAATTGATTTTTAACAATATCTCATAAACCTTTAAGACAGACCTACTGTGAGCTACAAGATTTTTTTGACCATACGTCAATATCCGCCTTTTCAGGTCTCGCTTAAACGGTTAGATGACGTTCTCGGATCCTAACTCTACCCCAGACCTAAACCTACCCTGAACCTACCCCATCACCTAAATGACGTTAAAGGTAAAGCGTCAGTTGTATGATGGCCCGGGATCGTCATATAACCGATGTTTAAGTGGACCCTAAAAGGCGGATATTGACGTATGGTCAGAAGACGTCCCAAGACGTCAGTTATATGACATCTTGGGATGAGACTGTGTTATATCATGCAAGCCATGAGTGGCCCAGCCAGAGACCAGACTTGAACTCGATGGAACATCTCTTGATAGATCTGAAAAAGACTATGAACTGATGCTCCCCATTCAACCTGATGGAGCTTGAGAGGTTCTGCGAAGAAGAATGGGAGAAAGCGCCCAAAGATAGATGTGCAGGACAAAAGCACAAGGTCTGGTGTTAAATTGGTATCTACAATTTTGGATGGGAAGCAAAGCTTCTGAACTCTGAAAGCCGTCTGGAGTCCAATGATGGTGCAAGGCACCTGGTTGTACCTCCACATACAGTATAGGGGCCAATGTGTCAAGCTTACCTTGCAGCCAAACGAGATGTGCTTCGGGTTCGCTTGAGATGAAGCAGAGGGGGCATCTTCTAGAATCTTCACAGTACCATTGGCTGAGATTCACTGGAGATGGCAGGACAATTTGAGATGCTTCCATGCCCCAACGCTCTTTCTGAAACAGCTTTCGCCTCTCTACTCCCTCCCATCTTATCCACTGTCCTTGCTTTGCTTGGGAAATAGCCTTTGCACGCATTTCGTTGCTTGCTCTTGCCGGTGCACCTCCTCAACCAAAAGTTTTTGACACTGAGATTGAATTGTTACTATCTCCAAGGCTAAGGCCTCCTTGCCATTGCTGCACATGGCCAATGATGTCTCGGTCCTTTAGGACTGACTTAGCCTGCTGTAACTGTGGATGGAGTCCGCTTCCTTCCAGTGTTGAGGCCAGGAACTCTTTGAGCAATGCATGGATCAGGGGTTCTATTAGTGTACTTCCTGTCTCACTTTGGAGCATTTGTACTCTTCAGCAATAAAAGTTAATACTTTATTTTGATGATCCCTTTCGAACATTCTGTTGACCTAGAAGAAACTTTGCAACTACATGTTAACTGCCTCTCATCAGAGTAGCTATTCAGTAGACTGTCTGCTTAATATCTAATAACTATTTATTATTCTCAACAGACATTCTACTGACTATAAATAACTTTGCAAATACATGTCAATTTATTCTACTTACACCTAACCCTACCAGTCTACTAATACTTCTACTAATACTCACTAAACTCTACTAATACTATACTAATACTCTACTAGATACTCTACTAAAACTTTACTGAAAACTCTACTAACACTCTGATGAGAGTTCGTCGACACGCAGGTGCAACGAAACTTAACGTGTTTGACACAAAATAGTTCCACACTATCCTTGAAGTAACGTCAAATGAAACCGCTCACTGAGGTCAGCGTCTGATTGATCTGCCCTCTTGTGGCATTCCAGATGTTATTTCCATGTAAGAGGTCCAAAAAAATCCAAATTCCAAGATTCTTCAGCGATCCAGAATCGCAGCACAGCTGAAATTTTTGTTCGAGCTGCGCTCTCTATTGTACTGGCCTGAATCTATAGCCTGACTCTTATTCATTTCAATTTTGGGAGAAAGGACCTTTACATTTGTCAATTTTTTTGTGATTACAAAACAAACAAGCAAGCCCAGTCCAGATTAGAAAAAAGTAACACACTACGTTATACGAAAAAATAAAGAAATAAAAAATATAAAATCATGTAACAAAATTAGTTATTTTAGTGTAATGCTACATTGTTAAGCATTACTTTACAATACCAATACCAATAAAAGAAACTTACCCCAACACTGTACGCATACCCTAGCCAAAGTATAATTTGGGCTTAGTTCATTTCAAAGTTTGTAATGTAGTGATTCACTTCCTACCTGATTGGTTTGGTCCATGGCTTATAACTCTTTACCAATGACTTTTTAAAATCCCTACACTGTAAAAAAACAAACAAATTCAAGATTTGTTATCACAACATTTTTTCTTTTGTCAAATCAACTTAAATAATTGATTTAGTTGAGATAACTTATTATTTTGAGTTTCTGATGATTAAATTAATCTCTATTGTATTAACTCACTTTTTCCAGTTCAATCAACTTAAAATTTTAAGGCAACCAGGTTACTTAGGCTACTTTTAAGTTAAACCAGCAATATTTTTTTAATGAAAATGCACTGTTCCACTCTAGCAATTACAGATAACCGTAGTGAATCCTCAATCCAATTCATCCACGGAAAACAAGAAGAGCCAAAAGGAGCCACTCTGCGAGTAACATGCCAATTTATTGGCCAAAGTTCCATAATGCAGCTTTAGAATTCAACAAAAATAACACTATATTTGTTTCTATTAATTAAATGCTAATTACCACCCATTATTTATTTATTTTTTTGCTAATGTCTCAACTTATATTTTTCAGTATTTATTTTGAATATGCAATAAAAAAGTACTGTACTTTTACACTATCATTGCTAAGTTCAGTTGTTTCTATAATGCTACTGCAATTTAAGACCCACAACTCTTCTAAACCAAATCTTTTACAGTAAATCGTTGTGTTTTGGTCAGAAGACGTGACATGGCACATGTCTTTCATGAAGACTTTGTTTTTCTCATCCACATGCTCTCTACCCAGGTTATGTGTGCTCGGATGTTATACAGTCTACATGTATTTTGATTTCCACCCACATTTTCCACCATGACTACTGAACCATACTTCCTGTTTCAATGAAACTTCGCTGGCTTCTTCAAAAGCGACTGAGGGTCCACATGTCACTGCTTTGTTTGACTACAACAAACCTAAACAATCACAAGTGCAGAGACAGAACACAGGAATCTTTTCATTCACGTTTAGAAACTGCAAAAATTCAGAGCACCGCTGAACTTATTAAGTTTCTGGCAGTTAGTAATAGTGTCGCCTACGCAGTCTGTTGCGTTTCATACCCAGGACAGAATAGTCTCATAATATAAAGGTACATTTCCTGTCTGGCATGATGGTTTTCTATGGTGTCTCAAAAGCTCAAGTGCTTAGTTCATACTTAGACTCCATGATGAATAAGATGTTGTAAGAAGATATTTTGGCAGCCCAAAACACCTCTTTTGTAAAGGCAATTCATACATCATTCTTAAAAAGTACCAAATTGTCTAATAGTCTTCTGGTGTAATGGAAAACGTAATATTACACGTGATGGGTGTGCAATAAGAAGCACATGTTCTAAATAGTGAAAAGAAAATCATAATCATGTGGTCAACTGTTTAATAGTTATCATACGGTTATTGACACAACAGGCTTTGCAGACTTACTCTTGTTCAAAATGGTATAGCAATGTCAATTTATTTTGTTATGATTAGCTAAAAAAAGCTATGTTCGACAGCTCAAAATGCATAAAACATTTCCCATAGTCTCAATTGTTATTAGTTTGTGTTTTTTGCAATCGGGCGGACAGGGGTGTGAATATAGGCCTTGGATTTAAGGCTGCGGCTCCAAATGTTTCTGCTACAGCCCCAGATTTTCTGCTCTTTTTTAAGCTCCAGAAAAAAATACTTTATTATGTTTATATGTGCACTGCAGCAATTTAATTGAAGGAAACTAAATAAATGAAAAAGACAAAGCGAATAAAAACTAAACAAAACAGTCCCCCTGCACTCATGTGACTAGTCCAGATTTGAGGCGCCTCCACACATGGCTAAGCACTCTGTATGAGCCAGACATGTTTGAACAATTTACACATCCTCTTAGTTGAGAAGAATGTGTGTTAAAACCATTGAAGAAGACGCTGTTCTTTACTGTCTCACAAACCATACAAGAAGTTATTTGCCTCAGGCACATAAAAAATTAAGTATATCTCTACACTGTACAATGTACTAGTCAAAAAACAATAATTACCTATATATATGTGGAATATTTTGTATACTGCTATACAGTCAATCCCATTATTCGTTCTTTTATTTGACAAACCAGCTATTGTTATTATTAACACTAATGGAATAAGGTTACACTCTTAAAAATAAAGGTTCTTTATTGGCATTGATGGTTCCATGAGGAAAGTTTAACATTCATAGAACATTTGCAATGCCCAAATCTTCATAACAGTAGGGTTCAAGAACTGTTCACTGAAAGGTTCTTTGGTGAGCCTAAAATGATTCACAAAGTTCAGCTTTAAATTTTTCTTATAAATAGATAAAAGTATCTACACCCAAATAAACAGAAAAAAACAGGTGTTATATGTTCTATTTATGTTAGTGTTCAGATGTTGCATTTCTCTTTTTCCCTTTTGTTGTTGCTGTGTAGCAAATTTCGAAGCAGTCAAATGTCAAAGATCTTGTCTATGCAAAGCCATTTCACCTAAAATGAAATGATTCTATGGCTTCACTACAAAGCTCCCCTGTTGGAATCCTTATTTTAAAGTAGTGCACTGCTAAACATTTAAACATTGTATAAACATTAACAATATTTTTTTATTATAGTTTCTTAGGTGTTATTACCACACAACAATGGAATTGGATTTAGTTAAAATGGTTATGATTAATTTTTTAAGAACTTTGGTAACTTTACCAAGTACTTATTGTGTAAATACATGTTTTTACATTGTACTTATATTTAAAAAATACCAGCATGTAATTACAGCTGTAATTAATTTATGTAATTACATTTGTAATTACACAGTTGACCCTTCCCTCACACCTTAACCTACCCTTAAACTTACCCATACCACCACCTTACCCGTATCATACCTCAATAGCAGCAAAAGTGTTTCACAATACAACAGGACCACAATAATACGTTGTACTCATTTTCGATGTAAGTACATAGTACTTAAAGCCACTTAAAATAAAGTGGGACCGACACGTTTCCTTAACATTTGGAGATACAGGCATCAATGGCATTCAACCACTAATCTGGGTATCTAGTATGCTTATAGTACTTTCTAACTTCCAATTTCAGTAATTTAAGCCAACCCTGTATCACACAAAATACGTTCTGAGGAAACTATTTTGCAAATCGCAATTACGTTACATGCCAACATAAAAGCAGTGCTATTACGTTGGTCCGTAACCTAATATGTCTCATTGTTAATACGTAGATACTAATACGTAATTTTCAAATATATAAAACGTACGTTTTATACGTTTGGATAGATGCTAAAACGTATAATATGGACGTATTTGCAACATTTAAATGTAACATTATTACGTTTTTACAGCTACAAAACGTTGAATATTTACGTTTTCATATCATAACGATATCTGTATACTTTCACTTTTAAAGATAAATATAACAAGACCCCTTAATCCTACTCCCAAAACCTAAACATATTCATTTTATACAGAATATAAAAAGGATGAAACGTAATGGACAGAGTAGATGTGTAGGTAAATTAGTTTTAGCATTGAAATATATTTTGAGCCACTAATCCTACTCCTACCCCTAAACCTAACCATACCATTCCTTAAAACTATGTAGGCTAACACAATTATGAAGAAAAAAAAACATAACAGACAGACAAGTATACATTTAACAATAATTTATTTATTGAGAAAATCATGTCAAAACCGGTAACGTTAACATTACCAAACGTCGTTCACATGATGATGCGTTGCAGTTGCAGTCCTCTGGCAGTGTTATAGTAGTTGTGTATGAGTTACAGATCAGAATTAAAGTTATTAACGTTAATCCATGAAAATGTTAATCTGATTTTGGTTCGCTCTCTGAGTCTGAAGGCGCGCTCTCTTCTCCATTTCAAATGTACTAAACCGACTGAAACACGGCATGTCGCAATCTGTGACGAAGCAGGTGAGAGCCAATGAGCGTTTGATATCACTGCCGTAAAACATGTCGTAACGCTTCTTGAAGGCGCATTTTTCGAATTTGAATTCATCACCAGCGCGGATTTGACGTTTGCGGTCGCTGCTGAGAAATGAAGAAGAAGATCACTGGATAAAAGGCTGAATTTGGATCTGTTTCTTGCAAACAACGTATGGATTCTAGGATTTGGTTTACATCAAGCTAATAAAATGTATGTTTTTTGTGAATGTATCAGTATGTTGTGTTTTATTGGAGAAAATGCTTTTGTGTAAATATATTTATGAGTAACGTTGGCCTATTATATTAATAAATGCGAATGAAAACTTAATTGATAAGACAGTTGAATGCAATAGAGTCAAAACTTTAATGCCACGATTATGCATAAATAGTAAAGAAACCTGCTTTGGATGTATTATGTTCAGGATAAACGTAATAGCACTGCAATAGTATTAGGTTATGGACCAACGTAATAGCACTGCTTATATGTTGGCATGTAACGTAATTGCGATTTGCAAAATAGTTTCCTGAGAACGTATTTCGTGTGATACATAGTTGCTTTAAGCGCTGGACTATTGTAGGTGCCATTGCTGTGGTCATCTAAAAGTAATTGTTCAGTTTAATGACTTGTGAAATGTGAGTTTGTCCATCCAGGCCAACATTTAATCTCATTCATGCCAACATTAAGTCAACAGTATCATTAAAAACAAGCTCATTAGTTTCACCGCAAAACAACATTAAACCTACTTGTTAAAAAAGCAATTGAATGTTGCATTGATGTATAGGTGCAATGTGAGGATTTTTCATATGTCAAAAGAATTCTTTTCAAACAGAAAATACTGCAAAACATGGAAATTAGCACATGGTGACTTCTTCCATAATAGCATTATAGCTGTAATTTATTCAAGTATGACATTCATGAGCTTACAAGAGAGGTCACCAAGGATAATTGGGTAGTTAAGTCGTATTGTAAAAATGTAGTTTAGAAATTAATTTACTGTAGTAGTTGCATTATTTATTTGACACACTGTACACTGTATAGGCCAAGGAAATTACTACATTGTAACAGCATTGTACTGTACGTATGATAACCATTCCCTGAAGGAGGGAAGGGAGGCGTACATCGTGACCCGACGAATAGGAATCTCGTTAGGCCGATCTTAATCGAGTGAAACTAAATGCACCAATGCACATTGGCGTGCAATCCTTTGCATCAGCTGTTTCAACCACACAGCGGGGTATATAATGAGGTGTGATTGCACTTCATGATAACCCATACAGTGAGATTATTGCATAACACTGGGAAAGCATGCCCTTTGTGTTAGGAAGGAGAATGCTGCAGAAGCCACATTCTTCCTCGAAGGAGTTATGTGGAGATATACATCATATACAACCCGAAGGTTGTACTTCATATGAAATACTGGGTGACTTAGCCCAAGGGGTTCTGGGAACCAGGTCAGGGTGGGCCAAAAGGAAGCCACCAGAAGGACCTGCTCCTCGTCCTCCCTAACTTTAACGGGAGCATCCTGGACAGCTCGAAGCACCAGGGAAAGGTCCCAAGAGGGTATGGGAGGGGGTCGAGGAGGACTTAACCATCTCACCACCCTAAGGAACCTGACGACCAGGTTGTGCTTTCCTGCTGTTTTGCCATCTATGTGGTCGTGATATGCTGAATAGCTGCAGCATGTACTTTGAGGGTGGAGGAAGACAGCCTTTGCTTCAACCCTTGCTGCAAGAAGGAAGGCACGGACCATTTCAAACATCTTCGGGGTTCCTCTCGGCAAGAAGAACACCACTTGATGAACAGGTTCCACTTCAAGGCGTACACAAGTCTCATAGATGGCACTCGCACAGAAGTGATAGTTTTAAGTACCTCCGGGGGTAAGTCCCCTAGAACCTCAGAGATGGTCCTTTCTCAGAGGAATGGACCAGGGAGGGATTGTCACGAGGAGCATGAGTTCTGGGAACCAGGTCCGGGTGGGCCAATAGGAAGCCACCAGAAGGACCTGCTCCTTGTCCTCCCTAACTTTGCACAGTATCTGTGCAAGTAGGCTCATTGGTGGAAACGCATATTTCCGAGGGCCCCACGCCAGTGCGTCCGTGCCGAGTGTTCCGTCTGTCTGGCAGTGGGAGGGCTTTGAGGAGGCAGACAGGCTACCTGAGCCTTCCCGAACTCTCTAGATCAGCTGAACCACCTGGGGATGGAGTCGCCATTCACCCGGGAGCACAGCTTGTGATAGCTCGTTGGCTACACGGTTGACACACCGGGGACATACATGGCAATGACAAATAACATTTTTAACAATGTTGTTTGAGTTTGGCCAACAATTAAAATATATTACATGTTGTGGCTTGCTGCCAGTTTTATGAGATACTTTATTGGTATGGTATGTAATTTCCCAGGATAAAAAAATATAAACATGAAAACAAACATCGCAAAAACTTGCTGAAGAGGAAAAACACTTCTTAGGGAATGGGGTAAATGGGTGGGATATGGAGGATCCTTTAAAGTCTTTAAATGTACACTAAAAATTCCCAGTTAAATGTCTCTTAAGGTTTCACTGTTTATGGGTGGTATAAACCATTTTTGTCCTGCTCGTGGACAAAAACATCTTTGCTTATTATGTAATACTGTCTGTCCCTATCCATGTCTAGTGTTACTTGGTTTTCAAAACCAGCCCCACAAAATGTCAGTCATTCTAAGGAAATTTTACTGATGTATTTCTGCTCGTTCCCTTAAGGTCATTAAGACCACATATGTAGAACCAGAATCAGGATCCAGCTTGTCAGGCTCAGTATGTACGCAATTTTATCTTAAACATGTCAACACATACATCAAACACGCATACACCATTAAAACTCTGCCAAAGGCAACACACCATGTGACATAATGGTGTATGTAGTAAATGCAGACACCCAGTCTTAGGTGGGGTTTCTTGTTTCTTTTGTTTTTTGTTTTTTTTTTTTTTTTTTGGTCTGGTCACCTCTGATTTCAGAGTTTAGAGAAAGATTTTTGCTAAGGAAACAGATTTTCAATGTGTTTCAGTGTGTAACATTTTCTAATAAGCGACACACATGTACACACTTCAAATGGTTTTTAAGTCTTACCTTACTCTTGCTTCCATATAAACATTTTTACAACCAGAAAAGTTCATCCATCATTTAATTCTATTAATTTTTATCTTTAAAAAGCATTTACTGCATTATTTACATTTCAGGCACCTGGTACGTTCTTATCCAGAGTACAAAATTGATCATCAAGCTATTGTAGTCAATATATAGCAATCATCCATACATCTGTTTTCTACTTGTTCAGCTTTGGGTGGCTGGTTGAAATATCTGGCAAACACAGGATGATGTCACAGATGAATTACACAGATAAATCTAAGAGTATACATCACCCACACAATATATCAATGACAGAAGTATCAGAATCTACTTAAGTTGGACATGCATAAAGTATGAATATCTCCATATCTCCACTGAATATTTACTTAGCTTGCACAAAATTAAAACGCAAATAATGTTTTTCAGGTTTAAAAAAAAACATACATTATGGTTGGATGAGTCATTCCTTTTCCAACAGAATCAAATGTCCCATACACCTAAATGTGGAACTGTCTGGAGCTCGGTTTTTAGTGTGGGTTTTCTTCAGGCACAAGAAGTCCCCAGTCCTAGTCCAAAATGTCCTAGCCAACATTTTGTCCTTATTTTATAAGTTGAGAAATATACTCATATATTTAAATCTATGAGTTATCTTACCAAATGAGGAATTTCCACTCTATGTATAAATGTCTCTTAGATTCTGCAAATGAATGTGAGCCTGACTAGTAGTAGTAACAGGAAAAATCCATTCAGAAAGTATATATTTATGAATTTTTTCCAGGTAAGGAAATGTATAGCAACGTCATAAGACATTATTTGTTTTTGACAAATGTTGCAGTTTTAAACATGTCAAGTTCTCCACTGGCCTTTTTTGTATGTAGGCTATTCTTATAGCAGAATGAACAAAATATTTTAATAGATGTGGTCGTTCCAGTACATGCAATAAAAGTCCAATTAAACAAAACTGTAAATGTTCGTTTTTTCATAAGAGGAAAATGATTATCAGTAAAAGTCCTAGTTAATGAATTTACCACCAGATAGACAACGTATTAAGAATAGAAGTCATAAATTTCATATCAGAATGCCAATGGAACAACTGAGAAAAATGGAAATTCCCAAGAGAATGAGACCTCAGAGAGCTTTAAAAAGTTATGATCTCTTGTTTAACACATACACAAATGTGCACTATTACTTCATAGCTTCATAATTTTATGACTTATTATATAGTATGCTGACCTCCAATTCAGATGGTTTATAGACTATGATTATGTTTGAAAGCTCAAATAGCACTTGCAATACTGCATGCTTGTTTTGAACAAGAAAATATTGTGCAGAGGGGCTATTTTATTGAATAAATAAATTGTATTAATATAAGTGAATAAATCATGCTTTTAGACAATTCATTTTATAGTATTATTTGTTAATTATGCATGCAAAACATGTAACGCATATTTACACATTTATCAACCACTGTTATGTATATGATTTATGACATTTATAATATTTATAATTTATTGTAATTATAATTTGCACAGCTTCTACATATTTTAATTAAATTAAAACCAAACTCTGTGCACGATGTTCATGGAATAGGACTCATAGTATTTCTGTATCCAGGGAATATGTGCCAGGGAAATCTTCAAACAAGTCAACACCAGTGAAGGGAACATCCAAAAAAGTTCTGCCCTTATAAAATATGTTTTTGAACCATGTTTGTCACCTAAAGAGCCTCAAAGACTTGACGAAACAAATGAGCAAATATATAAAAATGTGTGAATGACCATTATGTGGAAAATATCTTCCCATAATTTCTTGGAATTTAGAAAAAGACGTGAACAAACTTAACTTAAATTCCTCCCACACAAATCTTGTTTTAGAGTGACTAACAGGAGAGCTCAGGCGTGCAGAAACTATCTGTGGCCGTTTATTTGTAATGTTTATCTAGAGCTAGGCGTCATTGAAGAGTGACAGCTTATTGAGGAAAAGTGTGCTGCTTTTTTTTTTTTTGGCTGTTGTATGATGAAAACAAACAAATAAAATAAGTAATCCCACAGACATACACTTGAAAAGGCCTAAGCCTAGAGACCACTTTGTGTATGAGTTTGTTATAAGGAAGTCTGTATTCAGTAATAACATGGGAAAAAGGCCAGCAAAAGCCTCTTTGCCGGCCGTGGCAGTGTGTGGGAGAAGGGTGTTCATCTGAGAGAAGTCTGTTGCGGTCGACAGTAAATCCTCCACAACTGAGCTGGAGCCCCACACCACACAAATCAGCTCCACGGGCTCCGAAACCCCTGGCACAGCAGTCTGTTTACTTTGGGACCAGTTCTCTGTCTGAGAGAGATACTTGTTTCACAATGCTGAAACTTTAAAGGCAACTGGTAGACTGAATGGAATTTTGTGTATGTGCAACATACACTTTGGCTGCTTATTACATAACTGTGAATGTTTATTTGATTTGTGCAGCATATATGCGTTGCCTATGGCAAGAGAAAGATGTTCTAGAGAAACATATAGCTATCTAAATCTATATACATCAGTAGCCAAAAGTGATGTTTGACCTACAAAAATGGACTTTCTCCACCTTCTTCAAATATCATTAAAATAAATTGTAAAGATTTTGTAAACACATTGCGTTGTTGTGCTGAGAGTCTTTGCTTTTGTTTGTGGTAACGCAATGAAACATGCCAAACTGTGCGGCAGATCATTTTTGTCCAGGCTGTCATACAAAGAAGTTATGAACACATGCAGATGCTTTTTCCTGTGAGCCTTTTTATTTGTTTTTCTATGCAGGTAACAAAACCTGAAGTTGCCAAATAATTTTGTCAGATTAATACCTTTCCATAGTTGAGTGTTTTTAAAATATTAAAAGAAAATATCTCCGACATCACTTTTGGCCACTACTGTAAATAAAATATATAACAACAAAATAATCTATTTTCACAATTTGTCAATTAAAAATGTAATTAATGTCTGTTACTTTATATGTACATATCAGCAGAACTCTGATCACATTTAAAATCATTCACTGTAAAAAAATATTTTCAAGATTTGTTATCACAACATTTGTCTTTTGTCAAATCAACTTAAATAATTTATGTAGTTCATATAACTTATTATTTTAAGTTTCTGATGATTAAATCAATCTCCTTCATTGTATTAACTCACTTTTTCCAGTTCAATTAACTTAAAATTAAGGCAACCAGGTTACTTAATTTTTTTAAGTTAAACCAACAATATTGTTTTACAGTTTATTGTGCTTAATAGCATTTTATGGTGGAACTTGCAATTACAACATTTAGATAAATTCACAACATCTCAGACTTGCTTTCAGATAGAGTACTAAATACAGCTATGGAAAAAATTAAGAGACCACTGCCAAATCAGCAGTTGCTCTGGATTTATTGTTTATAATATAAATAATAAATCCAGAGCAACTGCTCATTTGGCAGTGGTCTCTTAATTTTTTCCATAGCTGTATATACAATTAAATTGAATTTTAATTTGTACAATTTGATATAGCTTAGTTGGAAATTACACAATAAAATATTACTGTTCAAGTAGATTTTTATTCCCATTTCTTAGGTACACAAGGTTTATTAGAAGCTTACACAAGCAAATATGTTTGTTGTGGTGAAAATTATGGCAGTGGAACAACTAAAGTTGTTGGAAAAATGTATATAAATAATTTTTACACAATACAAATTGAAAGAAATATGATCTATACACACTCTGTTTAGATGATAATATTTAAACTTTTTATGTTTTTTAGTTTAAAATCTAATTTTAGGGAATAACAATAAAATCTGTAAAGGGCATTTGAACCTTCAGATAATAATATCGAAAAGAATTGGTTTAAAGAAAAATCGTTGAAATACGCTATGCATAAACTGCAAAAAAAGTATTTGTGTTCCCCTATTGACTTTAATGACAACAGTTAATACATATCACATAATTGAACAGAATACAACATATTACTTAAAAAATCATATAGGTGGGCTTAAAACTTTTATTTTGCTAGCTGTTTTTAAATTCATGTTTAAAAGTCAGAACATGCATATACTTGGAAATCTTTTCGGCTAAACTAAAAAGTCTTTGCTACTGTTAAACTTGCCATGAAAAATATGTCCTCTGTGGGACAACCATCTCTAAAAAGAAACGAACAAACAATAGCAGACCACAGAAATGTCAATAATAGTGGGCAAAAGTTTGTTTTAAGTCCAGTTGGTCATCTAATTTTTCACAAATTCTCAATTATATGTCCAGTCAAAACATTTGTCACACTTAGCCCAAAGAGCTTAGTCAAACCAGTCACTGGCAAACCAATATGATGACCTATAGGCATCACCATGACCCAAAGAGTACCCATCATCCCTGCATCCTGTCCTTTCTCTAAACACTGAAAGTGGGTAAAGCTGTAGCATAAGCTTCCTGGAAGTTACATGTGGTGTTGGTTTGTCGCCGCCAACGCTCGCCCATTACTGGGCCTCTTCAAAGGTAATTACAGAGTCACACGGAGGCTGCGAGATCGGCATAAGTTCAGCCTTCTCTGAGGAGGGAGTAAGACTTAGATGGTCACAATTGGGCAATGCCTATTACGTTAACCTGTTCAGCCATATGCTGGTGATGTTTTAAGAAAGGTCAGGAAAGTGTGGTGTTTTCAAGGAGTGTGGTCTGTCTATGTGTTTGTCTATTTTGGAAGCAAGTCCTCCTCTGCACTATTTTGTCCTAAAACACAGATGTAACATGTTTTTCATGGGTCTGTATTTCATTTTAATAAGGATACTTGAGTATAATAGAGTATCAACACAAAACTGAACACATCTTCATGTTTGGTTTATTGCTGAAGTGAAAAATATGGTATGTTGCATTTTGGTACAAATCAATGCAATGACTCACTCATAGAAGAAGCATATTTATTGTCACTTATAGAGTAAATGTAATACCATTGTAAAATGTGTTGCTGGGATGAATCAAAATCTTCACCACAAAATACTTTCAAGGCAAGGCAAGGTGTTTGGCATCTCAAGTGACCAACTATATTTTGAGTTGTCTGGTCAGATTTCATGGGGAATACAAGGCTCACGTTGTTTGCTCTTGCATGTCTGTATACAGAAACCATCTGAGATTGCGACTATAACCATGGTTCCCTGAGAAGGGGAACAAGGCACTGTGTCTTAATCGACGCTTTGGGGAATGCCATCAGTGTGATAGTGTCTGAAAATCATACAGGGCACATCCGCAGACTCACTAGACCATCTAGTGATAATATACCCTTGAACATTACCCAAGCTCATATGACCCTTGACAAGGAAAGTCACTGCCTTTTTTCTTTTTCACACCTTCCTCCTTTCCTTGTAGGCCCAGCATCAGAGCTCTAACATTTAACTATATCAGCTTCTTTAGCTTGACACAGCTATTTGGGAATACTGGCCCTGGGAGACAGCTTTCAATATGCGACCCTGACCTACCACTACCACTAGAGGGAGCAAACATGGGGGTTTCCATTTAGAATAACTATTCACCCTCCTCACTACAAATAACTCTAACCTCTTGGAAGACGCAGAGGAGCTTCAGCTCGTCTATCCCAGAAAGATCAGGGGAAAGCGCTTATACCCTGCCTGGACTAGTCTAGGACCCCAAGAGTCCCAGCACCATACAAAGGTGCCTGATAACAAGAGGAGCTGCTAAAAAGGCAAATTAACCTCTACTTGCCAGATTTTAAGGGATCAATTTAGGCTCCAACATGGAGTGGATGAATTTAAAACTCTGACAGTATAGGGGAGGGTTCTACTATAAACTTAACCCAGAAATACTGCCCAAAATTGTCCAAGGTGCCAAGACTCCCAGCACCTAAAAAGGTGCCTGGTAACAAGAGGTTAAAAAGCCAATTTCACCTACAGTTCTACAGGGTCTGGTTCAGGCTCAACCCTGAAGAGCGTCAGGGTTCCTTCCTACCAAAGGAAGCACTAGCTACAACCCTTGATACAGCTGCCTTCTAGAAGCGAGCCACCAGGGATCTATCCTACTTAAAGACCCCAGAATCCTGGGAGGCAGATCAACCCTTCAATCACACTCATCTAGGACCTGCTATAACCCATATCTTGATTCAATCAGCACTGGCCATTGACAAGAACAAGGAGGAATTCGGTCAGCGTTTCGGTCCTATTTACCAAATTGCTTTCTTTCAATCCCTTCCCTAAGATCTCTTCCTCCTCAGCGTACCACCTCCTCTGTGCTTTGCTCCTCACAAGAGAAGGAGCACAATTGGCCACGGTCTCTCCCTCTGGCCCTTCCTCCAAACCTCAGACTGTGATGGACCATGACCCCCAGGCAAAAATTTAGATCGGCACGTGATATAATTCCTGAAAGCCGCCAACTACCCCCACTTCACTAAACCTCCTAACTACCATCTCTATCGACGCACTAAAAAGCTCTGAGGCCAAGACCTGTGCATCAAAAAGAAAGTTTCCCATCTTCTCCTTGATGTCTGCCAAGTTCAGATACCCCATCGTGGCCACCATTGCTGCCATTGTACGACCAATGGCAGCGTCTGTTTATTTGTTGGCATGGAGTGCTAGATTTGTGGTGCCGCGCAGATCAGCGACAGCCTCAGGAGACAATCCCTGTCCCTGATCTAAACCTTTAAGCAGGTCTGCCTGGTATGATTGCAACACTGCCATTGTATGCAAGGCACCACTGGCCTGACTAGTGACTGAGGAATGCAAAAGACTTACCTTTCTGGAACTCCTCTGCCAGCTCGACCTGTGAACCCAACAACTTAAGTCACCCCTGTGCCTCAGCAACCGCAGGCCCGAGACTCTTGTCCCACATTACATGAAAATTGGGCCAAGTGCAAATGGAGCTTCCTCATTGTGAATCTCTCACGAGGATTGGTGAATTCAGCGAGGATTTGCTGAACACCTTTTTCGAGTGCTTATCCATGATAAATGCCTTCACATGCACGAACACAAACAAACAGATCCTGAAGACCAAAAAGCTGATGACGTCCATAGAAGGCGCTCTCATACTCACAGGTGCTCCGGGAGTGACGTCATGGACTGTCGTCGGCCAATGAAATTGTCATGTGTGTACATATTGCAGACACTGGTCACACTGATGGCGTTACCTATAACATAGATCCAACACAGTGTTGAGTTCCACTTTAAAATGGAAAAAGTATCAGACTATTCCATATGTATATACCGGTACTATAAGGTGTACTATGTGGCTCGAGGCTTGTAGCAACAATAAACAGTTGTTTCAAAGAATTAGGAATAGTAAGCTAACTAGCATACATGGACAAATGTAAACGTCAACCCTTGTTAACTTATGGGGAACTTCTGGTAAACAACCTACCTATTGTAAAAACATAGAAACTTCGATCTGTGGAGCGAAAGTGACAGAGCCTGTGGCAGAACAAAATTCGAACCACAGCGGCAGATATGATAGGTCTGCTTGCTTAAATTACATCTTTTTTTTTCTGATATAACCTTTGTTGGAAATGCTTACTATCAGTGGAGCGTAGAGCGAGCGTCATGGATCTGCTTCTCAGGTAAACACAGCGATTTCCTCAAACCATCTGATCCATCAGCAGATCAGCAGCACAATTGATGTAAACAAGATACTCCGCAAGTAATGTAATTTTATGGTCCAAAGTTCTGTAGTGCACCTTCAAGGAAGTAAATAGGGTGAGATTTCATTTCATGCTGACTTACTGTACATGTTGAACCTTACTTTAAAAACATTTGGTCAAAAAAAAGGTCACGTTTTGTTAAATCAACAGATGTTTTGGTGTGCTCTTAAGTAGTTCACTTGTGTTTTAAGTAAAGGAATCTTTAGCCCTTCTTGGTTCTTTTAATAGGATTGTATCTTTTATTTGATGCTATACTTGTCTTGAGAAGCGGCTATTTTAAGGGGCGACTGTAGCAGGGGTTTCTGACATGCTTTTTTCCCATTTCCTGTCAGAGATGTTAATCCTGTAAAATGTCTGTTTTGAGGGACTTTACAAGGGCTGAGGAGGGAGCAATGGAGCAGCGCTGTCGGTTTCTCACACAGTGCAAAAATACTTAGTTTTTTTTTGTATTGCCTTCTGGTGTAACAATTTTATCCATATTCTTGTGCCAAAGAAATTATCAGTGGTCTTCTGCTTGTTTTTTAATGTTTGTCCATAAACTTCGTACATATCTCTGTTTGAGAGGGTACTGAGGAAACAGAGTGACCAGCATCAGTTGACGTCAAAGAAATAAAAGGTGTTGATGTCTCAGCAAATTGCAAATTGCCATAATTAGGCCGTCTCAGGCCCTCTGAGTTTAAGTGACCGCCTTCCTGCAACACATACGTTTTCCCAGTACTGGTGCAGTCAGATAGCTATGTAGTGGGCCACTACACCCACAATTTTAAACAGAAATCTGAAGCATTTTTTTTTATAATGAGTAATATGCATGTAACTGTGTTGATTGTCTGTCAACACAGACAATAATTCTGTGTTGTCTATGTGAGGGGTTTCATTTTGATTTATAACAATAGCCCTATCATAAAAAAATGTAAATGAAAAATTGATTATTTTTATTATTATTTATTTAAAGTCAATCTGTGGTGAAAATCCAGTTTTTAATGTTGTTTATATGTCTATGTGGTGTTTTTTTAATGTGCTTTAAGACAAACAATGTGTAAATTCATAAGTCATAAATCAAATCATACTCTATATTCCGTACCAGATGGGGGCAGTGTACCTCCAGAAAGTGAGTTGTGTCTTACGTCTTCAAACAACACGAGCAAGTGTTGTCTTGCTCTCTCTCTCCTCATGCATTTTAATCAAATCAATTGACACGATAGTAAAAAGTTGGAAGACTGCAGTTTCACGTGGAGCATTTGGAGATTTTTAGATATTAGTCCAATGAACATCTCAACACTAAATTATAAAGGCCGTCTCAACAGACGCCTGTCTCAGCCGTACATTTCGACGATATGAAATAAAAGCCCGGGCTATTATTTGAAGTTTTACGGTATTCGTTTTGTTTATATTACATTTTTATTGTTACTGAAGTTTGAATTCATTTGACAGACAGCATTCGCTGATGTTGACCAAGCTAGCGCCAATCAGAGCTGCCAACTCTCACGAATTCACCGTGAGACACGCAATTGACACTTTTCACACGCTCTAATGCCACACATCAATTTTGTCACGCACAGAAAAGGACTGACAGACTAGACAGAGCAGGTTAGTTATGATATATAAAAAAATCTCAGCTCTCATTTCTGTCAATTTTATCACGCAATTCAAACAATAAATACTGTTTTGGCGCTTGTAAATGTTACACGAGATCCCTAGCGCACGTGAACCGATCATCTCGACTAGCTAATGGTAAAAAAACACGAACACTGTTAAAAGATACAGTATGCAACAACTAACCAAAATGTATTCCTCATGCATAATATCGACCAATATTTTTTTTAACTCTTCCCTGAACTGAAATGTAGTAGTGGGCTGTATTTCCACACGATTCACATCAGGTTCGAGTACACCCACAAGCCGTGTGAGTTATTTGTGTATTGCAGTTTGGCTGGTGGTTATGTTGCCCGCCCGCATACCGCCTCCCATGGCCGAAACTGGTATTATGACACCTGCCAGGCAGGGGCTAGTAATTTAGCATGCTAATTCAGGTTAATATCTCTGCAGCACTATCATTTTTAATGACATCATCAACCTTATTTCTTCTCATTCTTTTGATGCGTGTAGCTCATTTTTGGGATATTTTAACGTCAATTCTTACACATGGCACTTTTAAATCTGCAGTGAACCAAATAAGCCAGTCTCAAAAACATGGTTTGAAATCGCTGGTGTTTCTGACGTTACAAACCACCTTGTAACCAATCAGGTCAACATGCGGACAGGCTTTAGCATAGGCTATCATTAACAGCGAACTAGGTTATTCTGCTATATTTTTCTGTTGATGTGAAAAATCGGGTGGATAGCAATTTAACGGATATGACGTTATGTTATGCTGCTGATTTTTTGAAGGCACCTGCCTGACTCAACTGTCAACGGTAAAATGGTTTGTGGAACATTAGCAACACATTATTAGCAGTTTGATAACGTAGTCAAGCAAAAGTCAGACTCCTACGTAGTAAAGAAAGAGGATACCATTGTGCAGCGTTTGAGGCTAATTTGCATATTTATACTCGCTTACACTAAATTAAGCAAGACTGTAGTTACATTCAAGCTATTTTAAGGCATGAATATTTATTTTCACAGGAAAAAAACTTTTAAATATGTCATTTTGGTGTTCAAGTATGAGTTTAAGGGATAAATGATTGACCACAGGCGGACTTTACAACAGTTAGCCTACATATAATCAAAACATAGGCTAATTATTACGAATAATATCGCCTACTTTTAAGTATTTCTTATCTTTTTCATACAAAGTCAATCAAAGTCAATGAGGTTCAATGTTGTCCAACAAGTCTCTCTGTTTTTTGTTAAGAAGGTTCACTTTTTCATTTTTATTTATTTATTTTATTTTTTGCAGTATGTGTCTCCAAACAGCAGGTGGCGGCATTGACTAGAAGAAGGTGCGTAATCAACCAAACCAACCAAAGTATCCTATGTAGGGAACTCCTGTTCTCAGTGCTGTGAAGGGTGATTGCTTGTCATGTATTATGCCACTTTGTTTTGACACAGCAAAACTATAGAAAGTAGAGGGGGATGTCTAGAAGTATTTAGTTTATAATGGCAAAAATACTCTAAATGCAGATGTATGAGTACAGGTGATCTAAATAAAAAAAGTTTGCATTATGTTTTACCATAAATCCAGAATAAATGCAAGCTTTGTCTTTTTTAAATTCAACAAGTAAAAGAGAAAAGGGCCTTTAAACTGAATTACTTGTTTTGTATTAACACACCATTTTTTCTGACAAAAAAAAATCTGGTCTTTTGAGTCATTGTAATATTTCCGTTGAATGGGTGATAATAATAGAAACTGGTCCCAGATGCGTGGGCTAAAGACTTGCGTCAGTCACAGTCTGAGATGTGAGTAGGCATGCAAGTGCAACGGACAAGCTTTCACTTCCTCTATGCATCACTTCAGATGTTATGAATCTCTTTCAAAATAATATAATCATACACAGTTATTCAGTACAAAGCAAACAGATAACAAGAAACACTGAAGACTCATCTAGAATAAGCTCTATCAAAGAAGATGCATTTTGTCAGATTAGTTTGTGCAATATACCTCAAAGTGCCTTTGCTGTGACTTTACTACTTTTAACGGAGAGTAATTAGTGGTTCTGCTTACATGACCTACTTCAATACAGCGTCTGATGTTCATTAATCTGCAGAAGTCATGGGCTCCTGTGATGTGGCTTTGTTTGGTAGGCCGCACAAAGAAACCACTTTGATATTTAACTTCTATCAGACTTGTATTTAACCCTAAATATTATGTTAAAAATGTCTATAATGAGAGCACCAAGAAAAGCCACATTACAAAGAGAATTTTCATAATAATCTAATTTTTGACCAGACATACACTACCGTTCCAAAATGTGTACAGTAAAGTAATTGGTAAATGCTACATTATTACAAAAGATTTTAATTTCAATTAAATGCAGTTCTTTTGAACTTTCTATTCATCAGAGAATCCTTTGAAAATGTTTCTGTTTCCACAGAAATACTGCGCAGCACGAGTGTTTTCAACATTGAAAATAATCATAATAAATGTTTCTTGAGCATCAAATCCTCATATCAGAATGATTTCTGAAGGATCATGTGACACTGAAGACTGAAAAATCAGCTTTGATAACAGGAATAAATTATATTTTAAAATGTATTCAAAAAGAAAACCAGTTTTTTATTGTAATAATATTTCACATTATTACTGTTTTACTGTATTTGTATCACTTAAATGCAGCCTTGATGAGCATAAGAGACATAATCTTACTGACCCAAAACTTTTGAATAGGCCTATTTTAAAAATCGCATCTCGCACAGGAAGTTGAATGAGGGTTTCTGTCTAGATCTTATCCGGTTACAGGTGAAGGACAAACAAATAAGACATTTGACATATTGCGAATGATGCAATAATCATAGCAACAATCAATAATCTACTTTTTGATACTATTCCTTGTGCCATTGCTGACTATAACATTGCAAGTCAACCAAACCCTGAGCCCGTATCATGCTTGTTGGTCCTGGATATTTATATGAAGTCAGGGCTTCAACAACATACTAATCAATAGGAATATACCTTTTACCTTTGATGTTAGGAAAACATTAATATGCGTCTTACATGCACTCTGGGTGCGTTTCCCAAAAGCATCGTTAAGGGGCTTTTACACAGGACGCGGTATGAGCTGCGCTGGCCGCTGGGTTGAGCGTTGCCCTTCAGATGCAACGTGATTTGTGCTGCGCTATGCCATATGATATTATATATATGTGTGTGTGTGTGTGTACACACATATAACATCAAAATCAACACACGAATCCTGAGCTCAGTTCTTTTTTTAGAATAAAACATTTATTCAAACATTAAATCTGACAACAAAGGAAGAAATACATATGTTAAAACACACCTGACAAGCCAACTTGAATAGAGATATGTTTTCATGACACAAAATTCAGTGAAATTCCGACTGTACTAGCCGTTCATCCATTTTGATTTCCGTGTTTGTTTCTATGTCCCGTTTCTATTGGCCGCGCTGATAATCGTCACAGAGCGCAGCGGCAAAAGTTAAACTATTTTGAACTTTGACCGCGGCGTGCACACGAGCAAGTCAATGGTGCGCACCGCTGCGCTTGCGCTTTGGTCGACGCAGCAACAAATCGTCTTCGCGCGGCGCAAGCCATTGAAATGAATGGGTTTCATAGCGCAGCGCATACCGCGTCCTGTGTGAAAGGCCCATTAGCCAACTATGATCGCAAGTTCCATCGTTAACAGCATAGTTCAACGAGTCGGTGTTTCCAAACCATCGTTCCAACGAACATTCGGAAACAGCATTCAAAGTTGTGTGGTTTGAACGACAGCTCTCGACCTGTGGTTTGAGGCATCGTTTCTATTTTGCAACACATTTGGACGTAATAAATCCTTATCTTGAGCGAAATAAGCAAGCTGACATTTAGTACAACCAGTGTCTTTTATTTAGAATACATATGATACAAATGTAATTTACGTCTTTTAGTTTTTCAAAAGATTTGAAGTAACGTGTTTGAAGAGTGCGCATGTGCGAACGTGCTCTAAGAACGAGCCAAATATTGAGTCTGGTAATAAAGCAAAACAAATGAGAACAATTAGAAATAGTCCTCAGATGACATGTCTGTAATTTATATAAAACAAATCTAGCGTTAATTGGTAACAGTTTGCGGATCCACCACGTGCGAAACCAATGTGGTTGAACAATACATTGCGACAGTGGATTTCGGGAAACAATCGTGAGTAGCTAGTCGATTTTTCCAACGATGCATTCGTACTATGGTAGTGAAACTGTGAACTACGTCGTTGTATGGGAAATGCACCCGTTTCCCGTTTAACGACGTAGTTTGCTGCTTCACTACCATAGTATGATGCATCGTTGGAAAAATCAACTAGCTAGTCACGACTGTTTCCTGAAACCCACTGTCGCAAAGTATCGTTCAACCACGTTGGTTTCGCATGTGGTGGAGTAATAACTACTTTTAATGAAACTGTTTGAGATCCAATTAACGTTAGATTTGTTTTATATAAATTACAGACATGTCATCTGAGGACTATTTCTAATTGTTTTCAGTTGTTTTGCTTTATTACCAGAATCAATATTTGGCTCATTCAGCACGTTCACACATGCGCACTCTTCAAACACGTTACTTCAAATCTTTTGAAAAACTAAATGACGTAAATTCCATTTGTATGTATTCTAAATAAAAGACACTGGTTGTTCTGAATGTCAGCTTGCTTATTTTGCTCAAGATAAGGATTTATTACCTCCAAATGTCATGCAATATAGAAACTATTCCTCTAACCACAGGTCGAGAGCTGTCGTTCAAACCACACAACTTTGCGATGCTGTTTGCGAATGTTCGTTGGAACAATGGTTTCGGGAAACACTGAATCATTGAACTATGCTGATAACGACGGAACTTGCGACCATAGTTGGCTAACAAGGCTTTCGGGAAACGCACCCTGGTTGGTTCCGCCAAAGCTCCCTAAGGCAAGTAATTTCACTTGGCGGCCATCTTTAAAACGCCTCAACAAGCATAGCTCCTGAATCTCTTTGGGAAACATCAAAAGCTGTTCAACAAGCTTATGATTCAATTTCATATTTGAAATCACCAATGAAACCAATGACAGAAACTGTCTCATAAATTTAGATTCTGAACACTCAAATCATGTCAAGAAATAAATGCTTCTACAAGTGCAAAGATCACTTAAGAAATAGTGTCAGAGGTTTGCAAGAAAAGATACATTGCTGATTCTGCATTCTGTTGTATTTTCATACAGTTAATGTGCATGCGGCTGTGGAAATCGTAAACATCTTTCAAGTGGAAAATGTGTCTCACCCGTCTTTGCTCATCGTTTTTCAATCACTATTGCTATAAGATTTGTTTAGGAAAACATACAGACCCGAAAAGGGACAGAAGTATTTAAATAAAACATTTTGTTGTAAAGTATATATATGCATTCTTACATTTCTCTTTCTGGTGATGTTTTTCATGTTTGTTCTTTATGGAAATGTTCTCGAATAGCCCCGTGTGGGTGGACGATAGTGGTAACTTACATGGAAAACAAACAATAAGACATTAAAAGGCTCGCAGTCAGTTCTCACTTCACTGTGCTCATTTACATGCCACTTTCTGGAAGCCTACAACCACACAGCCTCTAGTACTTCCTCTCTTTGTGGGCTTGTGTTGTTTTTCAGTCAACTGTTGCTTTTAATCAGATATTACTGACTTTATTTTAATGCAGAATCTATTTTCTCTATGTGTGTTCTAGTTAGATGCCAATAGTTATTTATACTTAGTGAAGAAATTAGTAGGTACTATTTGCACCTCAGTGTATTGCAGTACATAATAACAGAATGGTGAGATATGTTTTAATTTATGTCATGGATGTTATCTTATTGGGACATTAGTTGTATAGTCCAGCCCTAAATCCAGTTTCAGTCACAAGTTGGCTATAATAAATACCCAATTGGCACTTAATGTGGTTTCACTTTATTTTCATGGTCCTTTTAACACATTCTGTTGACTATAAGTAATGTTGGACCTACATGTCAACTAACTCTCATTAGAGTATTAGTAGACTAGGGGTTCGTAGAGTAAGTTGACATGTAGTTGCAAAATTACTTTAGTAGTTAGTAGAATGTCTAAAGTGGAACATCGAAATAAGGTGTTACCCTTTATTTCAACTTTAAAGGATTACCAACACTATCTCACGCCCAATTCGTATCGAATTCGACGAATGATTAAAAGTGTCTAATTTCGTACGACCTCACTCGTATGAATTTGTACGATTTGTCTAAACCCACGTGATGGTTAGGTTTAGGGGCGGGGTAAGGGTAGGTCATTGTACGAATTCATACGAATTGGCCAATTTGTAAAATATATACGAATTAGCAAAATCGTACAAATTCTGATTCGAGTGAGGTCGTATGAATTGTTACGAATTAGCCACTTTTTAATCATTCGTCAAATTCGTACGACTTGGTCGTGAGATCGGGTTGGGATAACCCTTAATTTTTATTTAAAGCTACACTGTGTGATTTTTACCTCCATCTAGCAGTGAAAAGGTATATGACCATCCAGTGAATATTAGTTTCTGTTCCTCTCAATTCCGATTTCGTTTTAACTCCTACGGTGACCAATGTAGTCCAAGATTAGCATGGCTTCCAGTTCGACCTCGTCCATGAGTGTTAACTCAAACGTAAACGTGAAAGGCAAAGCTTGAATTAACGGGTATGTCCCTCTTTGGCTAATGTACTTTCAAGATGGAGGGGCAACATGGCGACCGACATTAGAACCCCGAGACCGTTCTCATCCTTTAGCTTCATATGTGACACTATATGCAAAAACGGCACTATACTACGCACATGGCACCCTTTATCGTTAATATAACACGCGAACCCAAGGCGTCATAAATCCTTTAGCATAATATGAGACTACCCTACCCCACACCTAAACCTACCCATCACAGCGCGTGTTATATTAACGATAACGGGTGCCATGTGCGTAGTATAGCGCCGTTTTTGCATATATATCGTCACATATGATGCTAAAGGATGAGAATGCATTGGAACCCCTTACCCGTATGTATTTTCAATGGCATATTATACACTCACGAGAATACTTTATTACTTGAACGAAGTAAATATACATTAATGAGCACATATATTCTTGAAAAAAATAAGTGTTTTTAGCTAAGAATAGACTAAAAGAGTTGCTAATAAACCAGCGCAGTCTCATCCCAATTCGTCATATAACTGACGTTTTGGGACGTCTTTTGACCATTCGTCAATATACGAGTTTTCAGGGCTCCCTTAAACGTCAGTAGATGACGTTATGGGATCCTAACTCTACCCCAGACCCAACCTAACCCTAAACCCAACTCGTCACCTGAACTAACGTTAAAGGTAAAGCATCAGTTGTATGACGACCCAGGATCATCATCTACCGACGTTTAAGGGGGCCCTGAAAAGTCGTATATTGACGAATGGTCAAAAGACGTCTCAAAATGTCAGTTATATGAAGAATTGGGATGAGACTGTGTTAAATAAACTAACACTGTTGCTTTAAAATAAACTTTCCGAGTTGATGTGTAATGGAAAAAAGGAGAAGAATGGGATTGGAAAAGGTGGATTAAAACATGTCAAAAGCTAAAGCCGCTAGTGTCAGTCATCTGAATAGTTTCTTTTTTAATTTTATCTGGCTGAACAGCCCGCTCTCATCCCAAAGCGCCATATACAAACGCTTTTGCAAAAGCTGTAACATACACAACGCACAGGGTACCCTTTAGCGCCAAATGAGACGTAAAAATAAAGCGGGCAGAAGGCGCCTCCTGCAGTGGCCTAACCCTACCCCAACCCCATACCTAAACTTAACCGTCTCATTTGGCGCTGAAAGGGTACCCTGTGCGTTGTATATTTACGCTTTTGCAAAAGTGTCAAAATATGGCGCCTTGGGATGAGAATGCGTTGGGCTGAACCACACAATGGTGGTGGAGTTTGTGTAAAGGGCTTTTGCCAACAAGACAAAAAGTTTTAAAATCTAGCATTGACTATCATTATTGCAGTTATTTGCATAAGTGTAACTGGTCATTTTATTCTTACATCATATTTAACAGTATAGCCACCTTTTATAAAACAAATAAAAGTGTTCTGTTCACTTACTTGCTTGTATTGGTGCATTAGAAACTGATTCTCGTAAAACACAGCCAGCAGAAAACAAGCCGACAGCACTGCATGTCTGACGCAACTTGTTTTTTTAATGCAGAACTAAAACCTAAATTTAGTGAAAACTTTAACACTATTCCTCAGCTATCTTGCAACCACTGGCGTTTTTTTTTTTTTTTTTTTTTCAGGAAATGCCAATAAAGTTTTTCTAGGAGGAGATTGTGTTATGGCACAAACCTATTTTCGACTGTAAAAGATACATGTGACAATACTTCTCATAGACACGTAAAAAACTTTGAAACAAGAATTTGGTTGCACTTTATTTCAATGGCCCACTTTAGGCATTCTTCCTTCTATGAGTAACTTTGCGTGTACATGTAGACTAACTCTCATTAGTAGTAGACTGGTTAGTAGAATAACTTGACTTGTAGTTGCAAAGTTACTTATAGTCAGTATAATGTCTGTTAAGGAGCATCACAATAAAGAGTTATCAGATATTAAGCAAACAGTCTACTAATACTCTAATGACAGTTGACATGTAGTTGCAAAGGTACAGTGCATATAGTTAGTAAAATGTCTAAAGTGGACAATAGAATTTTGACCATATGTAAAGTGAATTTTACATACACCGTGCAAATAATGACTATGTTCAGGATGGCTGAACCAGCTCTCGATGAGCAACAGAACAAAGGCGAGTTGTAAATGGGAGGGTCATAAACAGCATGTTTAAGTGCAGCAGAGAGGAAGTGGACTTGTGCTCACTATGAACTACTCACTTTAAGCGTACAAGCCAGGCCTCCATTAGATCATCTCAATGGGTGAGTCGTTTTGTTATTTTGAAAGAAATTCAGTCGTCATTGTTAATTGATGCTTTATAGATTTTGATTTTGCTTTAAAATATTGAGGTTGATCATGGGAATCTGAGTACACTTGTGTACTTCCCACCAAACATGAAAAAGAGAAGGAACTCATTGCAATTCACATCCTCTATCGGGGATTTCTGCTCAATTGTATATTTAGAGGATGCTGAAGGTATACTTTCTATTCCTGAAATGAAAGCAAAAATTAGGTATAACATCATAGTAAGTGTAGTGCCGGTGTTGTAATTGCCATGACATGCAGCCTTCAGTTGCTCTTTATTGGGATGCTCCTCAACAGACATTATACTGACTAAGTAACTTTTGCTACTACTGTACATGTCAGCTTATTCTAACTCAAACCCTACCAGCCTACTAATACTCTACTAACACACTAGTAATACTCTAATGAGAGTTAATTGGCATGTGCAACAGAATATTTCAATGTAGTCAAATAATTTGTGATAATTTAGTGGTTTTGAAATGTGTACATCAAATATGGTTGGGTTCATTTATTATCAGACATTTTTGGTTTAGGTTAAAGATCGATTCGGGTTAAAGATCATTTAGATTGTGTTGGGCGTCATATATGCAGATATATATTAACTAGAGTTTGAAATTTGTTTTGCCTTTTGACACTGATGGGTCATTTACAATAAATCCCATTATAACATTTTAATGACAAACTTAACTGACACACTTAAAATGGCCTCAAAACCAACCACCTGACAGTTTAATGTGATGTTAACCCATAAAGTTAATTGGTTTCTTAAGTTTGCATATGACATATTTATGACAGGTTGTGTTGTCTTAGTAATGTCAAGTTGCTATGACAAAGACACTGACAGGTTATGATGTATTGGTTTATGTCAAGTTGTCATAACAAAGACATCTCAAACAATGTCATATTTGCATTAAAAATGTCATAATTGAGCAAATGACACTCAATGACAGTTGTCATGAACATGCATAAAACATCCGAACAACAGTAAGAATACAGCAATAGTAAGTAAGAAAACACTTTTGTAAATACATGTATTTCAGGACGCTGACCATATTTGACTAAATGCTGGTGTTCAATATGTAAATGTAAACTTTTTTCTTTTACATTGAGTTGTTGAAAGTTGCCGCCACGATGTAAGGGGTTGCTTGGATCTGTTTCGGGTAATTTCCAGATGGCTACTAATGGGTCAAAGAGTTTCTGACCCAATATTTGATTCAATACTTAAATCAATGTAAGACTCAAGGATTTTATTGCCCATGTTTATTGCCCAAATAAAATGACACAATTGAGGTATCATTCATGTAGCAGAAACCTCAAAGTTTACACATCCAAGTTTAGTTTCACTTTATTTTGACGTTTTTTTAACACATTCTGTTGACTAATGTTGCTCTTACATGTGTCATTAGAGTATTAGTAGAGTGTTGACTAGTAGGGTTTGGGATAGAATAAGTTGACATACTTATAGTCAGTATAATGTCTGTTGAGAATGGGATTAGAATTGTTGCATTTTTCCAAATAAATAGATTAATATTCACAAATAAATTTAAGAGGTTCACACAAATGTATAAAATTCACAAATGTCTGAGTATGAGGAAAATAAAGTTGGTATGGTAATATGGTAATATTCATCTGCATTGGCTCAAATAGGAAGTGTATGCATAATGCCCATTCAATTGCTACAGCAAAGTATGTTTAAAATTTGGATTTTGTTATAATTAGGCTGTTAGACTGTATATCAAGCCAAGCCACAATTTTTATGAGCCTTGGAAAAAGCCAGAGAAACAGGGCTTTACATCTCTGTTATGGAAACAACGTGTATATGGTAGCGTCACGTTATTCAAGATAGAACAGAAAATCATCAGTAGGGGAGAGCAGGGCACAACCTAATGCATTTTGGTTTTGGCTCAATTAATTAAAAATAATTAGGTTAGATTAATACTTTTTTTGCACAAGCAACATACACATCTCTGCTACAAATGAACACTTAAAGTTTTTCCTAGGACATACCATTTTCGTACAGTTGCACTGAAAGTGACAGAAGTGTAAATGTTACAACTTACCCCATATACGGGGTTAATTGTAACAGACAGAGGGGTTAGTTGTAACACTTGTGTGTAACACACATAATTCAGTACTATTTTATTTGTATAGTTTGATATTGTTTGTGCATCTGTATAGACAGATATCCATACATCCATCCCTCATCCAATCATCCTTTTGTTATGGATCAATATCATGGATAGAGACAGAAACGGGCTGCATAGTTTTGCAATAAAATAATAATAAATAAAATTATAAATATTGTAATTGCAATTAAATTAAATTTGTGTGTGGCAGCTGCATGTACAATTATTATTATTATTAATAATAACAGTAATAATAATCCAAATGATCTTAGAATAAAAATTTAAAGGGTTTATTGCATTAATAACAGGCCATATTTGTAATAAATAAACAAGTTATCATTCATAGTAGACTAATTGTAAACATTTTAAATTCCAACATTGTTTGTGAAAGTCTAACAAAGTTAAATGTATAAATAAATACTCAAACCTGAAAAGTTGTGTGGCTCCGTTTTCATTTGATTATCATTGTACACTTGGCGGCTAAGTTGTAACACTCTGTTAGAACGAACCCCGCTGTGTATTACATATTTTAAGCCTAGCTAACAGTCGCTAGGAATTGCTGACATGTTTCAAAAACGGTGCTATGTTTGAGCCAACTAGACGGTGATTAAGGCAATATAAAGTTAGATTTGGAAACGTATACACCCAACTCAGAAACCGAAAAAAATATAACTAATGAAAAAAATTACTTTCATGGTGTCAAAACACTCTTTGTCCAGTATCTTCACGAAATATAATCAAAACTTTCCGCAAATTCGGGAGGCCGTCTTCTGGCAGCAAGAGAAAAATAGCGGAAAGACAACCTGCTTGATCCTGTCGAACTATGTAAACGGTCCGTGTTACATTTAACCCCTGCGTTAGGTTGTGCCCCGCGCTCCCCTATTTAGTTGGCGGATGAATAACTGGGTTCAACCTCGTGATAAATACATGAGTTTGTGTAATATGTGAAATTACTGTCAGAAAACAGCCAACAGCTTTTCCCACTTCTTTCAGTCAACGAGTTTTAATGTTGCATATGATCAGCTCCGTGGATCTAAACAATCTATAAAGCTTTATAGTATTTTAAATATTACCTGTTTTACGATGTCTTTAAATATTACCTGTCTTTTGTTTGTAGGAAAGATATAGGTGGGTTATTTCTAAACGTGTAGAAATTGTTGTTGCATTCCAAAAGATATCATGCATTTAAAAGTGAAATATCACAGACAAGTGATATACATTTGTTGATAGGTTAAAGCACTTGATCACACAAATAATATTTTGCTTTTCCTTTAGCGTAAGTTAGATGATGCCGCAGGATCGCGTCACGTAACTGACGTTAAATGGCGCCTAAAGCATTGAATATTGAAGCATGGTCAAAAGGTGATGCCCTGGAGTGAGAATGCATTGATATTTCATATGAATCAGACTTAATAGTTTTTTATGGTAATCAGTAGCGGAGTGGCAATCAGGAGAGTCTTGGAGTTTTCCCGGTGGGCCGGTAGTGTTTTGAGGCCGCGAGGCCGGTCTGATAAAATGTATACACTGCAAGTTCGCCATGTGCCCAAGCGAGGGAAGAAAAAAATATTTTTTTTACATTTTCGATAACAAAGCGCATATTTGCACTAAGTGCCTGTCTTTATTGTAAATAGATCTTAGGGCGTGAAGTGCTTGAAAACAGCTTTTGCAGTGCAGTCTCATCCCAATTCGTCATATAACTGGCGTTTTGGGACGCCTTTTGACCATTCGTCAATATATGCCTTTTTAGGGCCTCCTTAAACGTCAGTAGATGACGTTCTCGGATCCTAACTCTACCCCAGACCTAAACCTAACCCTAAACCCAACTCGTCACCTAACTGACGTTAAAGGTAAAGCATCAGTTGTATGACGACCCGGGATCGTCATCTACTGACGTTTAAGGGGGCCCTGAAAAAGGCATATATTGACGACTGGTCAAAAGACATCCCAAGACGTCAGTTATATGACGAATTGGGATGAGACTGTGTTAGCTTTTGATATGCTCTGACCCGAGTTCGAATCCGCCTTTTGCCAGAATTCTCTTTCTCCCTTTTCCCAACACATATGAGATGTAAAATGTATAAACTAAAATAAAGGTCTCTAGTGTTATATTTTGCCAATGATCTAAAATCAAAACCATGATATGGCTTTGTGCCTTTACAAAACAGCAAAAGACTTTAAGAATAGGCATTTTTGTGCTGGGTGATTTAAAAGAAAAGTGTGTACTTTGCCTCACTGCGATTAGCATGGTTGTCTGGTGTCTCCTCCTATATAAAAGCTCAAGGGTTTAATTCTTGCAAGTGAAGAAATTAGGACAAAAGTATTTTAATTTTCCTATATTATAGTGTAATGTTGGCTAAAATATAGGCTACTTTTGAAATATTCATTCATTTCTTTGTTCAACGAGCAGTTCATGGGTTGAGGCTCTTAATTTTGATCTCTCAAAGAGCACGAGATTGATGTATTTAACCTGAAAATGTACAAAAGTTTCTTACGGGGAGCATGCCCCCAACCCCCTGAGAGGCACAGAGTCCACCCAACATAGCTTTACAAATTCCTATGGGAAAGAATGACCATTTATGAACTTTACTCCAGCATAGTACAACAACGTTCCTTTTAAGTTAGTAAAACTGTAAATGCCATATTAAAATGTCCTTGGAAAAAATATACATTTGGCCTGCCTAGAGAACTCTTAATTCGGCCCTGCCGGCGACGAAGGGCCGGTGGTCTACGAAATTTCCCAGCAGATTTTTTGGTCCCACTCCGCCCCTGATGCTAATAGTAACTTATACAGCATCTAAAGTAGGCAAAATGCATAGATGTATTTTTTAGCATTGTAGGATTTTTATTTGCAGCATACAACCCTACACGCTGATCTTAAGGCTTGTACGTACATCGCGGGTGGCCATTTGGGCTCATATTTGGTAGCCCTACATGACATTTATGTATGTCCTATAGCTATTTATCAGCGTAATTGTGGTTTCTGTAATTTCTTACATAGTGTCTACCACATGCGAGCGAGGCTGTCTACATTGGGCAAAACGAATGTGCGAACCATTTGTCCTCATAGTTCTAATTGTGCGTAGTAGCCGCTACTTCAGAAGAAGAACGGGCATCCAATTACTCTTAGAATCATCAAGAAGCGCCCAAAGATTATTACTGCTCCTTTCATGTGGCCGTTATCTATTGGCTTGAGGAAACAGGGGTTGAGTCCACTTATTTGTAGATTTGTCTGCACGGTAGAAGTGTTTCAAAATCCACAGATGTGTGCAGCGATTTACAAATGCATAAAAAAACGGTTCACAAATAAATGCCAGGCAGAGTTGTGTTTTACTTTTTCTTTTTTTCTGTGAAACTGGTAGATTTATTTGTGGATCCTAATCTATTCATTTGAAATAATGACAATCTTAACCCTGAAAGAGGAGCTTCACAAAGAGTTATCAGATATTAAGCAGACAGTCGACTAATAATGTAATGAGAGTTAGTCGACATGTAGTTGGAAAGTTACTAATAGTCAACTGAATGTTCAAAAGGGATCTATCAAAATAGAGTGTTACCCTAAGTTTAGTAATTAGGATTAGGGAATGGTTCAGTAGTTCATAATAATAGTGATACTTCCTACACTCAACCATGATGAAACTATTAAGTTTCACACAAAAGGATCCGTTTTCAGGCTTTGGTAGTTGTTCTAGGAAATTGAGATATAAATCATAAATCGACATAGTGTCCTAGAATTGAGCATTGAGACATTTCTAGAAATCAACAAACGCTGTTGCAAGTTTGTAGAGCCGCCGTCTTGACGACGTAATTTCATGTTAAAAAAGGTGGAAAGTCCCTGCCGGTGAATTCAAGTCCTAAGAACTTTGGCCAATCAGTTTGTCTACAGCAACCAAAAGGAAGTGACTTTGTGACACAGAAAAAGCACACGCCAATGTGGGCCCTGAGAGGAAATGACTTGCACTGTGCATGAGTCTGCGATCACAGGCCGTCTCTGCTCGCCTCTGCTCTATCGGTCCTGAACTCTCAACTAACTCATTCAACTTCGAACCATACGCTAAACATCAACCAGTAAAACATGGTGACAAAAACAAGCCAGTACGAATGGCTCTTTCGATGAAAAAAAACGTTCCTTGAGTCATTTACAACAGTCACATGCGAAGATGTGCATCCAGGACTTCTGTAACAAGTAAGTATGCGGGTTTCTTCACTTCTATCCATTTGGATACAACAACGTTGATGTACGAAAGAGTGTTTTGTTATCAATTGTTTGAAAAGTGAAAGTAATTCCCACAAGTTTGAGGGTTACTACAATAGTGAGCTAGTACTGTGGAGTCATTGAATTTATTGTCGTTTTTAAGACAATTGAGAAGGTGTGTGGTTTGTGGTGCTAGAGAGTAAGTTACAGTTCTACACTGTAAAAAATAACCTGGTAAAAAAAAACGGTAAACTACTGGCAGCTTTGGTTGAAATACGGTGTGTTACTGTTTTTGAAATTAACAGCTAACAATAATTAACCGTATTATCAGCTACAGTACAAAACTTTAATTGAACAGTACCACACCGTATTGTTACGGTATGATGCTGGCAACCAAAGCTGCCAGTAGTTTACCGTTTTTTACAGGATTGTTTGCATATAATCTTTATTTTAATTCATGTGGTTCTGGTAAAATTCAGGTTGCAGATTTAATGTAAAGTTAAACGTATTCCAAATGTACGTGTTTTTCATTCATAATGATTGCAGGGAAAACCCCTGCCGTACTCAAGGCCACAATATGGATGTTACACTACACCTTTACCGCTGAACTCCTACCCATGTTCATGGTGTTCTTATGACCTTTTTAGACAGGATACACTTTGCATTTCTACACGTTATAATGTGGGGGCACATCCATCAGACTATGAAATGTTGTTCTGACTAACATCTGTGGGTAGATGTTTGAAAAAAACATAACACGCTGAGAATAATGGTCCGTCATTGATAAGTAACTATGCAGTTCTACATTAACTCTTCAGCTATACAATTAACTAATATAAAAATGAGCTTAAACAATCAGTAAATAATATGAAATTTAGGAAATTTAGAAAAAGTAGGTTATCAATAATTATTGAATTAGATTGGCATCATTAATAGCTATTAACTAACTGAAAAATTATGTGTGTCTGAGACTTTATCATTTTTACTCTAAATATAGTCATAAAGTGCTTCACTAATTACTCAAGTGTTGCCTAGTCCCTATACACGAACTACTTGTGATCTGGATCACTATTTTAAAGTGAAAAAGATGTTTTTGGAAGGAGATGGAACTATTAGTCACAAATTCTGGGTAACGCTTCCTTTTACAGTCCTGTTACCCATGTACTTAATGTAATTAACCACAGTAATTACTGGTTAATAACTAGGTACTAACCCTGAACCTACCACTAAACCTAACCCTAACCCATGTACTTACCTTATTAGCCAGTACTTTCTAGGTAAGTACATTGTAAGTACACGTAAGTACTGATTAATTAAGCTTGTTTCCATAATAGTTATAGTAGAAGTAGTAGAAGCTGAAGTGTTAATGTAGTACAGTTACTTATTATTGACATATCATTATTCTAAAGTGTTCATGTGCCGTTGATGGAGGCTGTGTTACATTTGTGCATCATGTTCTCCTTTATTGAAAACAGGACTCGAGCTGTATTTTAGGTGAAGTGCAGGAAATGAAGGATGTACGTGCAGATTAAAAATAATAACTGAAACCAATGCCCACAGATTCGTTTCTTATCTTTAGTTTGTAACATAAATAATCATAATAAGGAAATGGTCCACTAAATGAGAAAACTTTGAGTAGCTTGTGATAAATCAATTCAAATGTATGCTTTGATATTAGTTTACTTAACGTGAGTGTAAGTGTATTCTTCATAATCTGTAGCAACAGAAAGTCCATTTTGTCCAAGAAATGCCCATTTAGGTGCAGTCACATTTATCGCTGTTTGGTGAAATCCAGCCATTTTATTAGAAATATATGCTATCGGCAAATTTCATTTGAAGACAAAAGATTTTGCGACGCAGATTTTACAACAAATTAAGCTGTTCATAGAAATTTGTGGCGCTGACCGACAAAGTGATTTCTGTGTTTCTCTGTTTTTCCATTTTCCCCACAAAATTTCGCTAATGTGAGAAGAGTCTGATTGGCATGTTTAGTGACCAATGAGAGTTTGTTTAGTTTGATGTGTCATCTAGGGTGGGTAAAATGATTGATGGACCAGCGTGGAAAAAATGATCCCGCTGTCTGTGAACAGCTGTGCAGAAAACACCAGCAAGAATAAGCACGAGTTCCAATTATCTCATAAACACAGAAAATACAGACATCTGGTGTACTAATTGCACTACTGACATTTCATTCCACTAATCTGGCAAATCCTGATTCTCATCTGCAGAAGTGCTCATCTGACTTTCCCTATATGGTTAACCATGTGATCTAGTTTTAACAGTTGTTGTAATGTGCTTTTAGCTGTGCTAATAACATTTAAACTCATGTTCCAGTTTTCACAAAGGGCTTTCACTCTGAATAAAGTCTAAACCAGATTAGACAATCTGACACTGGTCTATAACAACTTTGCTTGAGTGACAAAATTTCATCACTTAGAGTCAAAAGTGAAGATGTTTGCTAGCTGTTGTTTGGAGCATGTTTGCTAGCTGTTGTTTGGAGCATGTTTGCTAGCTGTTGTTCTGGAGCATGTTTGCTAGCTGTTGTTCAGAGCATGTTTGCTAGCTGTTGTTCAGAGCATGTTTGCTAGCTGTTGTTCGGAGCATGTTTGCTAGCTGTTGTTTGGAGCATGTTTGCTAGCTGTTGTTTGGAGCATGTTTGCTAGCTGTTGTTTGGAGCATGTTTGCTAGCTGTTGTTTGGAGCATGTTTGCTAGCTGTTGTTTGGAGCATGTTTGCTAGCTGTTGTTCGGAGCATGTTTGCTAGCTGTTGTTCGGAGCATGTTTGCTAGCTGTTGTTGGGAGCATGTTTGCTGTTGTTCGGAGCATGTTTGCTGTGTCGGAGCATGTTTGCAGCTGTTGTTCAGAGCATGTTTGCTAGCTGTTTGCTTCAGTATCTCTGATTAACTGGATGGGTGACATCTTAGATTTAGTATGAAATCAAATTGACTTTTATTTGTCACTTCTATTAGTCAAAATTGTATGGTTGCTAGATAAGACATGTTATCCAGTCAGTAAAGGGGCTTTCAGCAGTCAGTTTAGCTTGTTTTGGTCGTGTCGGGTGTTTTTTTGCCTCATTGTCATGCATTAAAAGGGTTCAGTCGTGGATTGTTTCTTACATATTCACCCACACTTTAAGAGCAGGTTAAGTTCTGGTCACTGACTCCTGTGAATGGAAACATTGTTTAAATGTCACAAGCTGAAAACAATATCGTGTGGAAACTCTGACACACCACTGACTGAGGCATGATATATTATACCATATGGCTTTCAGAGGAAATTGATACTACTCACTTTACAGATAATGCTGTAAATAATGCTATCCCAAAGTGGAAAAAAAACTTTATTAATAATCTTTCATCAAAATGTAATAAAATGAAACAACTTAACTTTGGCATCATCGTAACAAGCGTGGGCGTGGAAAATAGACTAATAGGACAGTTTTAATTCCTTTTATTACATTTTTACTTCTTCAGTTCCCATATTTAGTCTTTTTTCTGACTAATTCAGTTATTATACAGAGGTTTTTATTAATAATTTCATCCCCATTCAAATCAATGTGGCTCTATTCTGGCATAAAAGCCTGCTTTTCATGATCCAATCAATTCCCGATGGATAATCAAGATCTGTGCTACATTTTTACCCTCTGAAATAACACATCAAATGCACTTTTAAACTGTGTATGACCTCCTATCACTGCTGAGCAGCAAATGAAATCACATCAGCAGGATCAGGGAGTTGTGTAAATAAGACTGAAATCTTCTCCACCCTGCTATTTTGTTGCAGTTCCTAGAGCCTGACATTTTCATTGTGATTTTTTTTTTGGAGATTTAAGATTAATACTTCATAGCTTAGGATAGAGTAGCGTTTCTCAACGGGGGCGTTTGGACAGTGTTGGGGTGCGGTGTGAACGAGGCAGCAGAGAGGGGGGTGCCCAGGCACAAATGGGGGGGCGTTATGTCTGACTGTGGCACTATATATAGCCTACTCACTATTGTGAGTAGGTAAACTTTTTTAAGCCTCTGACAACACATACAGTGTTCATTTGAATGCATGGGCGTTTTAGCTACAGCATTGATTTCCACGCTGCTGCTCAAATCCATTCCACCTTCATTCGAAGTCCCACCAGGCCAGAAGATTACAGGTTAAAAAGAAAAACGAATGGATGCAAAAGTGCAAGGACCTTATTATTAAATAATTCAAATAATGCATTTGTAGAAAAAGTTTGATGGAATTGGGTCCATGTATGTTTCCGTCCATTCGCTTTTCCTTTTAAAACCCGTAATTAAAAAACTTAATTGTAAAAATGATTGAAATTGAATTATCGTTTTTGAAAAAATTAACGATTGTTTATTTTTAAAATGCAAAGTTGAATACCAAAATTTGAATTTGAACATTACGGTAACGCTTTAAGATTACAGCCCGGAAAGTACTGCGTAATTAAAGCGATTTTACAGCGTAACCTTTGGTAATTATAGTATACCTATAACGGACTTACAATATAAGTATAAGGGAACAATATTCTAAGTTTGGGGAATAAAGGGGTAACAACCAGGAGAATTAAACTATTATTTATACTGTAAGTATTAAAGAACTAAAGGGTGCTTATCCTACTATTATGATATAACAATCTTACATTTGGGAGCAATTTAGCAAGAACATTCATTTTTGAAATAATGGTGAACCAGTACATCCTGTATAGACTTTTGAAAAATTACAGGGTACATATCTATGCATTTGTAAAGTAATCTTTTTTAACAAAAATTCACTAAAACTATTGCAACTTTTGCTTAAATATTGGGCAAAGATACTCTTGTTTCATGTAGTGGTGCTTGTTACCCTCTTGTTCCTTGTAGTTACAGGGTAAGTGTGACATTGCGGGCTGTAAATTAAAGTGGTGTTTGTTACCCTCTCGTTCCATGTAGTTACTGGTTAAGTACAATAAAAATGCATACACACAATCTTATATCTACACAACTCTACACCCATTCTTATTGATACAAAATTGCTACAAAAAGGTACGCAGTGTATGTTCTCGCTAAACTGCTCCCAAATGTAAGACTGTTGTATTTCAATAGTAGAATTATAAGTACCCTAAGTACCCCTTAGTTTTATAACACTTAGAGTATGTATATATATATATATATATATATATATATATATATATATATATATATATATATTAATTCTCCTGGTTGTTACCCCTTATTTCCCAAATTTTACATATTGTTCCCTTATACTTACATGTAAGTACTTTATAGGTACACTATAATTACAGAACGTTACACTGTAAATTCCTCTTAATTACACAGTACTTTCCGGGCTGTAATCTAAAGCGTTACCAACATTACTCTACACAATGCTGCGCAAAAATGTTGTTTTACGTATTTTCATATTTTTGGTTATGACTTTTTGCTCCTTTATTAAACCTTTAAATATATATATTAATGTAAGGACAAGAAGTGTAGGGAAATATCTGACATGTAAGGCAAATTTAAGGCATTACATTTAAAGTTTTGTTGAAAATGATTATAAATAATTTTTCGAAACCATATAAAACCAAACATAAATACAAAGATTGCTATAAAGTGTAAATGAATTTTTGTTTTTTTTAGATTTAAAAACAAATATTTTTGTTTTGGCGTAGCACAAACACTGCATGCATTGGCTCAAGAGGATGTTCAAACCGTAATAGAGAGGCTGGCTTATGAAACACCACAAAAAAACTGCACACTCTCATTGCAATTTGTAAACATTTTACATTTCGCTGATTTGGTGGATAATTTGTATGTTTTTGCACAATCTTCTTAAACACAGTGACGTTTAGTTCTTCTAATTTCCTTGAAGGGAAGTTTGTAAGAAGGTCAAGAGCACTTTGCTGACAGTGCCACTCTAAACTTCTACTTAACTCCTAAAAATAGGATCCTCTTGCCACAAGCTCGCTCCTGAACCATAATTCTTTGGTTGGATATTATAATGTCATGATGAGCTCCACTACGCTACCATTAGACTTCTCATTTAGGTCAAAATTGTCCCATGGGATTCTAATCTCGCCACTCCACCCAGTGTTAAATGGACTTTCCTCCGTTCCCATCTCATATCTGCTGACTGGCACTCAGACGTCCTGCGCCGGATAGGCAAATTCCTCTGTGCGCTCGACAGCCAAGGGGGGGCTCAAACTTTCCAAAGGAAACGTAGAGTTTCCTGTCCTTTCAGTGTCCCGTCCAGATTCAAGGTTTTTGCTGGAGGTTTGGAAGTTTTGTGGTGGAGACGAGTACGTCCTCAAGCTCTCTGTGATCTCGAGTCTCGTCGATATGTTCAGCGAGAGTCCAGCCGTGCAGAGCATCAGAAGATGCGTCAGCAGAAGGTATGCGTCGATTGTGGAGTCAGGGAGCAGATTGAGGATCATGGGACAGTGTGGGTGGGTGTTTGGAGAAGCTTGTTTGGAGTTGGGTACTTAATTGAAGAACAATTATGTGGAGTTTGTGATTATGTAGTCATATTCCATTAGAATTGTCTTGATATTAAAGGTATTTGGACATTGTGGATCTATAGCAGGAATTTTGTTAGGGTTTCTGTGACAGATCTCTTTGGACGGCTGTTGTGTTTTTTCATTGTTTATTATTATCGACTGTCTCGTCTTCATGTTTTGACTGGGTTTGCTCAATGTGTTTATAAAGCTTGTCCTTTTAATTTGTTATGTCTGTAATTTGTTATGTCTGGTACTTCAGTATTAGTAGTTTAGATGCCGAAGGTTTTTGTTTATCATTTAGTTTTGCAAAAAAAAAAAAAAAAAAAAACGTTTTGGCTCCAAGGCCCCCCACAATATTTGAAAGGCCTCATGACTTTTCCAGTTGTTCATGATTTTCTAAATGTAAGAATAAAGATTATTAAAAATGCTTTCACTCACAATTTTTACCCAATTAAATATTTTAGGGCTTGGCATACATTAAAAAAAGTTAATTAATTAGATGTATACATTTGTTTTAGAGAGATTTGATAAAATTACATGATTTTTCCAGGAAATAACACTTTTAAAATTAGGCTATCTCAAATATATTCAGGTTTAGCACTTTGTTTCAAGTGCCATTAACTATTTTTATCAATATATACAGATATAAGAAAAACATCTGATCTGGTATTTTCAAAATTAGTATTTAATTGTATAGAATGCGGCATTGATTATGTATTTTTATAGTTCAAACCCATAAGTTTGGATTCCCCTGGTTCCCTCGAAGAAAAACAACAACAACAACAAAAACAATAGTAATTCTTCCATTGGCTTTTGTTTTATTGCAGAAAATATGCTCTATGACCAAAAAAGGTTTATAATTCATACATATTTTGTTCATCATGATAGTCTTCACAAATGAACACAACTTTCAAGGAATTTGAGGCGTAAATGAACAAACTACACCACCTTTGCTTGACTTCAAGTTCGCCATCATTAAGCTTCAGACAGCTCTTTCAGTCTTTATTTAAAAACATTTGGTAACACTTTAAGGTTGCGTAGTTACATGTTACTACATGTTCATACCATAGTAATAACAGTAAATTATGCATAATTACTACTAACTAAACCCTAAACCAAACCCTATTCCTAACCCTAACACAACTTTATAGTAAGTACATGCAATTAATGAATATGACTCAGTACTTATTTGAGTAACAATGTTACTATGTCACCTTGAAATAAAGTGTAACCAAACATTTTCCCTTAAGGTTTGAGTTTGAAGAACAAGGTTATATAAACACAATGACATGAGTACTGAGTAATGAGTTGTTAGCAACTGCATTTTGTAGACTAAAAAATATCTGTGTTCACCCCAGACCTCATTTCAGGCATTTAACCAAAAGCCCATTTAAAAAATCCCATTGACTTCAAGACAATGGAACCGGAAGGATTAAAATCTGAACTCGTTTCCGGATTTTTGCCTGTTAAAAACCCATCATTCTTTTTAAAGGGACAGTACAGAATTCTGGTCTCTGTATTGCGATCTGTGTTAGAAATATAACATTACTTGCGAAGGAACAGTGTTTGGGTGTATTACATGGGCTTCAGATGTACACTGGTGATGATGGTTTGAGGTTAACCCATGGCTGCCTATCAAGACCATGTCAGAATTAATCCGATGAACAACACCAAGATCACTGATAATAAGATCTACCAGATTTTTATCTGGAAATATGTTGCAATCTGAGCAAGTAAGCATATCTGCTGCCATTGTAGTCAGGCCTTCTTTTCTTTAGTTATTTGTAGGTTTACTGCAGTGAGTTGGAGTAGGGCAAGAACACAGATTTTTTGGCTCAACAATTTTTTCGAATGAAAAATGAAATGAGAAATAACTTTTATGTAGACTAACCTGTAAAGTAGAGTTCAGTAATGTGAGTTATAAACCTTCAAATTTAAAGGTTTTAATATTTGTGCCGCATGAAGAGAGATTTGATTTAGATCGTTATATTTGCCCTGAATATTGTTTTATGCAGATAATATCGTGTTGAATTGCAACACAGTTGTGATTTGGCCCTTGGCCTGGGGCCGGAGGTGTCTGGGTGGCTGTTGTTTGGTGGTTACGAGAGTGTTCTTGGTGGTTGTGCAGATGTTTTCACCCCCTGCAGCTAATCATGAAATAAGGCACCCCTTCCCCATAGCAAGGTAATTGTCGAGAACGAGTCTTAACAACATGGTCTTTCCTTGCTTACAGAAACATGGCTGCTACAGCGGTCTCCTGGCCCGTTCCCATGAGGGCTATCGGAGCTCAGAATCTGCTCACCATGCCGGGAGGAGTCACCTCGTCTGGGTATCTGCACAAGAAAGGTGGCAGCCAGTTCAGCCTGATGAAATGTGAGTTTTGCAACTCGCTGGAATCCATCAGCCAATAGACTAAACATTGACCATACATTAACATCTGTGAGAGAAATGGAAACTTATGTTGTTCCAAACCTGGGGTGCGTTTCCCGTACAACGACGTAGTTCACTGTTTCACTACCATATGCATCGTTGGAGAAATCAACTAGCTATTCACGACTGTTTCCCGAAACCCACTGTCGCAAAGTATCGTTCAACCACATTGGTTTCACACGTGGTGGAGTAATAACTACTTTTATTGAAACTGTTTGAGATCCAATTAATGCTAGATTTGTTTTATATAAATTACAGACATGTCATCTGAGGACTATTTCTAATTGTTCTCAGTTGTTTTGCTTTATTACCAGACTCAATATTTGGCTCATTCTTGCATAGTAGAGCACGTTCACACATGTGCACTCTTCAAACACGTTACTTCAAATCTTTTGACAAACTAAAAGACGTAAATTCCATTTGTATGTTTGCTGAATAAAAGGCACCAGTTGTACTGAATGTCCAGCGCAGTCTCATCCCAATTCGTCATATAACTGACGTTTTGGGACGTCTTTTGACCATTCGTCAATATATGCCTTTTTAGGGCCCCCTTAAACGTCAGTAGATGACGTTATCGGATCCTAACTCTACCCCAGACCTAAACCTAACCCTAAACCCAACTCGTTAACCTAACTGACGTTAAAGGTAAAGCGTCAGTTGTATGACGACCCGGGATCGTCATTTACTGACGTTTAAGGGGGCCCTAAAAAGGCATATATTGACGAATGGTCAAAAGACGTCCCAAGACGTCAGTTATATGACGAATTGGGATGAGACTGTGTTAGAATGTCAGCTTGCTTATTTCGCTCAAGATAAGGATTTATTACTTCCAAATATGCAATATAAAAACGATGCTTCTAACCACAGGTCGAGAGCTGTCGTTCAAACCACACAACTTTGCGATGCTGTTTCCGAATGTTCGTTGGAACGATGGTTTCGGGAAACACAGACTCGATTGAACTATGCTGATAACGACAGAACTTGCGACCATAGTTGGCTAACGATGCTTTCAGGAAACGCACCTGTATGACGTTCTTTCGTCTGTCGAACCCAAAAGAAGATTTTCTTTTTTTTTGGAAATATATATTCCAAATGAAAGTAAATGTTTGTTTGGACCACTCAGCATTCACTCTCTCCAGAAGCTCTTCTTTCTTGTTTTGTGCAAGAAATAAATTAATGCAGGTTTGGAAAAACCTGTTGATGAATAAATAATGACAACATTTTAATTTGGGGTAAAGTTTTAAGAAATTTGAAACAGCTTTATAAATAAATGTTCAATATTTAGGCTAATGTTATGGGTAATACAATGTTTACCTCAGGAATTTAATGGTGGTTTAATCCATGCAGGAATTAAGTAGGTTGACAATGATTTTTTTGTTGACTAACCTGCAATATTCTGTAAAACCCTTTTGTTAGAGGGTGAACTTTTTAGAGGAGCTACTAGAATAGATTTACATGATTTAATGTTCAAAGAACGCTTTATGTTTTTCATAATTTACATTGTTGCAGCACCCGTTTTCACTCTCTGTCCGAATGTTCAGCGCAGTCTCATCCCAATTCGTCATATAACTGACGTTTTGGGACGTCTTCTGACCATTCGTCAATATATGCCTTTTTAGGGCCCCCTTAAACGTACAGTAGATGACGTTATGGGATCCTAACTCTACCCCAGACCTAAACCTAACCCTAAACCCAACTTCGTCACCTAACTGACGTTAAAGGTAAAGACGTCAGTAGATGGCGACCCGGGATAATCATCTACTGATGTTTAAGGGGGCCCTAAAAAGGCATATATTCGACGAATGGTCAAAAGATGTCCCAAGACGTCAGTTATATGACGAATTGGGATGAGACTGTGTTAGAATGTTCCATTTTAGATTCTTTTAAAACCTTCCGAAAAGCACACTCTGCTCTGATTGGTCAGTCAGCCCCAGTCTGTTGTGATTGGTCAAACGCCTATGTGTTCGGAAAATGTAAGACAGAGGATGAAAACAGGTGCTGCAACAATATCAACAAAGTCACTGTATTGATTTAAACTGCATATGCTTAAGAGTCTATGACTGGATCATTATTGCAGTGATTACTATGTTTCTATGTTATGTTTGGCAACAGTTCTTCTAATAGATGGAGTTTGCAGCTTTCATTTTCTAAAACAACCACGTAGAAAGACGCATCATTTCTATATTCCAGGATGACAATGTCAAGATTCATCAGGCTCAAGTTGTGTAAGAATGGTTGAAAGGAAGTATAAAGAATCATACTTACACATGAATTCATTCACACCTTAAATTCATGGAAAGTCTTTGGGATAAGTTGGAGGAGACTTTAGAGAGTGCTGGACTCTTGCATTGTCAATACAAGATCTCAACCAAACATTGATGTACCTTTTGATGGAAATAACATCACAACATTAATGATTCATCATGCTCCAACCCAACCATTCTTACACAACTTGAGCCTGATGAATCTTGACATTGTCATCCTGGAATATGGCCATGATGTGTCTTTTTACATGGTTGTTTATGAAATGAAATACACTCTCCATCTATTATGGTTAGAAGAACTGTTTCCAAACATATAACATGCCAGAAACATAATAATCACTGCAATAATGATCCAGTCAGACTCTTAAGCATTTGCCAATTTAAATCCAAACAGCGCCTTTTCTTCCTATCTTTTTTTGTCTGGACAGTCTATAAACACTTTTGCTTTTCATTTATGTGCTGAAGAGAAACATATTGATTGTCTGCCAATTCCACAGGGCCGCTTCGCTTCATTATAATCCACAAAGGCTGCCTCTACTATTTCAAGAGCAGTACTTCTGCCACACCGCAAGGAGCTTTCTCCCTCAATGGCTACAACAGGTTGGTGATTCCACTTGTTTCCAATGGTTATTTCCACCAGTTCACATCGGTTTCCCTTACAGCACTGCATTTGCTCATATGAAGCTCCGGTGCATCTGTGGTCATTCAAGCCAGAGAAAGTTTCAAAAGCCCACCTCTCTGTACTAAGTATCGCAATCTGAAAGTTAAGTTAACCAGTGGCCATCTCAAAAAGATCGCAGGCCACATCCTGTCCACAGCTGTGCATTCTTCACACAGACTCTTTTAGGTGCAAGAGTTTCGATTCTGCACCGAATTGGCCTAAGTATGTGTTTCCTGTGCATGTCAACGCAGCACTCACGTGTGTTACTGTTCTGTTTAATACCATATGTTCCGTGATGTTAATGTTACGGAAGGAGCGTCGATTTCTGCAGAAGTTCCTCCTAAGGAGGATGACTGTGCCATATGGTGAACATGTAATTATTGCGTGGCTGTGCTTGGGTAAAAATAGCTCTCTGAATTAATACAGCAGAGCACAGGGAGTGTTCGTGGATGAGCAAGACCTTCCTAGAAATACACTTTATTTTACAGAATGTGCATTTTCAATGAATTTACAGTGCACTTATATACTGAGTTATATAAGGAGTTTAATTGATAACTACTTGAGTTTGGTTCAGGGTCATTAATTATTACCCAGTAAGTGTCATTCCTACAATAAGTGCATAGTATGGACATGATATGTTGGCTTTAATTACATTTTTTATGTTAACAGGTTCCATAAATTAACTTTTTTATGTCAACAGGTTCCACATAACTGGGTTACGTTAAACATGTAACTACAAAATCATGAAATAAGTCATTTTAAGCGACCCAATTAAGCTCTGAGCAGAGTGCCATATGAACACTGAAGCAGTGTTAAAGTTGATGTGATAATAAAGTGAATAATTGTCTTTATTTTTTAATGATTTGATCATTTTGTTTTAATTGAAAAGGCAAAAAATTGTATGTGCTACAACGACAGTGCTGCTATAATCCATAAATTGACCTTCACTCAGAAATTGGGTTCTATGATTCAGGTAAAATGATTGCGAAATAACGATTATGTTAAACATAACCAACACCATCAGATCATCTTTTCTATTTGTTCCTCTGGCTGATATAACTGATGTACAACAGCCAAACAAAATCTTATGTTAATGATGTGAGGGTCAAGAGCCCAACTAAAACGCACACTGATCACCATAATGATGACTTACACATTCCAGTGTTACCATCTGGTCTCTTCAATAATGATCAATCATCCCTCAATTATGAGTTTGTTTAACGTAACCCAGTAATGTCGAACCTGTTGACATAAAGTTAATTAAAGCCAACATATCATTTTTTTTACTGTAAAACAATAACAACGTATTTATTATGGACTATACACTGTAAAAAAATATTGTTGGTTTAACTTAAAAAATTAAGTAACATGGTTGCCTTAAAATTTTAAGTTGATTGAAGTGGAAAAAGTGAGTTAATACAATGAAGGAGATTGATTTAATCATCAGAAACTCAAAATAATAAGTTATCTCAACTAAATCAATTATTTAAGTTGATTTGACAAAAGAAAAAATGTTGTGATAACAAATCTTGAAAATATTTTTTACAGTGTACTTTAAAATACTATTCTTAAATGTGAACTGACTGTAATGTTTAACTGCATGTTCATTGCAATAATGGACCCTTTAGCCATGTATCTGACACTGAGGATACAGTAAAACGATATAATCCTGATTGAAAGCACCGCTAATAATCAGCAATCATAAAGTTCAAACGTGTTTTGTGTAGTTATAGTTTTTTATTACACTTTGCGTACATGGAAACGTAAAACAAAAGTTTTAGTTTTAGTCTCTTCTGCTCATCAAGACTGCATCATTCATTTGATCAAAAATACAGGAAAAACAGAAATATTGTTACAATTTAAAATAACTGGTTTCTATGTAAATATACACTACCAGTCAAAAGTTTAAGATCGGTAAGATTTTTTATGTTTTTAAAAGAAGTCTCTTCTGCTCACCAAGGCTGCCATTTTTTTTATAAAAAAAATAAAACAAAAACACAGTAATATTGTGAAATATTATGAAAATTTAAAATGACTTTTTTATGTTAATATATATTAAAATGTAATTTATTCCTCTGAAAAAAGCAGAATTTTCAGCATCATTACTCCAGTCTTCAGTGTCACATGATCCTTCACAAATCACTCTAATATGATGATTTTATGCTCCAAAAACATGTATGATTATTATCCATGTTGAAAACAGTTTTTTACATTTTTATTTCAGGATTCTTTGATGAATAGAAAGTTCAAAAGAACAGCTTTTATCTGAAATGGAAAGCTTTTGTTACATTAAACACTACCCTTTAAAAAGTTTGGGGTCAGTAAGAATTTGTATTTTATTTTTGGGGGAAATAAATAAGAAATCAATACTTCTATTCATCAAGGATGAGTTACATTGATCAAAAGTTACAGTAAAGACATTTATAATGTTAGAAAAGATTCTAATTAAATAAATGCTGTTCTTTGAACTTTCTATTCATCAAAGAAACCTGAAATAAAAATGTAAAAAACTGTTTTTTTGGAGTTTTTTAAAAAACTCCACTTTTGGACAGTACTTTACATTTAAGTTAAAAACGAAAAGGATTTCTTCTTATCAATCAGCATCAATTTATCTCCCAAACACTTTCTGCTGTCTGTGCTTGACAGGGTTCTGCGGGCAGCAGAGGAGACGACATCTAGCAATGTTTTCCCCTTCAAGATCGTCCACTTCAGTAAGAGACACCGGACGTGGTATTTCTCAGCCGCGAGTGAGGATGAGAGAAGGGTGAGCACCGCGCAACCATGGACGTGTGTTCGTTTCTTTGATCAGTTCAAATGAAACTTAAATGTGTGTTTTTCCATTCTGACAGAAATGGATGAAGAACTTGAGAAAAGAAATCAACTTTTATAATGATAAAAAAGACATGCCGCTTCCAAGGTAAAACTGCCGTCAGCTCACAGTAACCGAACACCGTTGAATAGCTCAGTCACATTTCACACATTATGCTTAACATGCTTTTTACCCCCTCATTTGTACCTTTCGTTTTCTTGGGGGGGATTTCACAAGACCGCCGTCACCTCTTCCTCTTTCTTTCAATCACTGCATGTGTAATTCTTAATCTACGTGTTCTGTCACTTTTCTCATGAATCTCTTGTGTGTTTTAATAGTGATGACTCGGATTCTGAGAGCATATATGGGCAGTTAGAGGAACCGCTGGAGATCAGTCCTGTTGAATATGACTTTGAAGCAGGTATGAGTGACACGCAGAGATTCGAAATCACTATGCTTTTATACTGACCTATTTAAGAAAAAAGTTTGGATTTAAATTGGCAAATGCTTAAGAGTCTACAACTGGATCATTATTGCAGTGATTATTATGTTTCTAGCATGTTATGTTTGGTAACAGTTCTTAGATGGAGTGTGTAGCTTTTCATTTCCTAAAAAACCATAGGAAGACAGATCATTTCTACAGTCACCGGCCACTTTATTAGGTACACCTGTCCAACTGCTCGTTAACACTTAATTTCTAAGCAGCCAATCACATGGCGGCAACTCAGTGCATTTAGGCATGTAGACATGGTCAAGACAATCTCCTGCAGTTCAAACCGAGCATCAGTATGGGGAAGAAAGGTGATTTGAGTGACTTTGAACGTGGCATGATTGTTGGTGCCAGAAGGGCTGGTCTGAGTATTTCAGAAACTGCTAATCTACTGGGATTTTCACGCACAACCATCTCTAGGGTTTACAGAGAATGGTCCGAAAAGAAAAAACATCCAGTGAGCGGCAGTTCTGTGGGCGGAAATGCCTTGTTGATGCCAGAGGTCAGAGGAGAATGGCCAGACTGGTTCGAGCTGATAGAAGGGCAACAGTGACTCAAATAACCACCAAGGTGGGCAGAAGAGCATCTCTGAACGCACAGTACGTCGAACTTTGAGGCAGATGGGCTACAGCAGCAGAAGACCACACCGGGTGCCACTCCTTTCAGCTAAGAACAGGAAACTGAGGCTACAATTTGCACAAGCTCATCGAAATTGGACAATAGGAGATTGGAAAAACGTTGCCTGGTCTGATGAGTCTCGATTTCTGCTGCGACATTCGGATGGTAGGGTCAGAATTTGGTGTCTACAACATGAAAGCATGGATCCATCCTGCCTTGTATCAACGGTTCAGGCTGGTGGTGGTGGTGTCATGGTGTGGGGAATATTTTCTTGGCACTCTTTGGGCCCCTTGGTACCAATTGAGCATCGTTGCAACGCCACAGCCTACCTGAGTATTGTTGCTGACCATGTCCATCCCTTTATGACCACAATGTACCCAACTTCTGATGGCTACTTTCAGCAGGATAATGCGCCATGTCATAAAGCTGGAATCATCTCAGACTGGTTTCTTGAACATGACAATGAGTTTGCTGTACTCAAATGGCCTCCACAGTCACCAGATCTCAATCCAATAGAGCATCTTTGGGATGTGGTGGAACGGGAGATTCGCATCATGGATGTGCAGCCGACAAATCTGCGGCAACTGTGTGATGCCATCATGTCAATATGGACCAAACTCCCTGAGGAATGCTTCCAGCACCTTGTTGAATCTATGCCACAAAGAATTGAGGCAGTTCTGAAGGCAAAAGGGGGTCCAACCCGTTACTAGCATGGGGTACCTAATAAAGTGGCCGGTGAGTGTATACGCAGGAAGACAATGTCAAGATTCATCAGGCTCAAGTTGTGTAAGAATGGTTTGGAGAAAGCATCAAGAATCGTATTTACACATGAATTCATTCACACCTTAAATTCATGGAAAGTCTTTGGGATGTGTCTGGAGGAGACTTTAGAGAGTGCTGGACTCTTGCATTGTCAATACAAGATCTCAACCAAACATTTATGCACCTCTTGATGGAAATAACGTCATAATATTAAAGGGGTGGTAAAACGCCATTTTCACAAGATGTAAAATAAATCTCTGATGTCTCCAGAGTGTGTGTGGGACGTTTTAGCTCAAAATACCCAACTGCTATTTTTATATGGCATGTTGAAGTTGTCACTTTTTGAGGGTTTGCAAAAACGCACCGTTTTGTGTCTGGCCCTTTAAATGCAAATGAGCTGGTGTAGCGGGCAGGGCTTTAAGAAGAGTTTGCAGCTGCAATTTCTTCACACAGACACATTAAAATGACAGAAACTCTTCTCCCTTTAATGTTAAAACGGAGTCAATCAAAGATGGAGAGACTCAAGAACATGTAGAATCCAACAGGATGTCTCTGAATGGTTAGTTGATGAATTTATGTTGCTGATGTGGAGTTAACTATCTTCAGTTAGGATATTCTGTCATGTAATCTATAAATCGCTCGTATAGGAACTGTTGTGAGATGCACACAGAGTGACTTTCTATTGCATGTGAAAAGATGGATGCTAAAGTTTGAGCTGACTCACAAATGTACTCTTATACAACCACTCTTCCTCTCCTCAACATGGACTGAGTGTTCCCGAGGGCGGGGTTTAAGTACATTTTAGGGTTGGTGATGTCACTAACCCGGGAGGAATGTCGCGTAGTCCATACCAGCTGTTTGTTGTAGTCCTTTTCTTTAAAAGCAAATATCTTTGAACTTTGAGCGTTGTAACTTTGATAATGTTGTTTATGCTTACAAAGCAACATACTAACTAATGTTAGAAAAGTGAAATCATACTTTACCACCCCTTTAATTTCCATCCGTCATACTCCCTCCCAACCATTTTTTCATAATCTGAGCCTGCATGATGAATCTTGGCATTGTCATCCTGGAATATAGCCATGATGAGTCTTCCTACATGGTTGTATTTATCTTGTGATGACACTTTGTTAAACTTTACATGTTATTACTATAGTAATTACTGTTAATTGTGATTAATTATATGCAACTACCCCTAAATTGCACCCTAATCGTAGCCTTACCCTATAATAAACATGTAGTTAATTATTATTACTTAGTACTTAAAAGTAGAATTACACTGTAACACTGACACCTTAAATTGAAGCATACCAATGTTTAGATAAAATGGTTACCGTATTTAACACTTTTTTTTCTCTTAATATTACAAATATTGAGTAGTGGCATTTCATAGTTTCATTTCATAGTTTCATTTCATAGTTTCATTTCACTTAACCATATAGCAAATTTTAGGTCTACAAAAATGGGTTTATTTAGACATATTAAAATTTGGTACACTCCAAAATTTGGTACACTGCTGGGTTATTTCAACCCAAATTTGGGTCAAATATGGACAACCCCAAATGATGGTTTAAAAATGTAATTAAAAAAATGTACAGTTGAAAGTAAAAGTTGAAGTTGGGTTAAAATTTACCACAAATTAACCCAACATTTGGCTTTGTTCATATTTTACCCAATTTTGGGTTAAAACAACCCAGCATTGTTTAGAGTGTAACATGCACTTTATAATAATGTCTCATTCGTTCACGTGAATTAACTAAATTAACATAAATGTACAATGAACAATATTTTCACAACACTTAATTACAGACTACAATATTGGGTAAAAATATGTTAAATAAATATGTTAAAATATGTTAATAAAAAAAAGATTTGTTAATAGATTATTAAATACATTGTTTAATATGTTTTAATTGAATGTATATCATATACAATTTTATATAATTAAAAAAATTACATTATACAGATCTATAGAAATACTTTTTAGTACAGTATTTTAGGGCCCTATAATTTCTGCGATCACGGAATAAAAAGCTCTTTTTACAACTAAAATAACAGTAAAGGGTAAAAAAAATGAATTCCCAAAATTAAAACGTAAAAAACGGAATTTGCAAAAAATTAAAACGTAAAAAACGGAATTTGGGAAAAAATAAAATGGAATTTGGGAAAAAATAAAACGGATTTTATAGGGCCCTAGTATTTGTTGATCTTTGTTAATGTAATTTAATGGAAAAAAAAATATAGGTCTTCATTGTTTCTTCATGCATGGTTAGATCACAGTGCATTACCTAATGGTAATAGACATCCTTTTTCTTTGTAAAAATGTCTAATGACGTAAATATTGAAAAAAGGTCTGTCAGAGCCTAACCGATCCCTTTAAGGTAAAAAGAGATAAAATTGCATAAAAATAAATAAAATTTCTAAAATTAGTTTAAAACTAGCATTGCATTCTCATTTATGATATGGTCTCTTAAATTCTTTTTCATATGTTTGTCATACCACGTTACTGATTTGAAAACATTTTTTTTTTAAAGGAAGCATTCAACTTTTTAATTTATTTAATTACATATAAAAAACAAATATTTAAAAGTTTAGGTTCAACAACTTAAAATTATTTTAATTTTTAAATAAAAATCATTACAGAAGAGGTATATTCAAATTGAATTGAATGGAATTGAATTTATTCTAGATTACATGACACAAGATGAAGACAGTGATGGAGAGGACTGGTCCCCACCATCAGCAGGTACTTGATTCTTTTTTCAGCGATTCCACTGTGGTTGCATTCAGATCGACTGAAGATATCTACCTTAGACAAAACCACTGAGTGGACTAACTGTTTGATGTTTCATTTCCAGGTTGACCCACGGTCCCACCTCACCGTACCCACCACCCCCTGTTCCCTTTCAGCCATCCAGAGAAACCAATCACACGAAAGGACCTCCACCTCCACTCCCTCCTCCGTTCAAAAAGCCTGTGTATTCAGCCAAAGGTCCTCCTCCACCCCTTCCGTACGCCCCGCATCTACAGAAACCAGACTCGCACCCGTCCACCAGATGCCCCATTGGTCCCATTCCTCCTTTACCCCCACCAAACAGCATGAAGACCATGTCAGGCCCGTCTCCACAATGCCCGTTTGCGAGAAGAAGCCGAACATATTTCTCACTGGGAATACACCAGCTACTTTACCCATCATCGAGAACTTGCAGAAGGTGATTCTGAACAGTGGAAGTAAAGCACAGCACCTGACAGTGAAGAGCACCCCCGAGCCCCGTCCCGTCTCGCCTCACCTGTCCTCTGCTCTTAACAGGAGCATGGGACAGATACCCAAACCTCCCTTACCAACCAAACCCAAGCCCAGCAGACCCTCCGTCCAGTAAGTGTCTCGCACTCACCGCACTGACTCTCACAGGCTGAAACACAGTTATAAAACAAGATTTATAACCACATGTGTGAGAGTTTAAACCACATAAGATGTGAGAGCACGAAAGCAGCAGGAGCGATGCAAAATCTGCAACAGTTTTTTTTTAGCTCGTCATTAACATGTTGTATCAAGGTGACAAAATCCTCGTGCACTGCAATTAGATTGGTGTCGTCAGCAAATAATATGAGTAGGAAATGTTTACAACAAAGGAATAAATCATTCATATAAATTAAAAACAATAAAGGACCCAAAATAGAACCCTGAGGAACCCCAAATGAAATTTTTGAAGTTTTAGAAGAGAAACCATTTAAAATAAACAAATTGTTAATCTCTGTTAATGAAATAATTGTGGAACCAAACTAAGGCAGTACCCTCCATACCATATCCATTAAGCTTAGAAATCAAAATATCATGTGAAACAGTATCAAAAGCCTTACTTAAATCGAGAAAAACAAAAAGTGCAGTTTTTATTATCAAGGGCGTTAGTTAGATTTATAATTTACAAGCTGTATTAATGCATGTTCTGTTGAATATTTTTTGGGGCGATAGTTGCTAAATAACTTTATATCACCTGACATAAAAATGGGAATGACTTTTGCAAATTTAAGAGCTTAAGGAATAATTCCGGATTGAAATGATAAAAAAAATAACATAAGTAAGAGTTTGGATAATATAATCAATGCTCTCCTTGAGGAGAATACTCTATATCCACTCTTGGCCGGGGGCTGAGTTTTTTAAAGAAAAAATAACATCTCGGACCTCCAGCGTGGTTGGGAGATCAAGATTAGGCAGAGGGACCCTTTTATATGACTAGAGGATCATTATCAGTCTTCTGTATATATGTATATTATTCAAGTGACTGAATAGCATTTGTAGTTTTTCAGAATAAATTAACAAAAAAATATTTAACAAAATGCCACTTCATGCCACTTCAAGCTTCATGCCACTGACCTTAGTATATTTTCCGTCACTATAATTACAGGCATTACTTGTGAGATAGAGAGCCATGATTTCTGTCACACCTTAAAGCTTTCCTTCCCAAACACTGAATATCTGTGAATATGACCTAAATGCCCATTGTGTTTTTCCAAGATTATGACATGCAATATCTGTTCAATTATCTTTATAAGATAATTGGCTTTTAGCTTATTCTTAATTATACACACAAATACATACACTCTCTCTCTTGAGCGCACACACACACACTCTCTTTCACTTACACATATACTGTATATACACACACACACACGCTTATAAACACTCTCACTAAATATATGTATATATATATATATATATATATATATATATATATATATATATATATTAGGGCTGTGCAAAAGTTAATTGCGATTAATCGCATCCAAAATAAAAGTCTGTGCTTACATAATATATTTGTGTGTGCTGTGTATAATTATTTTGTATATATAAATACTTATACATGCATGTATATATTTAAGAATTATTTACGCTTAAATTCTGTATATATATATATATATATATATATATATATATAATACATAATCTATATTATAGAAATGTAAATATTTTATATATGAATAACACATTTTCTTAAATATATACATGCATGTGTGTGTATTTATATATACAAAATAATTATATACAGCACACACAAATATATTATGTAAACACAGACTTTTATCTTGGATGCCGAATTAATCGCAATTAATTTTTGCACAGCCCTAATATATATATATATATATATATATATATATACACACACACACACACACACACACATACATACATACACATACATACACAAACACACATGTAAATGTATGTGTGAGTGAGTGTATATGTGTGTGTGTGAGAAGAGAGAGAATATATGTAAGTGTAAGTGTATGTGTGTGTGTGTGTGTATATATATATATATATATATATATATATATAGGCTATGTGTGTGTGTGTGGAGAGAAGAGTGTGAATATAAGTGTGTGTTTTTGTACGTGTATATAATCTAAGAACTTTTACGTATGTCTGGTAATATTTAGACTAACAGAGTTTATTTATAATTGTCTGTGCCTTTCTTCTCAGAAGAGCATTGCCGGATGGACAAAGTTTTCGTTCTTCTATTGAAGAGAATCCTTTAAAAAACGAGTGCCGAGCAGAATCAGCGAAGACTCGGAACGATGATGACTATGAAAATGTAAATTTACCTCAACTGCGGTTATGCGGTTTTTAGGAGTGATGTTCCTGTAAAGCGTTCCTCTGTCTGTCTATCTATATGTCGGTCTGTCTCTCTGTATGTCTGTATATGTTATCTATCTATCTATGTCTATCTGTCTATTGTCTGTCTGTCTGTCTGTCTGTCTGTCTGTCTGTCTCTGTCTGTCTGTCTGTCTGTTAGCTGCTGTAGTGAAGTACAAAACATGAGTCACTTCCTCAATGACACGCTTGAACCAAAATAGATTGTGTGGGATACGACTATATCTGTTTTGTTTTGCTGCTGCAACATTTACCAAAATAAGTTATTTTTAAAATGTTACAGTTCTCTTACCATATTGTAACAATAATAATGCCTTTGTTCACACGTTTTTCTCATCAGGTGCAGCTGCCTCCCTCTGTCTTCGTCTGACACGTTGGAAACCAATAATGTTGAAAGGTAAATTAAATATTTGTGTGTACAGTAAGTTTTCTATGTATTGCTGCCCTATTAGTGGAGATGAATTGTAATTGTACTGTAAACTGCATCAGTACTCTCTCTTTAGAGTTTAGACAACTGCTGTTCTCTACTTTTACTCGAGGACCCAGATCGTACATGTGGTGACCCACCAGTTGAGAACCACTGATCTAGTCCATGCATCACATTGTTTGACATCATTGTTAATTGTGTCTTTTCTTATTGATTACAGACTATTTAAGGAGACGTACAGCCTCCCACAGAACGGTCTGTACTGCATCCGAAAATCAGGAACAGGGAAAACAACACAGGTACTGTCAACTTGTTATGCATAATACACATAGACTGGCAAATATTGAAGACTTCAGATGGAAACGCCTCTAAGTGCCATCAAGCATTTACCGAGTTTGATAAAAAAACGATAACTCTAGAAGAAACTTTCAGATAGCACTTAGAGGCGTTTGCATCTGAAGACTTTATATATATAGTGTCTGTTTTTATTTTAATAATAATAAAAGTATATTTTCATAAAAAACGAACAAATCTAAGTTATCTGTGCTTGCACTTTTTTTCCTATTTGACACAGGTGCTGGTTGTTTGGGACACTGGGTATCAACAAAGCCAGAAATTACAGGCTCTTTGAAGAGGTTAGTATTTTTTCAAGAAGTCTAAATCTACAATACATGTAGACCCACACTATTTGGCATCAGGTTTTTGCCCATAAAACGATAGAAGTGGATGAACCCATTAGAGACTATTCAGTATAATAGAGATCAGTAATTGAACATCTAGCAACTCTGGAACCCCAGAGTAGACCAATTTCCATTGTGTATGAAATGTGCTATATAGAATAAACATGCCTTGCCTGATTACTACAAAACAACAAGCAAATACCATTTACAATACCTTAGCAACTGCATAGCAACGCCCTGGGACACGACCAATCAGAGCAAAGTGGACCAATCACAACAGACAGGTAAATTGACCAATTAGAGCAGACTAGACCAATCACAACAGACTGGGTCATTGACCAATCAGAGCTGAGTAGACCAATCACAACAGACTGGGTCATTGACCAATCAGAGCAGAGTGAGACCAATCACAACAGGCTGGGTCATTGACCAATCAGAGCTGAGTGAGACCAATCACAACAGACTGGGTCATTGACCAATCAGAGCAGAGTAGACCATTCACAACAGGCTGGGTCATTGATCAATCAGAGCAGAGTAGACCAATCACAACAGGCTGGATCATCTGAACCGAGAACCAATCACAACAGACTGGGTCATCTGACCAATCAGATAAGAGTAGAACCAATCACAACAGACTGGGTCATTGATCAATCCGAGCAGAGTAGACCAATCACAACAGACTTGGTCATCTGACCAATCAGATAAGAGTAGACCAATCACAACAGGTTGGGTCATTGATCAATCAGAGCAGAGTAAACCAATCACAACAGACTGGGTAATTGATCAATCAGAGCAGAGTAGACCAATCACAACAGAATGGGTCATCTGACCAATCAGAGCAAGAGTAGACCAATCACAACAGACTGGGTCATCTGACCAATCAGAGCAGAGTAGACCAATCACAACAGACTGGGTCATCTGACCAATCAGAGCTGAATAGACCAATCACAACAGGCTGGGTCATTGATCAATCAGAGCAGAGTAGATCTTTTACAACAGGCTGGGTCATTGATCAATCAGAGCAGAGTAGACCAATCACAACAGACTGGGTCATCTGACCAATCAGAGCAGACTAGCAATCACAACAGACTGGGTCATCTGACCAATCAGAGCAGAGTAGATTAATCACAACAGACTGGGTCATCTGACCAATCAGAGCAGAGTAGACTAATCACAACAGACTGGGTCATCTGACCAATCAGAGCAGAGAAGACCAATCACAACAGACTGGGTCAACTGACCAATCAGAGCAGAGAAGACCAATCACAACAGACTGGGTCAACTGACCAATCAGAGCAGAGTTGACCAATCACAACAGAGTAACAGAGTAAACCATAGCAGACACTGTGAGAAGAGAGATTATGCTGCAGTCTGCAATCCAAAACAAAATCGAAAATAATAATAGTAATACAACTTTTATATGCTGTCCCATCATGGGATGCTAATGCTACTGAAATATTAAGGAAATGCCACTGTCGCACTCTATTTCTGGATAATTCACCAAAAAATGTCTCTTTCATATTTACAGGAGCAGAGGGTTTACCTGGAGGCAGATCTGACATTCCCCACTTTATCTGCCCTGATCGAACATTACCACATCAACCCACTGCCCAGCAGCAACAACTCTCTGCCCAACTACTCCCTGTGCTTACACATACCATACGGCTACATCCCACCCAGGTGACCTCGGCCTCCTCTCCTGTGCTGAAACACCAGTGCCCGCTCTGTGTGTGAACATGTGGACCGGCCCACGGCAGACAGCTCCCTCTACTGGCTGGAGTCACCATCACACTCTCATGAGGACCTGTTGCCATACAGACAATAATGAGTGCTAATGAACTGTGAATTTAAGTCCAGTGAGTCCACATGGACACATTGTTAGTGCAAGTCTTATGGAATTTCAAGGAACCTCCAGTTTTAGTTTGAGTTGCAGTGATTTAAACAGTATTGAATAGCAAATGTTTACATTAGTGCACATACGCTAGGATAATGCAGTGTATTCTGCCTAAGAATCGCTCAGTTAGAAGGTAAGAGTCTCCCGACTGACATGTAATGTGATTAATCATGGATTGCATTGGTTATATGTGGCATTTGGGGGAGGAGTTTTCTGAGATACAGTAAAATGTCTAGTTTAAAATAGCGATTGACCTTTCAAAGTTTTGAAGCCAGTAACCAAGCAAACTTTGTCAAGAACATGCCCAAGATTATTTATGGATGTATGGATGTATCTATGTATGGAATGATAGATAGATAGATAGATAGATAGATAGATAGATAGATAGATAGATAGATAGATAGATAGATAGATAGATAGATAGATAGATAGATAGATAGATAGATAGATAGATAGATAGATAGATGATAGATAGATAGATAGATAGATAGATAGATAGATAGATAGATAGATAGATAGATAGATAGATAGATAGATAGATAGATAGATAGATAGATGATAGATAGTAAATATTGTATTATATTGTACATTATATAAATCATTTAATGGATGTTAAGTATGTTATTGTAATTTTGGTACTATAACACTGTACACAGATGTAAAGTGAATTATTGAAAATAAAAATAGTTTAGCACTGGAAAAGGCCTGATGTATTTATGTAGGCCTAAATTAAATCATACGAATAGTAATGACACAATATTTTTTTACTCGCATAATAAAATAATGTTACATTTGTTAAGTTTGTATGATATCAGAAATGACATAACTGGACCTGTGGCAGATCTACGGCTTAAAAATGAAGACAGAATTCAAAATGGCCCCATATATGCTAATGTGTTACATCATTTATGTGAAACCTCTGAGCAATGCATTAAAGGCTTCATAAAAGCTAATTTTACAAATTACATAATTAATGACTGAGTATTTCAGTGTCCCAAGCTAATATGTTTCCCGTACTATTTTAAATCTGTTCTTTTTACTCATTCTAGTCTCAGATTTACATTCAGAAAGCAATATTGGATTCAAACATGATTAAAGCAGAGATTTAAAATGCAACAGAGTGACTAAATTAAAGAGAGGCTTCTGAATAAATGATAATAATGGATGATGATTCAAATTTAACATGATTTTTTTTCTTAAGCAAAGAAAAACTGAACTGTAATAGCAGGACGTCCTGCAAAGAGCCTAAATGTGACGCCATGACATTTCTTGAGCATCAAATATTTCACAATATTACAGTTTCACTGTATTTTTACTGTTAATTTTACCACAGCTTCCCTGCATCCCTTAGCATGCACAACTTATCATTAAGTTATCACCTCATAAGATAAACAGGATATTAATGGCATATTCTTCAAAGCTTTAATCAGATGTGAGGAGGCGAAGATGTAGCAAGAGAAAATGTGAGAAGACGAGACTCGAGCTGTCAGGACTGATGATTAATGAACAGAGTAAATATAGTGCTTGCTCACGGATCTGTCTGGATCCTGCTGACAACATTGATCTCCTCTGAATAAAGGATCAATATGCATGAAAGCTTCCAGTGTATGTTCAGATCTGCTCCCTCCTGTTCATGTAATCCTGTTTTTAGAAAGGGATCTTTGATCACTACTCTTCTCCTCAGATGTTTGATACACTGTCCCTGATGTCCTTTCAAAGTGACCATATCCAGTCGAATCAATAGGCTAGCAGGATTTTATATATTTTTTAAGTACTTTTGAAGAATTCATAATGATTCGGGGCGGATTGATCCAAAAATTCCAGCTAATCTGTCAAAATTTGTTAAAGGAAAAGAAGCATTATGCAAAAGATAGTTGACAAAAAGACTACATTAAATAAATATTATTTATAATATTTTATGAAATTTCCATTCAACATAGTTTATTCTATATTATTTTCTTACATTTTTATATAATACATATACAATCACCTAAAGGATTATTAGGAACACCTGTTCAATTTCTCATTAATGCAATTATCTAATCGACCAATCACATGGCAGTTGCTTCAATGCATTTAGGGTTGTGGTCCTGGTCAAGACAATCTCCTGAACTCCAAACTGAATGTCAGAATGGGAAAGAAGGGTGATTTAAGCAATTGTAAGCGTGACATGGTTGTTGGTGCCATACGGGCCGGTTCTGTTCAGTTACTGGGATTTTCACGCACAACCATTTCTAGGGTTTACAAAGAATGGTGTGAAAAGGGAAAAACATCCAGTATGTGGCAGTCCTGTGGGCGGAAATGCCTTGTTAAGGCTAGAGGTCAGAGGAGAATGGGCCGACTGATTCAAGCTGATAGAAGAGCAACTTTGACTGAAATAACCACTCGCTTACAACCGAGGTATGCAGCAAAGCATTTGTGAAGCCACAACACACACAACCTTGAGGCGGATGGGCTACAACAGCAGAAGACCCCACCGGGTAGCACTCATCTCCTCTACAAATAGGAAAAAGAGGCTACAATTTGCAAGAGCTCACAAAACTTGGACAGTTGAAGATTGGAAAAATGTTGCCTGGTCTGATGAGTCTCGATTTCTGTTGAGACATTGAGATGGTAGAGTCAGAATTTGGCATAAACAGAATGAGAACATGGATCCATCATGCCTTGTTACCACTGTGCAGGCTGGTGGTGGTGGTGTAATGGTGTGGGGGATGTTTTCTTGGCACATTTTAGGCCCCTTAGTGCCAATTGGGCATCGTTAAAATGCCACGGCCTACCTGAGCATTGTTTCTGACCATGTCCATCCCTTTATGGCCACCTTGTATCCATCGTCTGATGGCTAATTCCAGCAGGATAATGCACCATGTAACAAAGCTCAAATCATTTCAAATGGTTTCTTGAACATGACAATGAGTTCACTGTACTAAAGTGGCCCCGACAGTCAGCAGATCTCAACCCAATAGAGCATCTTTGGGATGTGGTGGAACGGGAGCTTCGTGCCCTGGATGTGCATCCCACAAATCTCCTCCTCCTTCTCTTCACATTGAAAAACTACGGAAAAGTAGCGCAGTAGAAATGAAAAACGTTTCCTGTGTGAACGGCCCTTTAGGACACGTTGACGTTTACAACAATGTACTAAAATCAGAAAAGTTTTTCCTTTGTGTTTTTTAAGTACGGACAACAACATTGTCAAAAAGACCCCCATTCACATGGATCCGTGAAAACGGTTCAAAACAATGTATTATTCATGCCAGGCCAGTAGATGGCGATGTCACTTTGTAAAGAAACACTACACGCCTATAGACTAAAGACGTAATATGCATATGCATGACGTCACTGTTTTCTGTGAAAACATAGCCTTTTGAAAATGGGTTACCCTTAACGTTATCGCTCTCTAGGCGTATAGTTGACAAAGTGAAAAAGTGATATCGCCATCTACTGGCCTGGCATGAATAATACAGCCGCAGCGGCTGTGTTTTGAAATTGCCCCATACCCTCATTCACCATTCCCTACTGTAGTTAACTTAAAGGTTGTGCTTTCATTTTTAATGAGCCTTATTTAAACAATTTAATAATCAAGTAAAAAAGGTTGTAAACTGTGGTGGAAAACATTAAACTGAATATTAAGCTAACCATGTTTTAGCATTTGACCTCATTTAACCTGCTAAATCTCTGAGACAATTCTATCTCTGAGACAAATCTCTAAGACATTCTGAACTTTAGATGAATGTATGTGTGTCAAACAAATATGGGAAATGAAACTAGAAAGATGACTAAGTTTGATCTTGTCATCAATTAAGTACAGTCATTAAAACAAAGTCTCCTCTACCCTGTTGTGGGCATGAAGTCTATGGTTGTAACTATGGTAACAATAAAATGCTGTAAATGAAGAACCAGTCATATTAATGTCATTTGATATACCTCCCTATTGTATAAAAAACTGTTGTATCAGTGTTTTCGGGGGGATTCTCAGTGCAATTTGTCTGAGATCCACCGGCCTTGTTTTTACTTGGGAAGTTCTCTGAGTATTGCTCGAGAACTTTCCTGGCCGTAATTAAAAGCACTGAAAGGACATTTGCTGGAGTCTGTCTGTTATTTAAGCTGTGCAGCAAGAACAAGTAAGTTCGAATTATTAGCACCCAGCCGACGTCGACTCGACTGTAGACGCGCTAGGGTTATAGGATTAGTACCCGGCCGAACGCATAGAGTAGGTTTAGTGCTCAGCCGACGGCGATGTGTAGACGCGCTAGGGTAAAAGTATAAGACTTGGCCAACTGAGTATTATTGTAGGGTAGTTAGGTTCAGGAAAAATTCATTTCAATTCCTGTATGATTACGCTGTATCCACATTGGACCAGCTGTTTGTAAAATGGATGGATGTATGATTCAGATGTGAGCACCATCTTCAGGGCGGGACATATCAAACAGCTCCTCCCCTTTTTGATATAGCCAATAGTATTTAGTTTACATTTTCTGGTCTGCGTCACTTCGATCAAATGATTCCGCTCTGTGTATCGTGTCTCTGGACCGGAGCTGTGGCAGTTCCGTGACAATAACCTGAAACCAGACATCATTAACCTCAATGGTTATTTATACTGTCTGAATCGTTCCCTATCCTCTGTATAGTGCACATTGTGCCTTTCACCATGTAAAAGATAGTACAGTAAATTTGTTGAACAAGTGAATGATTTCAACCACACCTTGTGTCTATTTATAATATAAGGGGCGGAGCTTCAGATAGAACATTTGATTGGACAGAAAATCTGATGAGAAGCTGAAGTGCAGAGTGATGTCATCAAAATCATTTATCCATATTGGCTGAGAATGGAGAGATTGAAGCCATATGGAGAGATTGGAAGTTTGAAATGCTTATATCTTCTAAATGAGATTTTTTTGTCATTGTTTTGAAGCACACTATTATAACTAACGTATTCAAACTAAAAGCCAAAAAAGCTTAAATTTTGATTTTGTGGGGACTTTAATTAGCTTCACTGTGAAAACCCTATTTTGGAACCTTTATTTTTAAATGATTAGCTGCTGTAGGTTTTTTGTTGTTGTTGTTGTTGTTGTTGTTTGCCAACAATGAATCAAGTCAGTGCTTATTTCCTCTTCATCAGATTAAAAACTTTAATTCTCCGTAATTATTAGTGACGTTAAAAAGTTCCCAAACAGATTTGGTCCATCCTTCTTTAAACTGACCGAAACTTACACAGGATAAAGGTTGGTTTATTGATTTATTTATTCCTCACATCTTATAAATGCAACGAGAGACTGTAAGGTGTAAGGGAGTTTTCAGTGGAAGATATGGTCAAGAAAGGGTTAACAATGTGTAAATGACATGTTGAAGGGGGAAAACACGCCGGTGTTCGGCAGTGGAGCGGTTGTTCGCAGCAGGTTCACGCTATCATTAAATTAGGACATGGATTGCGGTTCCGTGACCGCTTCGCTCGTGTTGGGTACTGACCGGGGAACTGCCTAAATGAGATAAAAGCCCTCGGTTCACGCCGCTTTCTGTTTGGACCACACGAAGACATATCGGCTGCGCTACAATATCAGGAACGAGGCCACAGACAGACAGCACGGGGTTCAGGTTCTCTTGCGCGAAATGGTCACGTCTATCCTGGGGCTTCTCGTCCTGCCAGTATGTCTTCAGCTGTGTGGATTTGCGCGCGGTGAGTGTTAGAACGCTGATGTAACAATGGTTGCCATGGGAAGATCATATAGAACAATACGGCGTTTTCACAACGTCAGTGGTTACAGCGTTTCCAATCTAATTCGTAGAGGGGATTTAAATGCATTGTATTAAACTGGGCTTCATGCTTCATTCGTGCTTTATCTCATAGGGAAAATGTGTTCGTGTGTGGACCTTTCAGTGTAAAATGTGTTTGATTGGATGGCCATTGATCGCTTATTTGAAATGCGTCTAAATCTAGGCCCTTGCAAATGGTAAGTTGTATAGCAATCCACCATACATTTAACATTATTGATGGTGTTATAATATTCCCCTTTTTAATCATGTGCGTTTTGAACGCGTAGCTGGATATCTGCGCCAACGCCTTCTAGGTTTGAGCGTTTATTTATGCATAGTATTGGCCTGTTGTGTTAAAACATACATGTATAGCCTTTATCCACTATTCGTTCAGAATGTTTCTTCTTTTAATATCTCAGTCCGCGAGCTCGGTCAGACGCGAGGCGTGTTTGGTTGCGGTAATTAAACGGGTGACTCCGGTACGGTTGCTGCGCGTGTGCAGCGCGTTCGCCAGCCTGTATCACTGCTGCGGTTTGCTTGACCCGTTTATTAGCTTCAGGGCGAATTAAACTTTTAACAGTTATGATATACTGGCTTATGATTTATTCGCGATCTACGCAATCCAAGCACTGCGTTACTGGACGCGCTCTTGCGCAATGATTGAGTGCAAGGGGGCGTTTAAGACGCGTAGCTATTTGAGTTGAATTTTTTCTTAAATTAATGAATAACCTATGTTAACATTAGCATGGGAACCTTAAAGAATCAACAGTTTTCTGTTTCCTCTGAAACGATTCCGGTTTCTTAATGGTTTAACGATTCTTTTAGACTAGATCATTTCTGATTAGTCTGCAACATATCATTTTGTGTAGGGCTATGCTTAATATTTTAATATTATTCAGTAATTAAGAGACATTGGTTTCTCGTGTACATTAAGCAGACGTTAGCTACTTTTTGGTTCGTTTTGAGTTAAGTAACGTGAATTAAAGTCCCCATGAAATCAGCATTCCGCCCCCTATAAACAGATGCTGACGTAGCAGGTGAAATCGGTCATTTGTTCACACAATTACTATTTTCTACATAGTGAATTGCACAGTGTACTATATAGGGGATATGGAATGATAATTATGCTTTCCACTGTGGCGAAAGTCTGGTTTCTCATGTTATTTTCACTGGAACCGCCACAGCTCCGGTCCATTTACACCGAGCGGATCACATGATTGAGTTGCGCAGAACAGAAAATGTATCAGACCCTATTGAATTCTGCACCGAATGCTGCGTTTTAAGTAATAGAGGGAATGCGCGTGACGTCACCGTCGTCCTGTCACGTGCCTGCAGTTACTCATAGTGAGTGGCAAAAGACTGAGCGGCTATATATGTTTTCAGCGTGAATGCCGCAAAAAACAAACACAACACATATAAAGTGGGAAAGAGCTTTGCGATTGACTGTACAACTAGATTTGACAAAAAATCTGAGGTATATTTTTACAGAATGCTATCGAAAGAGGAGCAAATGGATCACTGCAATTCACAGAAACAACTGGATTTGCAGTTATCATTTGTGTCAATATGCTGAATTTAGCTGTAAAACCATACCCATATATTTTGTATTGTTGTGTGTATATATATATATATATATATATATATATATATATGATGTGTATATATAACAAATCTGGTGATCACCCGGATTTAGACCTACATTGTATTTATATAAAGCGTTCACAGGCAAATTGCTTTGTTTACCGTCTAAATTGCTTTTATTTTCCCGGCACTCGAAATCAGGCAAACATAAATGTCAGGCGAACACGATTCCTGGCTGCACGTCAACATCCATGGATCACTGGATCTTTAGTAAGTTGTAAGGAACATTATATTGAGTCCAACATTTAGTTTAAATTGATAAAATTGTTCGTTTTAGTCGCATTTTTGCAGTTTCCCCTATTAAATCCAGTCATGCAGCAGATGTTTTGCCACTCAGTCAGGCTGAGGGTTGATTTGTCCGCCCTGTCTTCAGTGTTTCAGTAGAAATTACGTCAGTGCATTGAATAATGCTACGCGTTTCAAGTGGGACATTGATTCATAAGTGTTTGTAATTGACTAAAAATAACACACTCCTAAGATTTATGCAGGAATCAGCCACACCATCATGGAAATGCATAATGGGTTTACATTTTGGGGAATTAGTAGGTAATTGGAATCAACTTGTTCAGTATCATTTGTACGATTTTGTACAATCCACTGAGTCGCACCAATGGTTAGGTTTATGGTTTCAGGTAGGGGTAAAACTTCACGCTTGCTCTCCTCCCTCACCAAAGCCCCAGTTTTCATACAAATCAGATCATTCAAATGAATGTGAAATTGGCACTTTATAAAATAGACCGACTAAAAAGAACTTGTATGATTCATTTGTTTTGCGAATTTGCCTAAACTAACGGCACAATTTTTTATTCACTGATGTGAATCATCATAACATTTTTTTTCTTTTTTTTTTTCGAATCTCAGATTTTGCGTGTCTAAATAGGTCACTCGTTTTAGTGATGTTTTTGTGAATTTCAAATTTCTGTGGCCTAGTGGACTGGCAACTGAAAGATTGTTGTTTTAAGCCCCAGCAGTTTATCCGTGTCTCCATTGTGTCCTTGAGAAAGGTCCTTATAACCTCACGTTACTCCATTAGGACTTGACCTTGTACTGTAGATCATTTTGCATAAAAGTATTTGCTAAATGGCAGTTTAGATGTAAATGTGTCATTTTGCTGATGAAGATAAGTGGGTTTCAAATCAAGGAAGTACGACTTGATACTTTCCTCGTAAGGGAATATCTAATGCTGATATGAGATTTGGTTTTGAGATTTAAGGTCCAGCTGATCCAAATGGTCCAGGAGTGCTTTAGATAAGGTATTCTCAGCATCTGTCAGCAATGAAGCAAGGAAATTCTGATGACATAGAGCTTGGAGAGTCATGTGGTAAATGTTTTACTGACACAGATATGACGGAATAAAGCTGGCCTTTGGCGAGCTCAGTCTCTGCAAGTCGTCTTCACAGCTTAAAACGAATCTCGGACTCTGAGGTGACATTTTCTTCAAGGAATGTTTGCAGAGTGTTAGTGCTGCATTTTGTGAACATCAAAATTATTTTAAAATGCCAAATGGCTTGCGCAATGCACTCTAGTTGAATTTAGCTTTTTTTTATTTGGTAGATGCTTTGCTATAAGTCCCATTCCTCTGTAAACAGCTAAAAATGTGTGTAGTAGCACAGTATCAGTGTTCCTTCAGTAGTTTGCTTGTGTACAGAGCCATTGTCTGAAAGCACGCTTGCAGCTGTGAGAAGATTCTCAAATGCGGTCATGGTCAAGAACAGCTGTCCTGCATTTTTACTCAGCCTGATAACGGTAATCTGAAACTGTAAACGTATATGAAACCCTTTAGCTTGTTTAGAGACATCTACCATGCCACTTTCTTTTAATTTTGAGTGCATTGATGGAGTGGTACAGATTAAAGTAGCTGATCTTTGGCTGAATGGCTGGCAGGTCATATGAGCGGGTGACTTTGGGTAATGTCACATGTCATAAGTTGGTGCCCATGAAAGTGACTGCATTGTTCGCATGGACAGGCTACACTGTCCCTCATTCAGAAGACATGTAGGTCATTTTATTAAGAGTCACTGGTACTTTACTGGTGGTTTTGACAATGTTCTCATTCCAGATTTAATACATACTGTAACTGAAGACCATTAGTCATATCTAACCTGACAGTTGGGTCAGGTTCAGCAGAGACCTTTCAAAATGTTTTGGTTGTCAATGGTTATGTTGGTCTGTTCACAGATTTACTACTGAGACTTACACACCATTAAGCGGCACCAAACAGAGTTGTAAAAAGGGCCAGTGTCAGACTCCGCTTTTGGCCAGATAAACTAGTAGTAGTTGATTCAGTGTCTAGAGGTTTACTTGGCCCTGTTGGTATGTCAGTATTTTTTCCAACAAAGTCATTCCATGGAAACTTCTTATGGGTAGTCAGTGCCAGATCGGCAATTATAGAAATGCTTTATGGCGTGTGTATTTGTAATCATGAAAATGTAATTTGAGTTTAAAGCCAGTAATAATGCTTTTATTTTGATTAGGCCATGAGGCCATGAAAGGGTATTGACTCTTGCATGACACTAATGGCATCTTGGGTCCATATACAATGTGAAATGGTTCATATCTTGTGATACACCAAAATTTACATGACAGTTATGAGTTTTGTTTTGACAATCAGCAGCAACGCATTCTCATCCTTTAGCATCATATAGAATGCTATATGACAAAACGGCGCTATACTACGCACATAGTACCCTTTATCGTTTATGTAAACGAGCACTGTGATGGATGGGTAGGTTTAGGTGTGGGGGTAGTGTAGTCTCATATTGCGCTGAAGGATTTATGACGCCTTGAGTTTGTGTGTTATATAAACGAAAAAGGGTACCATGTGCGTAATATAGCGCCGTTTTGTCATAAAGCGTTCTATGTGAAGCTAAAAGGAATGAGAATGGGCTGGATAACGTCATAACTCCCATTTTTTATGGGTAATAGGCCAATTGAAATTAGGATGGACAGCGATTAATCGCATTCAAAATAAAAGTTTGTGTTTACATAATATATGTGTGTGTATAATTAATTTGTATACATAAATACACACACATGCATGTGTATATATTTAAGAAATATTTGCATGTATATACTTTATATATATTTATACATAATTAATATTATATATAAATATAAATATTTGATATATTAATAACAGATTTTTCTTAAATATATACATGCATGTGTGGGTATTTATATATACAAATTAATTATACATACTATACATACATATATTATGTAAACACAAACTTTTATTTTGAATGCAATTAATCGCAATTAATCGTTGCCCAACCCTAATTGAAATATGCAAAATAGAGTGCCGAAGTTATAACTGTCACTCTGGCCAAAATGCGGAAGTGAGTTAGCATTTTAGCACTACCGGTTCCCTCGCTCTAAAGTCTATGGGATTTCTGAATGGTTTTTGTTAAATCGCCTGAAATAAGGTCTGTGGTGAACAAAGGTGAATATTTTCACATTTTGATCTATGACATAAAACACCAGTTATAACCTGCTTGTGGTTTTTTTTTTTTACTTTATTGTGTCTGCTTGTGTTTTTAAAAACTTTATATAGGCTTCAAAATGTATACATTTTGGATTAACTTGTAAAGATTATCTTGGTAGAAAAAACATGTAAGGGTCAGCAACTTTTCGTTAAACACCGATCTTATTTTTACGATTTTCCGAAAGTCTATGGGGAAACGTATAGCTTTTCGAATAGAGGAACTCATGCGGCGCTAGCTTCCGAAGTTACGTCATCACTTCGCCACTCTATTGCAGTATTAATTAAAAATAATTACGTGCACTATTTTTTTTATTTACGTGCCTCGTAAATCTTTAATCGAAATAACTTCCCCTCCCTCTTGCAGTGACCTCTCCTCTTTATGATGTGTTTACTGGCGTGAGGGCGGAGACAACCTGTCACTCACATGAGATCCACCAATAGCAAACCACAACCATCACAATCAATTACCCTGGACTAAATCAAGTCCGCCCTACATTTCTTTTCTTATTCAAGACGCAGTCTCACTCGGATATCGCCACAATGGGGAAAAATAAGATCATCACAACGTTTCATTCCAACTTTTGTTTTCCTGTGGCTCCAATTAGTCACATGGCATTTACAGCTCAGGTCATTGGCTCAAAACTATTTGGCTGTGGAACTGAGTGCCCTTGAGCAAAGATGGCAGATTTCTCTGCCGTACAAATCTGGGATAATTTTTTAAAATCCATATCAAACACTCTCTATGCAGGCTGTTTTTATGATTTTTTTATGACAATTTGGCCAGTTCTGTACATTGAGTGCAGCCTCCCTCTTCCTCACAGGTTCCCGGACAGAACGTGAGCAGTCTCAGTTCCAGTGTGGGAACGGCCAGTGTATTCCCTCTGTGTGGCAGTGCGACGAGACATGGACTGCTCTGACGGAGCGAATGAGAACGTCCTGTGGTGAGTCCGTGTGCATGAGAGAATGACATCAGCTCCATGCACAACATCAGTCATTGTTCTGAACACGTGTTTGCCTTGATGTGTGCCAGGAATAACCACACCTACTAGTGTAATGCCAGCATGCGATTCACAGTTAAACTAGTCTTGATCTTAAGCTGATGTAACTCTTAGGTAATCTGTCATAATAGTTGCATAAAGTGATTCGACATGCAGTTGGACAACGCACAGCAGAATTAAAATATTGATGAGCTACAGTTGCTTGTTTGACTCTCATCCCTATGTCTGCATACTAAGTGTTTTTTTTTTAATGTGTAAAGATTGTTCCTGCAGGGTGATATCGTAACGCTCATCTGATAACTGGGTCATTGATGCAAGTGAAACTCACACAGATATGAGCTGGAGTCTTTTGGATCCAAGTGTTCTCATTTAGGCCTCTTCACCTTTTCTCAGGAGAATAGAATAATTCACCAATTAAAACATGATTTGAAATATGACAATTAAATTGAAATTTAAAACGGTGACAACAGCAGATTGAGTTTCAGTGGGCGGCAGCACCTTCTTTTGCTTCACTTGGCAGTCATTTTAACGGAATAAAAACCTGCAAAGGTAAAAAAAAAGTAAATGGGAATTGCAAACATACAATACATTTAGTATATTAATAGTTTACTGTTGTAGTGTAAATGTATTTTATAACTAAATTTAATCATATAATATTTACAACCACAACATATATAGAAAACATATTTTAATTTAAAATTACTGTTAAACAGTCCTGTGATCGAAGCTGAATTTGTCAGCAATTCATTACTCCAGTCTTCAGTGTCGCATGATCCTTCAGAAATCACTCTGATACAATGATTTATCAATTATTGTGAATTCTTATTGAGTGTTAAAGCTTTAGCTTATTTTTTTGGGTGGAAAACATCATCACGTGTTATTTGAACAAAGTTGAGAGAAGACAGCATTTATATTAAAATAGAAATATTTTGTATGATTTTACTTTTACTGTTATTTTTGGTTAATTTAATGCATTGTTAGTCGAAATACAAGTATTAATTTCTATAATGAAAATAAATGAGCTTGAAATGGGAATATCATCATGATGGTTGGCGCAAAACATGAAGCGGCACTTGTTTTTCAACATTGATAATAATAACTGTTTCTTGAGCATCTAATATCTAGAATGATTTCTGAAGGGTTTTGGGACACTGAGGACTAGAGCCTGAACGATAAAGTATTTTGAAGGCCGATATCGATACAAATAAGTTGTTCTGCTTTAAAATCAGATATTCCGAATATATTGCCGATATGAACAGATTTTTTTGAAATGCATCAAACAAAACATTAACAGATTTCCCTAACATAAGTTATTTGTAGTTATGTATGAGTTTTAACTAAAATAATAAGATAATGAATTTTAAAAAGAAACTTGTTTATATTTATTGTCGCAACAGAACAGAGGAAGCAAAGCTCATTAATGTTAACGTTGCAGTTGGTCTTCCACTGATGATAGTGGCATTAGCCTAGCTTTGTGGTTAGCTTGTCTATGATGAGCCGTAATTTAGCAATGGCATAACGTCATACTGCAAATTGTGAAACATACATTTTCGATATAACAGGCCAAGGAGAAATGATGCGTCTCATTGCGATAACTGTCACGCGCTATTAAAAGAAATACTTCAGTCACATTGACAGTTAACTATACAACTCCAACACTCATGACATGGTTGAAGCGTGTTTCGTCCGTTTTATTTTATTTTTGAAATATTCATTTATCGGCCATTATAAACTGCTGATACCGATAGTTTGGAAAGTGCCTAATATCTGCTAATAATATTGGGCCTGCCGATATATTGTCTGGCTTTACTTAAGACTCATCATTTTATGGTTTTAATTTGATTGATTTCTGATATAAAAAAACTGCAGCCTTTGTGAAGTTCTTTCAAAACATTTAATATATCTCAATGATAAACCTTTTTATTCCAAACCAGTTGTGTATATAGAACATCTATAAGTGCCTTACATTTTTTAGGCTATCATTAGGTGGTTTCTTGTTGATACTGTGTGGGTAAAGGTTGCACCACAAGCCTTACATCTGAAAAACACGTGCAACGTCTAATGCACCATGAATTTACTTCAACCGAAGTAAAAAAAAATAAAGCAAAGAGCAAAGAGCCATCTCATAAATCAGCAGATGCCGCATGGTTGACTGTATCCCAGCAGTGGCAGTAAACACTCGGCCCGTGTTAAGAATGTGTGTCCTGTCAGTTTGCTTCGGCTCTGTCTCCTATTGAAGGCCTTCTGCTCGGAGAACACTTGTGCTGAGAGGAGACATGAAGAGACTATGAATGTGTCCCTAGCCGAGTAGGGAGCTCTTTACTTCATATCGCCAGATTCAAAGAGCCCCCATCTTAAAGTGCCACTCAGGGTTGAAGGGCTTTCTTTTCAATCAATATCCAGTGTGCTGAATCAAGCTAAATGTGCAGGCTGTGAGAACTCAGGAGAGGCTATTGCTTTTCCTTATAATAGATATGAGCAGAATTATGCCACGCTAGACGTTGAGTAAGTTTCTACGGACGCTGCAACGACTGTGTTATGATGTCACTCTGTGGCGTCTTTTTTAAAAGCATAAATTCGTTTATGGTGGGATCATCATTACAACCAATCACAGCCATTGTTGCGAAATTCCCTTCAGTTTTCTTTTCCCTTTTGTTTTGTTTTTTTTGGCTGTCGCGATAACCGTAGCCTCATACACTCTTGAATTACGTGGCGAAATACAAAGCAACTATTAGTGAACTTCATTACTACTACACACTTTAGTATCTCCCCACGTCCCACTCGGATTATCCTCTGGCCCACCTTTCATCTTATATCTGTAGTCCAGCCTGGCCTCTAGCCAAAAATTATGTAATTTGGCAAGACAAAGTGGTGTTAAACTTCAGATGGTTAAAGGAGTAGTTCACTTTAAAAAAACTTTGCTGATATTTTACTCACCCCCATGTCATCCAAGAATGTCCACGTCTTTCTTTATTCAGTTGAAAAGAAATTAAGGTTTTTGATGAAAACATTCCAGGATTTTCTCCATATAATGGACTTCAATGGGAACCAAACGGTTAATGGTCCAAAAGACCGTTTCAGTGCAAACTGTTCAAAGGGCTTTAAATGATTCCAGATGATGAATAAAGGTCTTATCAAGCGAAACGATCGCTCATTAAAAAAAACAAAAAAAAACAGTTTGTTTTATAAGCACAAACGCTCGCCTTGCTCTGTTCTGTGATGCGTGTTCGTGACTCCTGTTCAAACTTGTTTATCAAAATGAATGAATCTTTTTTGTGTCATTTGGTTCATTCAACAAACGAAACGTTCTTTCTAGCAAATACAATAGGTTTTCAGCACTTCGTGCTTGAACACCTAATAATGAGAGACCTTTTTGACGATTATAGCGCCACCTATGATCCGATCCTCACGAAACTTTGCATGCTTCCTAAACATGTAAGGATACATATGCTCATCGGTTTTTGTGAAGTTGTGACGTTTTGGGGAGGGATTTATTGGCTTTTGGCCAGGGGCGTAGGAGCCATTATACATATACATGTCCCCTAGCCTGGCATGCCAGACCTACATCTAGATGTTAGGTCTGGAAACTCTTCATTGACAGGGCTCAATCCGAGGGGTGGGATAAATGGTTGTCTTTCAAATTCTCTCTGCACGCAATTGGATAGCGCTAAAGCCAATCAGAGCAATAAAGAAGGTGACGTACTCATCGGAGCAAGTTGATATAATAAACTTTTACCGCATCCAGACCAGCTGTCAACATTGTATAATATACAATGTTGACAGCTGGACTGAATGCGGTAAAATTTAATATACAATGTATATTGAAAATAAGGGAGATTTCCCGAATCCATCCCCAACATAAGGGATTTTTGTTTTTGTTTTTTACACCGACCCACAAACTTTAAAAATAAAACACTAATCATTAAAAGCCTAAAGTGTATAACTAGCCTACATGTGTGAGAGAGAAAGAGACAGTATGTGTGTGTTTGAGAGAGAAAAAGACAGTGTGTCATTAAAAAATAATATCATAGAGAATGTTTAAATACTAATATCAACTTACGAGGGAAACGGAGGCGGAGTAGTGGCGCTTCGGAGTGGTGGAGATAATTCGGGAGAGGTCCGTGCACCTGACCGATCAGAAGCGCGCTGACATGGAGTAAAACCTTTATCCTTCGACGACAAAATGACAAGTTGATAGTTTCGCCACAGCTTTTTTGTAACAGCGCTCGCGGCGCCGGCCGCATCCGAGGATGAACGACTTAAACCAAATATGTCCGAGCTGGCTCTGACCGTCGCAACTCTGTCGTCATTATGTTAAGCCCCGCCCGCCAACTCTATATACGATGTGATTGGCCCGGCCAGAGTTGGGCCTTTCCAGGCTAAACCGTCTATGGAGAGTTGCTAGACCACACTTTGCGGCAAAATAATTTTGCTGCCGCTCAGGTGCGTCTTAGATTTCTAGGCTACACGTCCCCCACATTTCAAAATCTAAGTTTTGTCCCCCACACTATTTCCCAATGTGGAATTTTGTTTTGCATTGCCTGCCTATCTCTGACAATTTTCCAATCTCAATTAATCCATTCTGCAACTTTTAAATACATAATTCAATTTTTAAAAACGGCCGGTATTCTTCAGCTGTTTATGTCGTCAGCCGACCATGATCGCGGCATCGCGCACCGCTCGCACATGCGCATCTAGGTGACGCGGATAAATGTACTCATCAATATGTTCCTGAGAGATCTGTAGTTGCACGGGGATGTGGAAGCGGGCAAAAGTTGCAGAACTGTACAAAAGTGCCCTGGCCTTGAAAGACAAAGTAAGGAAAATAAAGATTAAACCAAAATTAAATAACCAAGACTTGGTTGGTATTTTTCTCAGAAGATATTTTGAGCATTTTACTTCAGACACCAGATTATCAGCAAACTGGCAAGAGAACTGCTAGCTGGCTACTCAAAATAAACTAGCTATCTATTCATTCAGCATATTTGTGTTTGATCTGTGTGAAAAACTTGAAATATAATTGCTAGACCTACTTTTAGCTACCAAGCAACCTTTCCACAAGGGATAGATTGATTTTTATTTTTATAGTTAATAGAAATCAAATAAAAATGTATTTGAGTTAATCAGTACATGACTGATTAACAGAATTGTAAATGCTAAATGCCCTAATACATGTTGATACTACAATGCAAAATAGGCCTATATGCTCTTAACCTTGCCGTTTTTCACATGCATGTAAGCCTCAATTTCTTTGCACAAAACACTCCAGAAAGTGTCATTTAATGGTTTATTTTACAAAAAAATTTCCAGGGAGGGGGCATACCCCCAGACCCCCCTAGCATTTCATGACCCCCCCCCTTCTAAATTACCCTGTTGTAGCCAACCAAATGCAAAATTTCAACTTTTTTCGATAATTATTGATCTAGACTGTCCAGAGAATAGGCCTAGACTGGTTTGGTTCCCATCGGGTAAAAAAACAGGGACTAGTTCGCAAAAGTAGGTTTTGGACAAAATTCAACATAACCTTTTTTCGTGGCCTTAAATGCAAATCCGAGATATACATCTTGTCCGTCTTGAGCCAGGGATTGCAGTGGTGTAAAAACTTAAAGCTAAGTCAAACGGTCTAGGAGTTATGTGCAATTTAATTCTTTTGGTTGCTGTAGGAGTCACAAATGCGCATCACATCCTAACACTAACTCTAACAGAGCAAGGCGAGCATTTGAGCTTATAAAACTTAAACTTTGTTATTTATTTTTTAAATGAGCGATCGTTTCGCTTTATAAGACCCTTATTCATCGTCTGAAATGGTTTAAAGCCGTTTGAACAGTTTGCACTGAAACTGTCTTTTGGACCTTGATCCGTTTGGTTCCCGTTAAAGTCCATTATATGGAGAAATCTTGGAATGTTTTCATCAAAAACCTTAATTTCTTTTCGACTGAAGAAAGAAAGACGTAGAGACACCATGGATGACATGGGGTGAGTAAATTATCAGCAAAAGTTTTGGTCCCACTTTATATTAAGTGGCTTTAAGTACTATGTACTTACACATAGTATACCAGCATGTAATTACAGCTATAATTAATGTATGGAACTACATATGTAATTACACAGTTGACCCTCCCCTTAGACCTTAACCTACCCTTAAACTGACCCATACTACCACACCTGTCCCTAACCTTACCTGTATCACACCTCAATAGCAGCAAATGTGTTTTACAATACAATAGAAACACAATAATACATTGCACTTATTTTTCAATGTAAGTACATTGTACTTAAAGCCACTTAATATAAAGTGGGACCCACGTTTTTTTAAAGTGAACTACTCCTTTAACACATCAATGAAAATGCAGCCTAAATGATTCCTGAAATTGCATTATTTGCTTCATATGTGATCAAACTGTGCCAAAAGTCTAAATATTTTAGGCTTTAGCATTTCTAAATCTTTGCTTGGATACCTAGGAGTCATTAGCATGTATTTCAAGCACTCTTGAATTGACATTTTTGTGCATGGCTGTTTTTTTTCCTCCCTTTGAAGCTAATTCTACTAAAGTCTGTTTTGTAATGGTTTTGTTTTCGTGACCGTTTCAGTGAGGAAGACCTGTGCCGAGGTGGACTTCGTCTGTCGCAGTGGTCAGTGCGTTCCCAGAGATGGCAGTGCGATGGTGAACCGGACTGTGAGGACGGCTCGGATGAGAGCATCGAAATGTGCCGTAAGTCAGATTCTAACTTTAACACAACCTATTGATTTTCCTTCTTCGCTGTGACTGTGTTCACGGCATGAGTGGCTAACCTTGAAAGCTAGACCATACAATTTCCTGTTTATTTTTAACCTGAGTGGGAAGTCTTATCTCAACTGAAGTATATTTTAGAAACACCCTGTGTGTTAGTTGAACATTTTACATGACGTCCTTTACAAAAGCACTTGGAAATCTTAGCATGTCCTCGTTTTGTTGCATAGAATGAAGAGATTAGTTTGAAGTTCAAGCACTTATTTCGAACAGGGGCTTAACCCTTTACCTGTCACCCCTCCTTTTTGATAATTGACATTAGAATGCACTATACAAACTTAAATGGTTGTAATTCAAGAATGCTTTGGAATATAGACGTTTATAAGTTTGTATAAGTTTTAAATATGAGTTTGGTCTTGTTTTAAAGAAAACAATCAGCAGATTATTACTAAAGTGAAAGAACTTCAAAAAATTAAAGTATGAAAGTTATGGAAGTTATAATTTACAGTAAATTAAATATACTTTATTAATATATTTTTTTAATATGAAATAAATATTTTACAAAATATTTTTACTATAAAATTACTATAAAATGAAAGCTATATATCGAACCAAGTTGTGTTCCAAATTTGAAGTTGATATCACAAAAATTTAAGTTCCCATGAGATTTTGTTTAGGCGTTATACCAAAAAAAAGCCAACGGGTGCCATTGAATTCCATTGAATTTAATTGTATGCATTTTGCCATAACAAATTAATAAATTTCTATCCAAATATTACTTCGGTCACTAAATATGGAACCTTGAGACTCAGACCTTTCTGACAATATGTGTTTTGTCAAGATTAGAAAAGGTTTTCATAATAAATTATGAAAGATGATGCCCAAAAGGGAGGGGCCTAATAAAAAATACTGTTTCTATGGTAATGCAACGTCTAATTTCAAAACGGTTTTCACAGGATGAATTCTGAGTTTGTAGGCTTTCAAATGATACCTAATTTATGATAACTACTAAAATATGTGATATAATAATAATAATAATAAAATATATATATATATATATATATATATATATTATACTTTTTAGATGACTTCTTACATTACTTTTTAAAATATATTTTTTTTATTGACTAATTATGTTTTATTATGAAACTTTTAGCACTAAAAACCAAAGTTTCAATTATTAGAAGTGTGTGTGTCGACTTTTTGTGACAAAGGTCAGAAACTCCTGTAATAGACATTGATTTTTTTGAGACGCACTCTTGTCATAAATTCATATATTACTGTTCATTCATAATTTGTAAGAAAATACAGACCTAAAATATCTATTTAGGAGTCTTAGACCTTTCCAATGATGTATAGTTTGTCATGACTAGATTAGGATTTAATAGTAATATAGTGAAAAAGTTGAGATTGCCGTATACGGGCAAGTGACAGTTAAGGGGTTAAAAAATGATCTATTGCTTTAATAACCTAAAGTGGCGATACAGTCGAGAGCTGAAGAATCGTGTACGTGCAGTTATGCGTGGCTGCTCTATATCAAGTCTTGTTTGACCAGCTGTTGGAAAGTTAGTCAGCAGGAAATGGAAAGGGACCAACAATGTGTGTGTGTGTTCGTGAATTTTTGCACATAGGTGGCTTTAAACTCGCATGTGATGTTTTAAAGATACAAGATCTCATGTTCAATACTTCCGTTTGGGTGCTAGTTTGGTTTTCGCTTTTCATGCAGCCGGCCGTTTATATGAAGGATCTGTTACTTTTGTATGGTTCGGCTTTATAGTGTAAAGTATCAAAGGTTTCATGGATTACTCAACAGCACCATTCTTCCTTTGATATTAAGTTTCCTGACGTGTTTATGAGCCGCCAACCTCTCATTGGAGGGTTGCCAAAGGGATAAATGTTTCAACCTAATTGTTCACATCAGTCTAAAGGTTGTTTCTATGTGAAGGTTTACACCCATGTTACGTGTTTGTACAACAATGTTTGTTTACGCTAAGCCTGGCAAGCACTTAGAGTAGATTATTTAGCAGTTTCACCAATTATGTGGAAGTGGAATGCAGCTAGTAAATTACCGTTCATTACTGGCCTGAGTATGGGTCATGAACATTTTCTGTAGATTTGTAAAATTCTATGTTTAAGGTGAATTTGTTATATGGTCCTGATTGGCTCTTCCTCCCAGACACGAGAACCTGCCGAGTGAACGAGTTCAGTATGTGGCGTCGGCTCCACACAGTGCATTCCCGTCTTCTGGAAGTGTGACGGCGAGAAAGACTGCGACAATGGAGAAGGACGAGAATTAATTGTGGTGAGTCTCTTAGACACAATAACGCCTCTTACAATCAATTTCAGTTCCCGGTTTGCTTGCTTCATCTCCTGCTGCTTTGCATGTTAAAGCCAATAATTGGAAATGAGTCATCAAGAGCCAAAGTAAACTCACCGCAGAGGAATTAAGGAATTACCTTTATTGTTTCTTTTAAGCCCTGTTTGAATTCAGGCTTAGATAGGTACATTTGTGTTTTACAGACTGATTTGTAATGCAGTCCCAATCACATACATCTGTGCTTTTGTCTTGAATAAGAGTAATAGTCTTCTTAAAGTTTCTTTAAAGTCCCCCTGCAGACAATTTTATCCCTTAACTTATCTTTGATTACCAAAATGACATATTTTAAAAGTTTTGACATGCCTTTAAAATAGCTTTGAATGTAACTCAATACCCTTGCCTCATTTAGTATACGTGGTTCCTTGAATATGCAAATTATCCCCACCTCCACTCACTCACACTTGCTCAGAGATTCACTCGTTGACCTGATTGGTTTCAAGGTATAGTGGTCAACATTTGAAGTGGATCAAAAAAGTTTTGTTCATCAAAATGGGTGCTGTTCAAAATATATAACTTGTATAACTTTGAAAGGTTTTGATGAACTTCAAATGTTGACTACTGTAGTGTGACTTCAGAAACATCAGTGATTTTTAAACTGCGTTTTTGAGACTGTCTGCTTCACTTTTGGTCTTGGTTTTAAGGAGAAATACTCAGCAATGGTGCTGACTTATAAATGTACACATAGTTTGTCTTAAAGCACATTAAAACATTACAGACAACATTAAAAACTTGATATTCACCCCAGGGGGACTTAAAACTCTGATCAGATTTGTAATAAGACAAACATCTGGAATTCAGGGATTTCACTATCATGTCAAACATTTCTAATAATTTTTCCAAGACCAAGCGTGTACACATTATATATTATAATATTTATTAGTATTAGTAGTATAGTAAAATAGTATACTATAAGTAGTATAGTAAAGTAGTATTATGGGATAAATAAATAAATATATATATATATATATATATATATATATATATATATATATATATATATATATATATATATATATATATATATATATATATATATATATATATATATATGTGTGTATATATATATATATATATATATATATGTGTGTATATATATATATATATATATATATGTGTGTGTATATATATATATATATATATATGTGTGTATATATATATATATATATATATATATATATATATATATATATATATATATATATATATATATATACACATATATATATATATATATATATATATGTGTATATACATATACATATACATATATATTATTTTAAAAAATATATAAATACATTTTTTACAATAAAATAAATCCAAAATAAATCATACAAAATAAACAAATACAGAGCTCTTTCACTGAATAAAAACAGACCAGTGTTTTATTTTTATTTATTCTATATACTATTATATTTAAAAAAAATATATACTTAAAAATAAAAAGTACTTTTTATATACGTACTTGCGGTGAAATTCTTTTTCATTCTTCGCTTTGGGATAAAAAAGTTTGGAATACATAGAGCAATGATACATTGTTATCAAACATGCTGAACACACACTGTTAACAGCAATGTTAAATGAATAAAGTAATTATATATGTGCTGCACACTTACATTTCAATAACAAAAAAAGCTTAAAAAATAACAGTGGAGAGAGAAATAAGCAGTTGATAATAGAGATGTGGATATGAGTCATGTTTATTTATATGCACTTTATACAATAGGTCGCAATAAATCAAGCAGCTTTAAAGTATTGCACATGAGAAAAACCATGTCCGTGTCTTTCAAATAGAATTAAAACCTCATGTTCTACTCTGTAAAGCAGCTTTCCAGTATGATCACCTTTAGGAACTGAACAGAAGAAATGAACCATAGACGTTTTAGTAATAGTTTTATGCGAACAGACTCAGTTGACAGTCGTTGAGGGACATTTAGCACTAGTAAAGCTATATTTTCTAGAAAATTACAGATCTCTATTAAATTATTTGCCATAGTGTCCACAAGACTATTCTGTAATCCGAAACCTGTCGACATCTGCATCACACACATTCTCCTGTGTGGTGTTATAGGGAACATCACTTGCGCCCCTCTGGAGTTCACCTGTGCCAGTGGTCGCTGCGTGTCTCGTAATTTCGTCTGTAACGGTGAGGGTGACTGTGGGGATGGCAGCGATGAACAGGGACTGCGCTCCTGCCTCCTGCGGCCCCAGTGAAGTCCCCTGTGGGAACAACACCTGCATTCCCCGAAGCTGGCTGTGTGACGACGACGTGGACTGCCAGGACCAATCGGACGAGTCGCCGGAGCGCTGCGGTCGACACCCGACCCCGCGCAGCGAAGTGTTCGCCCAGCGAGATGCAGTGTGGCTCGGGGGAATGCAGTTCACAGAAAGTGGCGCTGTGACGGGGACCCGGACTGCAAGGATGGCAGTGACGAGAAAAACTGCTGTGAGTTCTTTGTCAGGGTTGTTTTGTTTTTGAATGTATGGCTGGAGTTTACTGCGTATCCCTGTTCTTGTCATGGAACGGGACCTTTTGTTTTCTGCATGTTTTAGCTTCTGGTAACAGGTCTGTGTTTGTGTCGTTTGCAGCGTCCGTACCTGCAGGCCCGACCAGTTTAAGTGCGATGACGGCACCTGTATCACATGGCAGCCGGCAGTGTCACGGCCTCAGGGACTGTGCAGACGGCACAGATGAAGTCAACTGCAAAAACTGTGAGTCCGTCGAACTGAAAAACATGGAAAAGTAACAAATATTCTTCAAAACCCAAGAACGTTTTTTTGTATTACCATTAACAACCCAGTAATATGAACGATTATGACATTGGCTGACAGTTTTATATAATGGCAGTGTTATGGCGTATAATTTATCCACCAGTATAAGACATTTAAGTTAACAAACACTGGCACAAATTTTGAATTAATATTGACCATTTTACCAATTGACCGATTAATCTAGTCCACATAATGGGTCTCATTCATTAAACACGAGCAGAACGAATTTTTGTGTAAATCGTGTGTAAAGTGGTTCTGGCGTAAATTTTCGGATTCATTAAAATGTTCGTATTTTCCAAATGTTAGTTGGTACGCAAGAAATCTACACCTGCTCCCAGCCACGCGTAAATGGTGACGCTTAACATCCGAACGTTTTACTCATTAATAAGGCTGCATTTTAATTCACCTTAGAATCGGGTAGGCTACATATTTAAACAGCATTTTGAAAAAAATATTTTATATAGTAGCCTATATTATATAGTATAGTATTTTATATATAAAAAAGTATTTTTATTTTTATTTTTTTTACTTCTATTATGAGAGCCTGTAGGCTAATTTATGGAAGCTTGTTTCCGCCACTGAAAAAAAAAAGAAAAAAGAATAAATGCGACTTTTTATCACACAATTGTGTGTTATAATTGCGAGATATAAAGTCAGAATTGCGAGTTATCAGGCTAATTCTAAGGGGGAAAAATCCTAAATTTCCCCTAACCCCTCAGAATAGTTTAAATCTCACAATTCTTACTTTATAGCCTATCATGCATTTCTGACTTTATATCACGCAATTGCGACTATGTCACGCAATTCTGAATTTATATCTCGCAATTCTGACTTTACATCTCGCAATTCTGAGAAATAAAGTCAGAATTGCGAGATGTAAACTCGCAATTGTGAGAAAAAAGTCAAAATTGTGAGATAAAAAGTCGCAATTACCTTTTTTATTTTTCATTCTATGGCGGAAACAAGCTTTCATAAGTAATAGCAGATCTGGTGATCGATGGTGGTCCTTCTCCAGTTTGAATACGATTTTTTAACTCATTTGTTTTTGCTGTCAAGCTTAATGTCGAACCATTTTCTTCTTACTTCTGGGACTGTTTCGATTAACAGATGAAACTCTATTAACGGCATCTGTAATATGCTGCCAAGCTTTCTTGTTTTAGGACCTGATAGGCCACTATATACGCTTGAAAATAAAAGTGGCATTTTGAATGAACTTCTGATAATAAAACTTCAATTTCTGCATCCGAGAAATCTTTCTTTTTCATTCGCATTCATGTTATTATATGCATATATATAGTTGTCAGTCGAATATAATGGGCGGGATTTATGGTAATTGAGAATGAACGTGCACGCGCATTCCATTTACGACTGGTTGGAATTCACTAACACACACACACATTTCACTATCACATCTGACGTTTACGAAGTATTTGTGAATCAGGAGAAGAGTTTTCGGGAAGATCTCTTTACGCACAAATCACTCTCATATTTACTCGTATATTTACGAATTTTTTCATGAATGAGAACCCAATCAGTTTATAATAATTAAGCCTATTGCTATCCTATCTATGCATGAATACTATTATTATTAGAATTTTTAACAAAATTGCAGTCCTATATTGGGTCACAATCCACCAATAGAGCATCACAGTCCCGCCCACAGCCCGAGAGAGCGTTGGTGCCGGAAGTAAATTTCCCATTCATTTCTCCCATTGACATTTTGTAAAATCAATATCTAAAGAGTATTAGAGCATGTTCGAGGGTAACCAACCAGCTACGGCTGAACTCATAAGCATACAATATATCATTTCGAGTGAATAAACGAAGAGAAAATCCAAAATAAGTCAAGGGTACAAGGCTGTGTACATATTTTCATTTCCGAGCAAAGGAACTGCTCCTCCCATAAACCACCGCGCCTCACTAAAGTTGACTGAAGCCACCGTGAAAGAGCCTTTTGAGTGACTTCCAAATCTGACGACGGCCACGTGAACTTTTTCCTCCAGTGAATTTTATATAGTGAATGTGCAGGGAAACTCCTTTTCCTCGAATTTACTGAAGCTTACATGTAAAACTCGTAGGCTGTGCTGCGGCAACTGCACATCCAATGGCAGGGGGCGTATCTGAGGTGCGACCAATGAACTTAGCCTTCGCATTACATAACCTTCAGTCTGTCATGTACCTTCGCGGGTTTCAGATGCGTTACATGATTTCCACCAATCGGATGCATCACTGTGGATTGTTTAGGATTGTGGGTAATGAAGTACTTATCCAAAACATCACGAATAAAGGGATGCATCTTAAAGGGGTCATATAATGCCATTTTTGTACAAGTTAATATGAATGTTTAGGGTCTAAATGAAAACTTTGTAATATACTTTTATTAAAAATTCTCATTAGTATTTTAAGAAAACACCATTTTACCTGGTCAAAATCAGCTCTTGTTTTCAGCAAGCCATTTCAGTGCATTTCCCTTTAAATAATAAACCCCGCCCCTCTGTTCTGCGGGCGTGAACCAGGCGTGAACGCACGTGGAGTGTTGCCTTGACAACACTTGAAGGTTTTGGACAGAGAATGACAGCGCGAGTCTCTGAGGACACATCTGTGCAACCGTATCAGTTTGAACTGGAGTAACTGTTCACCGGAACAAGATGACGGCCGCAAAGAAGTTCGACAATTAAGGCTTGAGGACGTTTCTGAATGGTTGGTTAACGTAATGTTACTTTGATCTATCTTTGTATGCACTGGCAGGGTAGAGTAGTGAGATACGAACGCTGTGTTTACTGATGTATACGTTAGTTCATTGACAGATTGACGTTACAACTAATGGTCATGAAAAACTTTTCCCCATCATTTTGCAAAGATTAATAAAACTTTAGGTGCAGAGGGAACATAAATAGTTGGTAGCCTACCGATTATTTTTTTTCAGGAGCAGCTTCTTAGCAAAACCAGCTTTATACTGATCCTCGTTTATAAAGCAGTCTGGTGAGAAATGATTCGCAGCAAACATGAGCGCATTGACGTTGATCGTGGGGAATATTCCCTTCGTAAACAAAACTCAGCCACTGCGTCCTCAGTGGTTCGGTTTTAGGAACATCATTTATGAATGATTTCTGTGTTTGTTATTGCACCCAAGAACAGAACAACAGTTGCTTAGACGCCATTCTGCTCCAGTGTATCAACAATGACGGACTATAGTCTATGATGACAGCTCGCTCAGGGCGGGTCTGTGTTGAAACACTGCTGTCAATCAACAACCGCGGGAGGGGCGTGCGACCGTGTGACGTCACACGGTCGAACGGCTCGATTTGAGACAGGGAAAACATATAAGGAGATTAAAACAAAACCACTGGATGGATTTTTATCATTAAATGATGGTTGTGTACAGGCACTGACAACACACATTGCAGTACAATCAACTTGTAAAAGTGCATGTACCATTATATGACCCCTTTAAAACAAGGTTTGTGCCACATGAACTTTTGGCATTTATATGAGCATATACAATCACTTCATGTACAGCCTTAGCTGGTTTTAGGTGCTACCCATGTATGGTTACGTTTTAATGACCCATATATCTCAAATGTCAATGGAGAAAATGTATTGAATTTTTACTTCCGGCAACAGCTGTAGGAGGAAGCTGTGATGCTCTATTGACAACTGCTGCTCTCATTTTGCATGTTTTTATTGGTTACACATCCTATATTTTTGTGCTTGGTTTATTTCAAGGACTGAAAACTGATGTTCTCGTTGTCTGTTTGCTCAGTAACTCAGTGTAGCGGCCCTGACCAGTTCAAGTGTCGGCAGAGATTGGAGAGTGCATAGAGATGAGTAAAGTGTTGTAATGAGGTCCGTGACTGTCCTGACTGGAGTGATGAACCCATCAAAGAGTGCAGTACGTATAAGTGTTTTGCTGTTCTTCTCCTTACAAAGACCATTGAGCTTCGGACATCACTGTTTTCTTTATACATCTTAAAAATGTCAGAAGGTCCATCACTAGTGCACACAAAGCTTTGAATTAAAGGTGCATTATGCAACATTTCATGTTAAAAATAGCTGTTTTTCTAACCCATTCATGCTTAAACAATTGCCTGATGGGCTGAATCAGCCCTTTTTGATCACTGTGATTGCCTCTATAATCCTGTACAGTGAAATAAATGAGGGATTCGGGCTCAAATTTAAGAACTGGGCGTGATGCCATGCGCGTTAACGCTCGCCTGGCTATGTCTGACAGGATTGTTTATTCGCCGCCATTCTCCGTATCACGAGAAGACTACGAGACGACACAACTTTACAGTCGACTTTGACAAAAGTAGAAGATGGATTTAAAGAGATTGGCTTGTAGTTCATACCAAACCCAAATGCAAACTCCACGTAAGACAAAGAAAATACAACTTCTGTCTGATGCATCCATCGGATAAGGGCGAGAAGGATCGTACATGGGGAAGGCTTTCAACAAATGGAGAGATCTCCGGTCTGCTCTAGGGCTCAAATGGGTCGTATGTAGGATCTTATAGTGTTCATTGGAAGTGTTTCCATAATGATACAGTCATAAGCAGATACAAGTAAGCACATAAAACAGTTTTGACAACATGGAAGATAGATATGGAACAAAACTGAAGTCTTCTACCCCTTCCCAATACTTTAAACGCGACTAGCAACATCATAGCGTTCTTTCACGAACATTATGATGATCAACAAAAGATTGTGCGGCTAGATGTCTTTCTCTTAGTTATTAGGTACAAAGCTTGTGCAAACATGATGTGTAGCAGTGCTGATCACTGAGTGCGCACACCTGGTTGCTAGTTTCGCTTGTCGCCACAGGGGGCGCAGTTCTGCGAAGACTCAGAGACTGCGCTCTGCACCTGTAAAGGGCACATCATGACAAAAATCCACTTTTCTAGCCCCTTAAATGCATTTTTGTTGAAAGATTTGGAGTGTTTATAAGTAACAGAAAAGATGAAATTATTCTCTTCAGGTGCTTCGTTCATATCTCTACTTCTGTTTTGGTCATATTTTTCAGACCTGGTTCACGATTCCACAGAGATTGGCCTTACTCTCATTCAGCTGCTGTATTTCCTGGATGCTTTCTGACGGCCGAGTTGCTTCAGAATTGCTATTCAAATACCAGATTTTTTAGCTGGTAGATCAGACCTCAGGTCATTTATCTTGCCATAGTGCTTGCTTTTAAACAAGAGGATAGCATTACAATTCACTAATAACACAAAACAGTTAACTTAAGTTACATACCCACTGCCTTCCATATGAATAACGGTGAAACTTCTGCAGGGTCGTTGTCGTAGCTATTTTTCAGAATCGCTCGCCTTTGCCTGGCTGGACAAGCAGTCTTCCATTGAACGACATTTCTTTCTCTGGTTAACGTGAGTGAATAAAAATGTTCTTTGAAGCTATAGTAATCGGATCTCTTCTCAAGAAACTACACTGAATGGCTCCGACGCAGGATAGTCGCAACTGACCGTGTCACAGCGAACATCGGAAAGGCGAGCGGGGAAGAGACGCATCTCCCTCATTTAACGGGCCAGCATCTGAAATCGACTTGCTCACAGAAGCACATGGCAGAAAAGGGGTAGAGAAGGGGCCTGTGGAGCCATAATAATGAGGAATTCACATCCCAATGCATTGCAGTTGTGCTTTATATAGCAACCACAAACGAACGCCATCCATAAGTAAAAATGAATGATTTCAAAAGCATGATATGGTCTGCCTTTAAATATCTTGCGGGGTGTGCTAGGAAAGAATTAAATGTGGGTTTATTCTTAGTAAGCGTAGGAATGTTGATGCCTAACTGTATTACATAATTGTATGTAATAATTATTTTAAAATATGACATCTTGTATGTGTTATTTTTGGATCCTTAGAATCTGGTTTACTCAAAGGTTTACTGTTGTGTGTAGTGTGCCCGACTCTGGTTAAATACAGGCTGAAGCATTATGGGGTGCATAAAGGGGGAAGACCTGAAGCAGTAATTGGTTCACACAGCAACAGTGGCTATGTTAGATCTACATTGTTGTAGTCTGAAAGCTAGAATGAGTCAAGCAGCTTCCAGCTGTACGTTTGACTTCAGAATGTTGAAACTCTTCCAATGTAGGTCTATTATGGGCCGTGGTGGGTATGCAGATAGTAAAGGGATGCCAATAATATGAATTCTGCCCCGACTATTGATAGAGTTGTAGGATCAGTTTGGTTCAACAGTGCCTGAGAACATAGTCGTTGCTAAAAAGACCTCTGAAATGGTGATCAACAATGTGTCTCTGAGTCAAAAATAATCAAGATCTCAGTGCTTAAAACACCAAAAAATGAGATTTGTTAAATTTTGCAAATTTGCTCATCTGAATTGTTTGGTTACCAACATTGTTCAAAATATCTTTTTGGGTGAACTAAGCTTCTAAAAGTGCAATATGATTTTTATTTTGATCCATTTTCGAACTTTTGATGCACACTTTTTTTTTTTTCATATAGAACAAGCTCATGTTGTAATCATACGACTAGTTGACATGGACTCGAACATCATTCATCAAAGCTATAAAACACTGTTAGTGTTATGGCACATTTGTCCAGCATGGAGTTAATGTAAAGTAGCATGCTGCTCCATGTTTTCAAACCTGATTCAAGGACATAGTTTCACCTTGGGGACATTCGTCATGTGGAACCCCTCTGGATGATCGATCCTGCAAATGTTCAACATGTTGCATCAATGCTGGTCTCCTGTGAACGTGCGCATTGATATTCCAAGTGTGTAACGCAGCAATCCACGTTTAATTTCAGATATGAACGAATGCCTGCTCAATAACGGAGGCTGCTCCGCACATCTGCCGTGACCTGACGATTGGCTACGAGTAGCAATACGTAACTG
>JAQIUQ010001882.1:320000-347500 GCA_030378365.1 Hybognathus amarus | reverse complement strand
TTATTGAGTTTTAATGCGTTTGTTCCTGCTCAATATTAATAAAATAATTATGATGTGAAGGACGGAGAAAACCCTGATAATTTGTTGCAGTTGGCTATTTTTAAGCCTTCAGTGTTCATAAACTCCGCGTTTGCTTCCAATTAAAGAAAGATAAAAGCACAAGCCTTTTTGGACAACCAACCAGAAATTTTAACTCCTCTGTATATGCATCCGTTTTTATGTACCGGTATGTTGCATGTTATGTCTGTGCCTTCTGAATGCACCAAGAGTCTGGAAAGTAAAGTTGATGATGATGATCATCCCCACAATGGTACAGCTGTGTTGGCTTTCTACACCTCCATCTCACTTGTGTAATGCCTGCTCCATCTGGTACTGTGCGGCAGACATCACAAGGGTCGTATGAGGAAAAAGAGAGAAAGAAAACCGCAAGAAGGGCGAGAAAGACGAACTCCGCAGTACACTGAATTTCTCTTCCTCTATTTTCTGCTCCGTTGCGCCTGAGTGACCTGTGGCCCATGTCTGGGCAGAAGAAGTGTTCATATAGCCCAGGCTTCTTTCTCTCGAGAGTTGTATAGGGTCAGACCTCCTGCCGTCAGTGGGCCGGACACCCTGCTGATGCAGCCACTCGCTCGGCTGTGTTTTCCCAGGTCATCTCAGGTATGACCAAAAAACGTATATTGTGGTATGTGTGATTTAATATCATGGTAACAGTATCCACCTTATTTCGCAACATGGAAGTAAGGTATTTTCTGTGAATGAGCAACATTTCTGATTCATTAGCCTTTATAGGTAAATAACATTGGACAACTGATTCAGATTAGTTGGACATGGCTGTGGTTACACAAGATAAAAACGATATAAATACTGTTCGTTTTATCACACAAACCGCTCTTTTCGTGTCTTAGGCCAACAATGTGTACTCTCATTTACGAGTCATTAAATCGTGTAAAATTTTGACTTCTATGTGCATGCTCTTGAGGTGGATCCCCATACCTGCATTATATGACTGACAGACAAGAATGGTTTGACCAAAAAATGTCCAAATGTCCAAAATGTCCAAAAAGACATCTACATCTTGGATGCCCTTGAGGTAAGCTAAAACATCAAAAATTCATTTCAAAGTGAACTTCGATATCGACATCGAAAAACGTCACGCGTAAAAGCGTCATTCTTTAAAATTCTTCTTTATTTGACGCGTCGCATCAAAAATTATTCGACCAATGAGATTGGCGCTTTTGCTCATGTGTCTGGGGCTTCTGAAGTTACAGTAAAACATAGCTTGGGGGTGCTCAAACACAAAACGGTCTTATCGCGCCAAGTAGCGTCTACACTGCGGGGAAGATGCAAGGCCAGATGAATGGAGAGCTGCTAGTCTCGTTGGTGTCAGAACATAGAGAACTATATGACAAACATGAATGCGACTTCAAAATAGGACTATTTCTGTTTGACATTAAGCATCTAATGTCAGGGAATGAATTGGCATGTTCACTTCGGCTCATCGTCAGTGAAAATCGCTTGGGTGTGAACACAAAAAATGCTTGCGAATAATGCGTGCCGATATTTGTCCTGGTGTTCGGCTCTTTACACTTTGCTATACAATGAGATGGCTAATTATGTCAGATTACCACAGAAGGAAATTGGACTACAGAAGTCAGGACTACAGAAGGAAATTGAACAATTGGACATATTCTTTCCAGTAAATATTTCTATTCTTTTCTTTTCCAAAAATGAAATTTGGTGTATTGTTGTGGATTGGTTGTCTTTAATGCTACAATCTTTACCTGTCTTTACTAAATGCACTGAAACTTCTCTTGTGCATTCTTATGATCGTAAGCATGTTTGTGGCTCTAGTGCCCCATCCTCTCGCCTGAGTATGTCCCCTAATCTAAGGGGTGGTAATCAAGTGTTTTTTTTTTCTTAAATTACTTTTACCTCACACAGATGAATGTGATTCGATAACACAGAGAATTCATTTCTCCACAATTCGCCTTTGAGCCCCATGACGTCCAAGTTTCAGCCCAGAAACACAGGAAGCGCGCCACAGTGATTACTCAGACACTTGATGATGTGGCATCTGGTCTGGAAGTGAATTAAAAGTCACACAAAGAAAGACTAAAGGATGTAAAGAAAACTAGAAGGAATTTATTCTGCCACATTCATTAACTAACCTCGTGGCTTTCACACTATTTAAGGTGTGAAAATTGACAGGAAACCTTTAAAAAATCCTGTGAGTGAAGAAGTGATGTAGTGAAACCACTGATGATTCACATTTCAGTGAAATTCAAGGTTTAGATTTGACAGATTGAATGAGAATTACAGCTTAAATCATATCATCATGAAAGCAAAATACCAGGATTGGTCTGTTTAAATCCACAAACTTACTTGTTTTGGCATATTAGAGCTTACCACTCAGTTTCCAAAAAAACAAACAGACAAAACATATCTGCCATGGCAGAACTTGAGCTATTATCATCCCTGCGCTTCCATTTGAATCGTTCGGCAATGTGATTGAAGAACTGAAGTACCTCTTGGAAGGCCGTGTTCCCATATTTCATTTTTACTCCATTCTTCCTAAACCAGGCTTTTTGGTAGAAATTGAACTTATAGGTAGCCTTGGACAACCATTAGACTCAAGGTCCACTCCTGGTCCCATTTGAAAAAATAAATAAAAAATCTTTCAGCAAGTTTTGTAGTGTCACACAGACTTCATTAATCGCCTTCACCTCAGGTCTAATAGTTTCACAGCTTCAGCTCTCTGTAAGATACCCGGTTTTCCCTTACTGGTGTCAGTGTCCAGACATTTTGTATTGTCCCATGCGGATTGTCAACCCCATAACAGGATGCATTGTAAGCTCTTCGGAATTGAGTACTCACTCTGGCTGACCCTCTGCCTGCTAGTTTTGCTTTCAAAGCTCCAGATCCCATAGAGACATTTCAGGCTGTCAGGTTACAGCACACAGTCTCTCTGCTGCACATGTATGTCCTTCCTCTGTGTACACACACATCCAGTACCGTTGTGTCAAGTCCAAACCCCATGACAGTGTGCTCTGACAGTTGGAGCTTGTTCTTGTCATATCCTAGCTTGGGTTTCCCCTTACTGCCTTTGCGCAGAGTCGATTTTATTCACTGCTGCTAGGTAGTTTGGATACCATGGACCAAATTTTCGCCCTCAGCCAGGGCGACCAATCAGAGAACGGGGAAGGAGCAGCAAGACGATGACGACGGCCTATGTGACATATCGAAGCAGTTTGTTTATACCAATGGATCAAACATTGCGGCAGACGCGAGTTACCTTTCAATGCAGCCTTAGATATTGTTTAAGTAGATTAGAACGTCTTCGCTTTTTCCTCGTCTAATTTTTTTCGCTTACATATGTCATCTGGTATAATTGAAACAATTGGCTATGAGCTATGTACAGGCACATTTGATAGAAATTCGTGAGCACCCAATAAATGGCTCTGGGCATTCATAAACCACGCCTCAAATACGAGAAAAAGAACATGTGGTTTAATGAGTTTCAAGGACTTGTTACTGCTTACATGCTCACCGCATTGTGTCTGTTCATATGTATGATAATGCTGATGCTGCATAAATACACATTCATAAATCCCATTGCAGATCTAAGGCAGGTGGAACTAGGGGAGGTGGAGGGTTTCAGAGGGAACTCTGATAGTGATAGTGCACTGAATCGCCACTGCAGGACATGCAAACACTGAACCAGACTGAATTGACAGTGCATACTGATACAGAATCATTGACTCATGGTGATTGCTTCCAGATTGCATGTGCAAGGACCTTTCTGTCAACGCCCTCTTGAAGTTTTATGACTGAACTGAGAAATTTGTTTAATGAAAATGAAATCAAATTAGCTCCAATGTTGAAGTTATAAGTTGTTAGAGGTTTGATAATGTTTTGTAATTGGTTTTGAAAAACAATCCTTTGCAAATGCAGATTATATTGTAATATCATTCAACATATTATGTATAATATATTTATAATACATATTGCTGGATTTTGGGAAAAATGTTAATGTAATTTTCGAATTAAAAATTGTCACACTTTAGATAAGGGTCCAATGCTAACTATTAACAAATTATTAACTATGACTTTTGCCGCAATAAACTCCCAATTACTGCTTGTTAATAGATAGTAAGGCTGTTAAAGGAGCTGTATGCAAGATTGTGGCCAAAACTGGTACTGCAGTCACTTTCAAATTAGGGTGTATCCCCCCTTTCCCCTTGACTTGAGGTTGCCAGATCCAGCAGGAATGTAGGCTGCTACAAGAAGCTTCCAATGGCATGTGACAAGCCCTACACATTGAGTTTTTTTCTGTTAATTATTTATTTCAGACTTTGTCACAAAGTATTTTGGATGATTCATATCGAGTTTTTTGGGGTTTTGCAGCATTAGACTTTTTGATATAATATATATCATTATGAATGTATTAATAATTATAATGATAATAGTGTTACAAAATAAAAATATCTGACAGAAATTATATTGCTATTGTAATATATTACTACTATTTTAATGTTCATGGAAAACATTCATAATAATAATAGTAATAACTAATATTTATGTCTTTTTTTAAACATGAAACCATCAAACTTTTATTTTAAAGTGAAACCGCTAGAGATCTTGCCTTTAAAGACATCTTTCATCCTGTACCATTCCCATACTCTTTTCCATCTACCCAGCAGCCTCCATTCGAATAACTCCCAAGGATGGTGTCGCAATTTGCCGTGGGCGAACGAAAAGAGTAAATGAGGTAATGGACAGTGGTGAGGTGAGGAAGATGTACCCACATGCCTGTCAGTGCATTCAAAATATCTTCTCACAGAATGAAAGAGCAAGCGCTTTCTCCGACCCCAAATGTACACAGTTCCTGCGTTTCGACTTCCACCACATAACACTATTTGTGTTTTTACATGGTTTCAATTGTACCTGCGGCTGCACCCTTTAAATAGCTCCCATTCATCAGCGCCCCTCTGTGCTGGTGTAATGTCAGAAGCTTGTTGTGAAACGACTTTACACGCTGCAACAGCAAATGGAAAGCCAGAGGGCAGAGCTGCTATATTTAACCAGAGAGCTGTGAATGAGCCACGATGTTTACTGAGGTCTGTTGCGTGAACTTGTTTCTTGCATTTGCGGGCGGGTTTCTAATTGGGTGCGATGTCCTGAGCATTTAATGCTGTTTATGTCTAATCTGTCTTTTCCACACTATTTGTTTCTCGTTTTTTATTTATTTAATTTTTTTTATTATTAATCACAGCTGCATTTAATAGTCGCGAGCATGTGAGTTGTGGAAGTTTCACAGTTTGTAGTCTTCACTTGTTATCCTCATATTAGTCTAGAATTGAGTTCCCACAAGAGTTCCCACAAGAATATGTTTTAATAAATATTCCTATCAGATTGACATCCTTAAAACGGATCAGAAGTGTATTTGTCTCTGTTTGACTGGTGGTTTGTTTAGCCGAACTTTGTTTAGCCGAACGTTTTTGAGGGAATATTATGACAAATTTATTTCACAGATGAATTATTCAAAACACAACTGAGAATGTTTATTAAAAAAGTTAATGGGGTCAATTTTGATTTCATTTAGTCATTTATTTTGCAATTTGGTTTGGTTCTACTGGTGATTTCCAATTTTGAGCTATTTCCTCTTTATGATAGTAATGGGAATTTAGTGGAGATGGGGGACATTGTAATTATACACTCACCGGCCACTTTATTAGGTACACCTGTCCAACTGCTCGTTAACACTTAATTTCTAAGCAGCCAATCACATGGTGGCAACTCAGTGCATTTAGGCATGTAGACATGGTCAAGACAATCTCCTGCAGTTCAAACCGAGCATCAGTATGGGGAAGAAAGGTGATTTGAGTGACTTTGAACGTGGCATGATTGTTGGTGCCAGAAGGGCTGGTCTGAGTATTTCAGAAACTGCTAATCTACTGGGATTTTCATGCACAACCATCTCTAGGGTTTACAGAGAATGGTCTGAAAAAGAAAAAACATCCAGTGAGTGGCAGTTCTGTGGGCGGAAATGCCTTGTTGATGCCAGAGGTCAGAGGAGAATGGCCAGACTGGTTCGAGCTGATAGAAGGGCAACAGTGACTCAAATAACCACCCGTTACAACCAAGGTGGGCAGAAGAGCATCTCTGAACGCACAGTACGTTGAACTTTGAGGCAGATGGGCTACAGCAGCAGAAGACCACACCGGGTGCCACTCCTTTCAGCTAAGAACAGGAAACTGAGGCTACAATTTGCACAAGCTCATCGAAATTGGACAATAGAAGATTGGAAAAACGTTGCCTGGTCTGATGAGTCTCGATTTCTGCTGCAACATTCGGATGGTAGGGTCAGAATTTGGCGTCTACAACATGAAAGCATGGATCCATCCTGCCTTGTATCAACGGTTCAGGCTGGTGGTGGTGGTGTCATGGTGTGGGGAATATTTTCTTGGCACTCTTTGGGCCCCTTGGTACCAATTGAGCATCGTTGCAACGCCACAGCCTACCTGAGTATTGTTGCTGACCATGTCCATCCCTTTATGACCACAATGTACCCAACTTCTGATGGCTACTTTCAGCAGGATAATGCGCCATGTCATAAAGCTGGAATCATCTCAGACTGGTTTCTTGAACATGACAATGAGTTCGCTGTACTCAAATGGCCTCCACAGTCACCAGATCTCAATCCAATAGAGCATCTTTGGGATGTGGTGGAACGGGAGATCGCATCATGGATGTGCAGCCGACAAATCTGCGGCAACTGTGTGATGCCATCATGTCAATATGGACCAAACTCCCTGAGGAATGCTTCCAGCACCTTGTTGAATCTATGCCACAAAGAATTGAGGCAGTTCTGAAGGCAAAAGGGGGTCCAACCCGTTACTAGCATGGGGTACCTAATAAAGTGGCCGGTGAGTGTATATCTATCTATATCTATAGTTACAAAAAAGAATAATAATAGAAATATATATATATATATATATATATATATATATATATATATATATATATATATATATATATATATATATATATATCTTTATTATCTTTATTAATATTTTTCATTTAAAACATTGTCCTAGATGACATACTATGGCATTTTTGTTTCATTTTTAAATGTCAGTATTTGCATGGATTATATTTGCATTTTAAGTTTTTTTTTATTTTTATTATTATTTTTTTTATAAATGAATTCATTGAGTCGCAAATCATCATATTAGATGATGGCAAAGAATTTAATAAATGACATTACCATAATATTAGTGTTTTTATATTTATATTTATCAAATAGATGCAGCCTTGGTGAGCATATGAAACATCTTAAACTGTAAAAAAAAATATTGTTGGTTTAACTTTAAAAATGAAGTAACCTGGTTTTTAAGTTCATTGAAAGGGAAAAAAATAGTTAATACAATATTATGTTATCTGAACTACATAAATTATTTAAGTTGACTTGACCAAAAAAAAAATGTTGTTATTACAAATCATGGAAATATTTTTTATACTTTTTATATATATATACCAAAAGAATTCCGTTTTTTTTTTTTCAACATCAAGAAGTGTGGTCAGGTTCCACACTTTTGTATTAACGACACTCTAACCACAATTCTCATTACTGTAGGGTTTTCAAGTTTATTGTCAATTCTATATATGTTCAGGACATACAAAGGATTGAAATTTCGTTTCCCACAGACCCATGGTCTAAAAACCCATTTTCATTATGTGCATAACATTATTTCCCAATTTGTGTGTATGTTCATAGACAGAAAGTGAGAGAAATAAGGTGTATTAAATGATTAATTCATCAGCATGTTCTTCATCTACAGGGACACATGGGTGACATTACTCAGATATGGCAAGAGAGGGAAAGGCACAAGGAGAGACAAGAGCTGGGCTGTTTTTCACCCTTGCTCTCTGTGGCTGGATGTGATTAGATTAATTAAAGTAGTGTGTTAGGAGGGGTGTGTGTCGCAGCGGGTCTTGTCATAAAGATGAGCTGTTTTCTCTCCTTCATTCATTGATCTGCCGAGCACCTGCTGTCAGACGGCCATGCTACACTGCCCTTCTCTCTCACTGTCTTACAATCTGAATGATCCAGTCGAACAGATTGAATCCTTTCAGACAGATGTTGCTGATACACCTGTGCAACACTTTTATTCATTCATTTTTATGTCTTTATTTCCGTTCGTTTTCTATAGTAAACCCAGTGATCACCGTGGCTCCGCTCTTTGCCCTCCTCGTTGGTCAAGGTCAGTTTTGTGGAAAAGAAGTCTTTGTCTTAAATGGATACTTCACTTTTTTTGGAAATAGGCTCATTTTACAACTCCCTCAGAGTTTGAGACAACCAGACAGTTTCTGGTTCAATTGACTTCCATAGTAGGAAAAAATATATGGAAGTCAATGGGACCAGAAACTGTCTGGTTACTTGTATTCTTCTAAATATCAGAAAATCAGCTGAATGGATTCAAAAACGGTAAAACCCAATTGTGTAACTCTGAGGGAGTTGTAAAATAAGCCTATTTCCATAAAAAAGTGGAGTATCCCTTTAAACCCTCCCCATTTGTTGTTCTCTATCTAATAAGCATATTATTTGTATACCATAATAGAGTGCAGTCTGAACTTACACACCATCTAATTTGCATATCAAATATGCAAATGCTTTCAGGGTACATTAGACCATGATATTATAGTTACTGTCTGTTCGTCTGTCTAATAGGATCTCAGTGATTTTATTGTACACTAAAAACACAAAACGAGGTAATTTTCACTGAAAAATTAAATTTGGAGTTACTGTTTGAAATCACAAAGGAACAGCAAGTTTGTTGTTCCTTTTGCCTCTCGAAGAGCAACAGATCTGTCCGAGCTGTCAAACGCGATCTGTTTGAAATTTGTGGGACTTTGTTTTACACTGCCGCCCATGTGAATTATTCGGTGTTCGTCACTGCAGTGAGTCAGAGGGAGTCGTTCAGTAAACAGTTGGGTCTGAAGGCATAATTAAGGGGAAAGCTGAGGTCTATCACGGCAGACAGAGATAGGCAGACAGAATGAGAATTAATTTAAATGCTGCTGCTCGGATAAAGGGAAATAATTACTGAGCTTAGCATGTACACCTGCCACTGACTGCGAGAGACATCACCTCACTTGCCACCATTTTGTGTAACATAGTGAAATGAAGCTCGAGTCTCCTGCCGTTTTGCTCTGCTGGAGAGGATCTATGGAGGGCAGCTGAGGAGAGGAGTTGGCCTTTCTGTGCTTTGAAATTACTACATGCTACAGAATTTTAGAGTCTGGTTCATGTGCTCTAGCTTTTCTAGTCACGTATCCCTATTGCACTGTTCTCTCACCTTTTTTTCTTTAAAAAGGACCATGTTTTATCTTAGAGATGGATTATTGAGCTCCAAAAGGGTCTGAAACTTGGTTCTAAATGGCCATTCTATTCCCTTAAATGAACTGATTTTGCTAATGTAATAATAATAAATATGTCAATTTGTATTATTGGCTAACCTCCACATCCGCATAGTTCACTCTGGTTATTTAGCATCTGCATGTAAAATATGGAAGCATTAGCCATTATAGTAACCGGATTTGGATTTTGGGAATTCAGAATCATAAAAATCATAAAAATCATAAAAAAGAGATTCTAGTCCGAGTCGAGACCAAGACCAAAGAGAGTCGAGAGCATGTCGAGACCAAAGAAGGTCAAATCGAGAACTCAGACCAAAGAGAGTCAAGTCCGAGTCAAGACCAAGACCAAAGAGAGTCGAGTCCGAAGTCAAGACCAAGACCAAAGAGGGTCGAGTACGGAGTCGAGAGCGAGACTCAAGAGAGTTCGAGTCCATGTTGGAGACGGAGACCAAAGAGAGTCGAGTCCGAAGTCGAGACCAAGACCAAAGAGAGTCGAGTGCCGAGTCGAGAGAGCGAGACCAAAGAGAGTCGAGATCCGAGTCGAGACCGAGACCAAAGAGAGTTGAGTCCGTGTCGAGACGGAGACCAGAGAGAGCTCGAGTCCTAGTTTAGAGACGATAGACCAAAGAGAGTTTGAGTCCGGAGCTGAGAACTTTAGACTAAAGAGAGTTAAAGTCTGAGTCGAGAAGCCGAGACCAAAGAGAGTCTGAGTCCTGTGTTGAGATGAAGACCAAAAGAGAGTTTGAGTCCAAGTTGAGAGTCGAGACCAAAGAGAGTCTGAGTCCGATGACGGTACGAAGACCAAAAGAGAGTTCTGAGTCCGAGACGGAGACTAAAGAGAGTTCGAGACCAAGACCAAAGAGAGATCCGAGTTTGAGTTAGACCAGAGACCAAAGAGAGTTGGAGTCCGAAGTTTAGACTCTGAGACTCAAAGAGAGTCCGAGTCTAGTCGAGAGCGAGACCAAAGAGGGTTGAGTCTGAGTCGAGAGTCGAGACCAAAGAGAGTTGAGTCTGAGTTCGAGACTTTAGACCAAAGAGACTCAGTCCAGTTCTAAGACTTGAGACTTAAAGAGAGTCCAAGTCTTAGCTCAATAAGATTCTAGACCAAAGAGCTCCAAGTTCTCAGAGCTTTAGTTCTGAAGTCAAGACTCGAGACGCAAGAGAGTTGAGTCCAAGTTGAGACGGAGACTGAAGAGACTCCAAGTCTGAGAATCGAATTCTGAAGTCTAAGACCAGACCAAGAGAGAGTTAAGTCCCCAGTTCCAGAGTCAGACTAAGAGGTATCTGAGTTGAAGTTCGAGACTTTAAGACTGAAGAGAGCTTTAGTCCAAACGTTTTAAAATTTTAGACTTAAGAGTGTCCAGTTTGAGTCCAGAGTCAAGATTGAAGAGGGTTGAGTTAGATACTGAAGTTGAGATCAGAGAGTTCAGACTCTGAAGTTCGAGACCAAAGAGAGAGGAGTCCGAGTCAGACTCGAGACCAAAGAGAGTCGAAGTTTCAGTCTTCAGAGAGTCGAGATCAAAGAGAGTCCGAGTCTGAGCTCAAGTCAAGACCAAAGAGAGTTGAGTCAGAGTCGGGACTTCAAGACTAAAGAGGGGTTTCAATAGTTTTAGAAGTTGAAGTGACTCAAAGAGTCTAGTCCTAGTCCAGACCAGAGAGGTTGGATAACCTGAAGGTTGGATCTGAAACAAGACTTAAAGATATCTTCAAAATATATATATTTTATAAAAAATTTGGTGGTAACAATAAAATTGCACACCATACTCAAACAGTACACCAAATATACCATGGAATCATTCATGTACACTGTAATACATTGAGGCTCTACATCACATCTGACCTGGGTCCTGCTGCATTTGCGCACCGCAAACGTGTGATAGTCTCAAGTCATGCGAAGTTGCGCACAAGAACGTCAGCAATCATTGGACGTTATATTATGTAAACACAGACTTTTATTTTGGATGTGATTAATCGGATTAACTTTGCACAGCCCTACATATATACACACACACACACACACACACACACACACACACACACACACACACACACACACACACACACACCCTGAATTGTCAATGAATTGCTATTCAGTCAGATATTATTTTCCTATTTATATGTACTTCCTTGACACTGCATTGATTTTATGATTGAAGACGCAGTAGAACGTTGTCCGTCGGTTAGAAGATGTCTGCAAAGAATGCATCTCTGTGGATAAAAGCAGTGAATGTGAACTCACAAACAAACACAATCATCTGTCATCTCATGTGTCCATCAGTTTCCCCCTGGAGGGATCTCCATCGGTGCGGATGTGTGAGCAGACACATGTGCGTGCACCCATGTGGTTGTTAATTTATTTATTTATTTTTGGATTGTGTTGACCGTAGCCTCTAAGCAAACAGAATTGGGTCTCCAGTCATCAGAAGAGCACATTAAATCACTGTCTTCGTTGGTGTTTTGTGTGTTAATTTAGTACACTTAATTAGATTAAATTAAAATATAAATACAATAAAAATGTGCAAACAAATTAAAAGAAAAAAATAAAAATAAATAAATATTTCTTTTCATGTGTGCATGTGTGCACGCACATACTGTACATACGTACCTACGTACATACGCACATACGTGTGTGTGTATATATATATATATATATATATATATATATATATATATATATATATATATATATATATATATATTGTGTGTTTATACTGACTTATACAACTTATATACTTATATTTTGGCCTCTATATTTACAGAGCATTTTTTACTGATTATTCCACTCTCAACTGTACAAAAAGTGTCACACGTTTCCCTTCCTTCCCACTGCCCAGTTGCTCACGTGAGAAGAGTCACTGAATCCTTTCCAGCATGCTAACTAACTAGACTTCAAACAGCCGGGCTGCCTTTTGAAGTAAGCGAAGAGACCCAGACAACACTCATGGTCATTATGTGAGGAATCTCGGAAGAGAAAATAACTCTTTAAATTGAAAGCAACACAAAGAGATTTTTTTCCCTGTTGCTGTTGTTGCAGAGAACATCAAAATGGTTTCAGGGATGCAATTATTTTAGATGTATTTTGGACTTTGGGAATTGCTTTTGTGTTGCTTGCTAAGGTTGACATGAGGAGCATAGAGGAGGCATAGAGCATCGCACAATGCCCAAAAACAAGCGGCACTCACACAATACAGCTGTTTAAATACTGCCTAGAGGACAACACATATGATAAAATTGCGGCGTTTTGCACAATCTCTTGTGGGAAACCTTATACACCAAAAGCACTGACAGGTGTCTGATATTTCCTCTTGATATCTCATATTTATATCCATAAACACTAGATTTTTAAAAAGAACAGAATGCAAATTACTTTCTTGTATAGGCATGTGCGAGACGTGATGGATGTACACCCTATAGCCTACGTACACTACGCAAGCTGCGTAGGGCCGTGCAAATCACTCAAGTGCGTCAATCAAAGCTTACAACATTGATGAGATAATTAAAGGTACAAAATGTAAGAATTTTATAATATAAATATCAAGCAAAAATCACTTGCACAGTGTGATATATTTTCTGCAGTTGTGTACTTACAATATACTAAAAGTCTAAAAACGCCATATCCGCGCTCATCCTCGGTTTCCGTTTATACTGCCATTCGCCATTACGGGAACATTCACTATGGTTTGTGGAATGTTTTTAAATAGTCTTATGAAATTGTTATAAAATTGTCTGTAATGTACTGAATTGTTGTGATCTGTGCCGCTGTCTTGGCCAGGACTCCCTTTAAAAAGAGATTAGTAATCTCAGTGGGATTTTAATGGTTAAATAAAGGTTAAAAAAATAAAATAAAATAAAATAAAAACATGGCAACAGACGTGGACAACTGCATAGTGCATAACTCTAGCGGCATGCAGTTCTTGTTTCTTTCAAACATAGCCCATGGCAAGCAGACTTTGAGACAAACAAGCAGAACTCAAAATGATGCCTGATAGCTCTACGTCCGCGACGAACTTGGGCTTGACAGAGCTTTACGAGTCACGACTTGACAGCTTTATTTACGACAGGTGAGCAAAATGTACATAAAACATATCAATGTTATATAACGTTAGCTCAACATGATGAAATGTTTGGAGTGTGGCCAGTATGTTATTCTAATGTTTACACTAGCTTACTGCTAGTTTTCTATAGCAAATGAACCAACACGTAGTATAACATTATAACTTTCAACACACATTTAAAATGCCATTCAGTGTGATAGTATAACGTTAGACGAAGTGAAGCAGTGCTACGTTACCTCAAAAGTTAAATTTGTCTAATAAACTGATCTGTGTGAGTAATCCAGCATTTGTGGGTAGTTCGGTAGAATTAAATGCCCTTATTCCTTTATATCCCCGGGATTCGCGTGTGACATCTGTCTCTTTAGCAATAACGACCTGCATGAACCACTGTAATGTTAAAAGAAAAACAGAAAACATGAATGTTCTCGTCCATAAATATTACTAGATTCATCAGTCCCATCATTCAGCTCATCACTGCTTCATCAACCTACGCCTTTGTTATTGATGGAATCTGCGCCTCTTGTGGTGAACAAATCTTACATATTGTGTTAAAGCGGGACTATCCTTTTGATTACGAAAAGAGATCCCTGTATTGTGGGAACAGCGATCAGACAGACTTGTGTTTTCTCCTCTCCAAGTTTGATGTCAGCACAGAACAGTAAAGTTAAGTTGATGGAAAAACCATTTGGGGCATTTAAATAGCACGAGAAATTAAAATCGGAGAAATGAACTGCGTCGCACATTAACATGAGTTCACGGAATGAAACGCACACTTTTCTGTAAAACATCTATTGGGACCAGTTACCAGTACAATATGGGCATTATGGCACTCCTCCGTTAGGCGCTCATACTTTTCAAACAAGACAATGATTATCTGTCTCCCAGTCAGTTTAGATGCAACTCTGCAATAAAGCAAGATGGAAAGCAATCTATTGACTATATTGCATTTGAAATGTTCATTGGCTGGTCATACTGGTCAATATGAATGCACATCCCCTCAGCATATGATAACCATTAAGTATCAATTATTGCTTTTATCATTTAAAACACAGTGATATGCAATGGCAAACCTTTTTAGCATTTATTGATTCACAGGATGCATTTCCGATATCAATAATGAAATTTGTTCTATTTTAAAGTGTGAATTATTGATATCAATATAAACGATGTCTATTTCTAAGATAAGGAATTCAATTTTCATCAGTGCAAACGGGATTATAGTGGGAGAACTGGGTTATCAGGTGTGGCAATGGCGAATGGTTTACATTGCTCATGGGTCAAGTAGGAGGACCCTTCATTTTTGCTTAGGGCCCCCAGGGGTGGGTGTATTGTAGTATGATATAAATGTAACCCATCTATTTAATTTCATTCATCCGTTTAGTTTGTAAGCATACATGGCTGTATTGGTGGTACTTTATCAGAATGTATGTGTATATATATGTAAATATGATTGTTTTTAGTGTTTGTCACATGTTTTGTACTGAGAGCATGGTAGATCAGCAGTTACTGTGAAGCAGACACACCAGATGTTGCTGTGTTTGATCAATGATATCTGTGTGCCTCAGTCTGATATTTGACTCTGTGTAGTGCCAGGCAGAAGCCAAAAATGAAGCTAAAGAACTCGAGCTGGAGTGAGAAGTTAGTCAAGGCTAAGGAGGGATTAGAAGATCAGGCCGATGGGGCCAGTGCACCTGGGACGCCTGACTGTCAAGGGGTCTCCAGCTGCGAGGCCTGCTGGGGACCGACATCTGTTAGATGAACAGCACTGGCATGCGTACCAGTTGCTGTTGGCACAGCCTTAGCCAATAAAGAGCATAATGCAGAATGAACAGGAATACAGAGATTTAGTGGAAACAGAGAATAACTAGACGTTTACCGTTAACAATGAACACAGAAAGCATGTTCTATATAGTATGAATGTGTGTAGTAAGGATGTAATCCAGACATACTACTGTACATTCACCATGTTGTCATCATGTGATCAACCAGTGTCAGTTGCGTTGCTTCACTTCTGTTTACAAATCTGTCCATGTCTTTTGTCATATACCATTTTGTGCCAACTATATAGTAGGAATGCATGTGATTCAGTGTCAAAACAGTGTCAAACGAAACTAAACATGATCGTGACAAATCCATCCTTGCTTAATAAACTGTATTGCACCTAGAGCCCGACCGATAAACGATTTTGAAGGCCGATACCGATACACATTTTTTTTGGGGTTTTAAAATCCAATATTTCTGATATATTGGCCGATACTTTTTATTTTATTTTTTTATTTATTTCAGAAACGTGCAACAAAACATTAACAGATGTCCTAACATTAGTTATTTGTAGTAATTAAAATAGTGTTAACTAAAATAATATGATAATGCATTTTAAAAACTTGTTTCTTTTATTGTCAGAACAGACTGATGATAATGGCATTAGCTAGCTTTATGGTTCGCTGAGTTCGCATAATGATGAGCCATTATTTAGTAATGGATAACGTTATACTGCATATTGTAAAACATACATTTTCAATATAACAGGCCAAGGAGAGATTATACGTCTCATTGCTATAGCTGTCACGTGCTATTAAAGAAATACTTCAGTCAAATTGTCAAAAGTTAAAAGGACAGTCAGTCGACTACACTGTAACAACGTAGCGTAACTATTACTAGCTAATTCCGCTTCACTGTCGGCTTAAACGGTGTAGAGTGCCCTCTGGTGGACAAACTATACAACTCCAACACTCATGACATGGTTCAAGCGTGTTTAGTCCGTTTTTATTTTATTTTTGAAATATTCATTTATTGGCCATTATAACTGCCAGATACCGATAGTTTGGAAAATGACTAATATCAGCCGATAATATCTGGCCTGCCAATATATCGGTCTGGCTCGAATTACACCTTAGGAAAGCCACAGATTCTGTACTTCCTCACCTTCCCCCCTCTCTCTCTCCATCTATTTCGCAACATTAGGCTTGCTGAGATTTACCCTTGCTGCCTTGTGCACATTAGAGTAAAAGTCTGTCCATTTTCTTAAGTAAGCACATTAATGCCTGTGCTGAGCATTAACCTTGAGTCCTCTTCGACCTGGGCAAACACATTAATGTCTCTGGTGCTGGGCAGTTTGTTGACCCAAGTCCTAATTGTGTACAGTCTTCCATTCGAGCGAAAGGCTTGACGCATCAGTCATTCTCAGCATTCAGGTCTTATTGACAGGTCTGAATAAATGGTTGGCTAATGCAGAGACCCTCATTGTTTACCCACGCGCCTCAGACAGCAGTCGCCATCATGGACTCCTGACGGTCCAATAATTTGTCCTCTACAGTAGCTTGGGCAGATATTATGGAAACTGATTCCGTTTCCTAGAGAGTCTTAATTGAGTGTCTGCTGGGCTCAAGATCTTACGATGTCAGTCAACGTAAGACATTACACTACATTCGCCTGTAAGGGGAGGTCTTGCCAATGCCAGAGGTGATGATATCGGTTTACCTACTCATTATGGACACTGACCTGTTATTTACCAATAGACACAAAGACAGTTTTCAATATGCCATTGGTACCTGCAATCAAAAAGATTGATTTTCAACATGCTGCACATACCAATAGCACCTCAAAGCCAATTTCCAATCTTTACAGTGAAAAACCAAGACCAAAACAAAAGTAACATCTCTTTCGCTCTGGTCACGTTCTCAAGGCAAAGCTGTCTTTACCCTATTTAACCCTTTGACTGACTTTAAGCACATTTAGCACATTTTGAGTCTCTATTATTTTATTGAGAGGAGCACCTAACTAACTCAAACTGACTGAGCCATCCTTATCATCTTACTTTTTATCAAACACGTTTTAGAGATGCAATACTACTCTAGGTACTCAAGATTAACATGATGATGAGTGTTTCACCCCGCACCTTTAACAAAATCTATTGTACAGCCCTGGTTTGAGGTCTAAACGCCAGCTCCCATCAACAGGCAGATGTCACAGGGAAGGTTCAGGGTGAACCAGAGACAAAGACTGTCTTTCCAAGGGACTTCGGGCTGGCGGGAGGTCCTGCTTCACCCGCTGGCTCTATAATGTCCAAACAGCAGGAAGACCGTACTCAGCTTCACTTCAGCAGCTGTTCTACCGCAACACAATTAAAGCCCATTGTGTGTGCCAGGCCACCGGCTGTACATTACATTTGCTTGCGGCCGCAGCAGATCTCAGGCAGAAGACTGTCTTTGCAGTGTCAAGTCGTTGCATTGCATATTTAACAGAGAGGATGTTTACATAGTGTGCACCTATGCCTTTCTTTCCATTCCTCTGAAGTAAGGCTTCACAATTAATCAAACTGAAATCTTGATATGGTACTGTACCACATTGTGAAACACTAATTCTGTGTACAGATTACTATGAGAAACCTATTTATATAATAATAAGTTGGTCCGAAATGGAACTAAAATGGACCAGAAAAGGTCTGAGTTCACTTTTAAATCCAAATGCAATGTGAATGCAAAAAGAACATGGTTGTTTTCCATTCACTTAACAAGGCTCACCTGAAACTGATCTAATCTCTATGGTAATAAGGCCATGTTTACACGGAAAATCGATTCTGAAGAGAAAAATGCAAAAGTGGCTGTTGCATCATCACTTTTTCATTTTGCGTTTAAATGAGCGTTTGTGTGTGGAAATCCCGTGCACAAATGGTGACGTAAAGTGTGTGAAATTTTATGTAGTATGCACTCCAGGTGGCTGAGGAGTGCATACTCACAACAACACCAAGTCCACGCGCCGCGTACAACCTTTCCTGTCAGAGCGGACTTTTGCGTTTCTACCGTTAACACGGGAACACAGCGGTGGAGCGTTTTTAAGATTTCCACTTGGGAGGTGGTTTCACTTTTTTGTGCTTTTAAGCCTCAGAAACGCCATCGTCGTGTAAACTAAAGGCACATCCGATAAAATATTTTCACGCTTTCACCCTGAAGCGTTTGCCGTAAACAGGGCTGAGACAAAGCAAACAGAAATAAACAGGAAGGGAGAAATTTCAAAATCAAAGCCACAACAAGGAGCTACTGATACAAAGATCATTACACAACTTTTTTTTTTACCTTACATTTGAACATCAATAAGGTTCAGGGATGGACCTTCATGTGTGTATTTGATGTGTTTTTTTTATATTCATGCAACATCTGTATTTGGAAGTCATTGTTTGTGGTAATATCAACCCATATGTGACTTAACAGAGCATGAAAAACACAATAAAAAGAATAATGCAGATATAACTCATAATAACAAAACCCTCAGGGAAAAGAAATGTCTTCTTTTAAATGCGTTTCATCAGTTTGTTGGAGTGAGAAGAGCAGCCATTCATAACACATGACAGGCCTTTACTCTGATGATACAATTATGATTATCAGGCATAAGACTGTGGTGAATGACACAGTATTGTAGTTTTTTTGTTTAATAGAGTTTGTGCCACTATAAAACAGCTACGAGTGAAGAAGAAACAAAAGCCTGGTGAAATGTAAACAATCACAGACTCATTTATTGTTTCTTCTCATTTTACATTTAATTTTTTTTTGCAGAACTTGTGCACTCCTGCCGAAAGCACAAACACTTCTTGATGGATACGTTTTCCCAGTGGGAATATTATTATTAAAGGGATTGTTTACCCCCCACCCCTTCTATTCATTTTCCATTCATCTACAGAACACAAATTATATATATTTATATATATATATATATATATATATATATATATATATATATATATATATATATATATATATATATATACATTTTTTTATTTTCTTCTCATCATTTTTTGGTACATCCATTGACAGTCTTGACAAGCAACGTTTTCAGCATTCAACAGGAATAAAAAGACATCATAAAAGTGATCAAAATGAATTGAAGTCTAGTGAACAGACAATAGAGCTGCTATATGATGAAGAGATTTTATTTTAGGTTCACACACAGGATCAAACACTCATTCATAGAGCACATTAAATACTCTAAACAGAAGCTTGAGTGTGAATTTGAAGAGCACTCATTGTTAGGTGAACAGAATCCCTTTAGAGCAGAGTTTTTTCTCTTATGCTTTTTTCCTTGTTTGCATGATATTTGAAATTATTACTATTTGCATATAATTAAGTATTTGCAAGGCAGCAATGTACTCATATTCCTCAATTCTATTTATGTCATCCTCTAGTTTTGTAGACAAAGATAAAGTGCTTGCATCTGCTATGTATCATTCATTTATCAAAGGATTAATGCGACCAATATTGTTAATAAAAGTATTCAACAAGTCACCCACATACATGTAAACTCCTTCCACACTTTTTTAAAATCATCCCAGGTTGTACTGCCTGCAATGACATTGTTCTAGATTGTGATTGGCCATCCTTTATGCACTTATTTGCATAAGTCATTGGTATTGTGGAAAGGAATTTCTATGTTTTGCTGTATTAAGTACCAGAAGAAGTACCTTAACATCTGTCCAATTATTGGATGAAATCAAATGTTTTATCTACATTATGTTGGTTATTTGTTTTACCTTGTAAACTGCTACCACTAAGCCTGATTTTCTCTCTTTTTTCTTTCTAGGTGGGTACAGACTGATTTATGAATCATCACATGGTACTTGTGTAGTGAGTCTTGTTTATTTCTTTCTATCTCTCTTTTTTTTCTTACATTTTGTCCGTCCTTGTTTCTAAATGCAAATAATGAATTATTATTTATAATTACTGTAAAAGGAGCTATGTTCTGTGATGATAACCTGTCTTTTTCTGCTTTTGCACTGCTTAAATATTGTTTGTTAGTTGCTGTGCCAGTACATAATGCCGTCGGTCTCCCATCTGAACGGGGAAGAGAGTTTAATGGCGTCAGAGTGTGTACGCATGTGTGACTTTATCCGTTCAGAGTAGCAAAGGGCATGGTGGTTTGAACTCTACACTTAGTGAATTGTGTGTTGTTGTGTATATGACTTGGTGAACACATAACTGTATGTGTGTGGTAAAGCTAGCTAAGAGGTCTTTTCTGTGAAACCCTGGCCATAATGAATCTTTGACACTGATAAACCTTATCAGTCCACTGTCTTATTGCAATGAACTTTCTCCTGACCCTTCCCAGTGTGTCCATTTAAAAAAAAAATCCTCAATGCCTCTTCCTCTGAGCCTTCCTCCGCCAACACTGTGTTAAATGAAAAGCTCTAGACTTATAAAGATTAGCAGCCTGTTTCACATATTGTATGGAGAGACATCCTGTGAGAGTTATACTGGTAACTGTGACCACACTTATCAACCCAGAGTGTCTGTGCTGTTTGTAAATAGAGTTATTAATATGCTATTATTAGAATGAAACAGTCTGCCAAATGGCCAGATTAAATGTCTTGTGTCTTTAGTTGCCCGGGTAGAAAAAGAAAAGGAAGTGGGGAAGTAGAAAAGTTGAAGTGACCGGTGTGAAATGACTGTTAATGAAGTGTCATTTGACTGTTAACTTCACATTGAAGAAGTCATGCCAAAAAGTGAAGAAAACAAAAGTTTATCTGGCCAGACTCCTGCATAATCATGCTCATGGACACTTAATCACTGCAAATGCCAACAGACATTAGCACACTGTGTAACAATTTCATTAATGGTGTATTTTCATCAGTTTTGGTAGTTTTAGATACATTTTCGTGTTTGCTAGAGCATGCATCAATGTTATAGTATGTTCTGATAGCATTGATTCAACAAGGTGCTGAAAGCATTCTTTTGAAATGTTGGCACATATTTATAGGATATCATCTTGCAGTTGATGGAGATTTGTGGGATGCACATCCAGGGCACGAAGCTCCCATTCCACCACATCCCAAAGATGGTCTATTGGGTTGAGATCTGGTGACTGTGGGGGGCATTTTAGTACAGTGAACTCATTGTCTTGTTCAAGAAACCAATTTGAAATGATTCAAGCTTTGTGACATGGTGCATTATCCTGCTGGAAGTATCCATCAGAGGATGGGTACATGGTGGCCATAAAGGGATGGACATGGTCAGAAACATTGCTCAGGTAGGCTGTGGCATTTAAACAATGCCCAATTAGCACTAAGAGGCCTAAAGTGTAGCAAGAAAACATCCCCAACACCATTACACCACCACCACCTGGCCTGCACAGTGGTACAAGGCATGATGGATCCATGTTCTCAGTTCCATCTGAATGTCTCAACAGAAATCGAAACCAGGCAACAAGTCCAATTTTGGTGGAGCTCTTGCAAATTGTAGTCTCTTTTTCCTATTTGTCAGTGGGGATGAGTGGTCTTCTGCTGTTGTAGCCCACCCGCCTCAAGGTTGTGTGTGTTGTGGCTACACAAATGCTTTTCTGCATACCACGGTTGTAACAAGTGGTTATTTCAGTCAAAGTTGCTCTTCTATCAGCTTGAATCAGTCTGTCAATCAGTCATGTTTTTCCCTTTTCACACCATTCTTTGTAAACCCCTAGAAATGGTTGTGCTGAAAATCCAGTAACTAGCAGATTGTGAAAAACTCAGACCGGCCCGTCTGGCACCAACATCCATGCCACGCTCAAAATTGGTTAAATCACCTTTCTTTCCCATTCTGACATTCAGTTTGGAGTTCAGGAGAAAATCCTTTAGGAGATTGTACAGTATTTTGGGTTCCCAACAGTTCTTTCCTTAGTGGCAAGAACCTTTTTTTTTAAAGAGTGAAACATTTACAGCAATGTCTTGGAGGTTAAGGCCTAAACTGTTTTCATATTCTAAAACAGGCTGAGTTGGTATGCTTTGGGTTTGGACTGCATTTCTTTTCCATGAACACTTCCCAACCACACAGATCTAATTTGGGGTGGGGGCCTGCAATGAGATGGCCGTCTGAATGCCAGTTTCTCTCTCTTCTCCTCCCATGACCACATTCTAAATACAGGCTGCCCGTTCTCCAGTGTAACTCACACTTACCCAGAACCGAAGCCCCTTCCAGGGATTTGTTGTGGGCTCTAGGGCTGTTTGAAAAGCCACAACCATAAGCTTTCATTCCTCTGGAACTGATCAGTCGTGATTTTGGACCGCCTCAATCACAGATGAAAGGAACAGCTTGATCCTCATCCGTGTGTTTGCTGCTGAATTTTTTCAGGGGGCTTGAGGTTGCCATCCACCAAGGGTACACTACTGGAGGTCCAAACAGGGTGTGTGTACCTTGTGGCTTCATTAGAGTGCAAGGCTGTTTCCAGAGAGTGATGGATGAGTGGGTAGAGGGTACAACAGGGCATACTCAAACCCCCTCACACTCATATACAGCACACACTGTGAGAAGACTCAAAGTATTTTATCCATACAATAGTTTCACCCCTATTTTTCAGTTGCTAGTGTCTTTTAAAACGACTTTTGTGTTGGAACACAATTACAGAGGTCCACGTCTCTCATTGAAAACATGCGTTCATGTTTGTATAGGCATTTTAGTATGCTGCTCGCGGGCGTAGGGACACTGGCCATGCTCTGACAGAGCGATCTCTGTGGTTTATTTTCCTTTTATGCTTGAAATCATTCTAAATTTAGTAATGTGGTGCTGCATCTGTTTCGTGGAGAATATATTCAAAGGCTTAAAACTTTCCCACAAAATTATTTTAAGCTCAAATGTATCCATTTATCTGTCTTGTATCCATCATCCAGCCATCCATCCATGACTGAAGCCATTCCTAAAAGCCAGCTGTAAGAAATGTTCAGTAATAAAGTAAAATGGTCATAGAGTTGTTAGCTAGGGCTTAATAAATTATTCCAAGACATATTGAGATTTGGTGCTCATACAGGAAATACAGGTTTGAAGTTTTATAAATATACTTTTATATAGTAAATATACTGAATATATATATATATATATATATATATATATATATATATATATATATATATATATATATATATTATCTTATATATGTTATCTTATATATCTTATGCTCACCAAGGTTGGATTTCTTTGGTGAATATTTGATATACTATTATGTGTTATATCATTACAATATTTTAATATAACTTTTCTGTTTGATCCCAAACTTTTGAACAGCAGTGTACTGTATATTTGTATAGCATAAATACATATATTTATACAGTATAAAGTTTAAGTAAAAATGATATGGGTTGGTGTTTTTGTCACATACTTAAAGGGATATCACTCAACCTCATGTTGTTCCAACCCCGTAAGACTTTCGTCAACACAAATTAAGATATTGTTAATTATATCTGAGAGCTGGATCACACCTCCATGGGCTTCTAAGGGATTGAAACTGACCGGTCCAGAAAAGTTAGATTGTTAAAATAGTTCGAGTGACTACAATGGCTCAATCTTAAGTTTATCAAGCGACGAGAATACTTTATGTGCGAGTATATAAAAAAGATACAAAAAGAATGACTTTATTCAAGTATTCATTTCCTTATTCAACTATTCATTGCCCACAGAGAAGGAAATGAATAGTTAAATAAAGTCGTTATTTTTTTTTTTTTTTTTCCAGAGATGACGAAAGTCTAACAGGGTTGGAACAACATGAGGGTGAGTAATTACTGACATAATTTTCATTTTTGGGTGAACTATCCTTTTAAAAATAGATATCATTTTAAAGATGAATTATATAAAAAGTAAATTATTGTTGAATATTTGAATTCATTAAATGACACTTTTAGATTCAGAGTTTTGTCATAAAATGGCTTGGAGAGACACATTGGCTGTTGAACAGTGTTGCTAGCTACCATGTCAGAAATTTCATAAATGTCCTTTCTGAGCAGCTTTTTGTGTCGGCACTGACCTGCGTAATATCAGTTGATGAATGAGGTGATAAAGGTCCCCATCAATCTGCCGTCTGAGTTACGAATCACCTTCCGTCATTTCTGTGTGCTTTTGTTTAATATGTTTGACGCCATCGTCTCATTGACCTTGTTGATGCAGACAGGGCTTGAATCGCACATGTAATTGCTGTGTGTAATTGTTCAAGCCCTCTCCGTTTTATTGTGCTGAATGGCACTGCTTTGACTCTGTTAGTGCGTGCTAATTAGCACAGAGCAAAGGGCATGAATCAGGCTGTTAATCAGAATTAAAGACTTGATCAATGTTGTCCACAGAGGCGAGGGCTTCCTTGTAAGTTTGCCCCCCTCTGTGACTTGTGTGCCTTTGTGTAATTTGTTACTGACTGGATTAAAGTCCAAAAAACAATGTTGTATTGGGTTTGGTAATGTTCTGCTAGAAAATGGCTGTTTGGAATGGAATACTAGCACACTGCCTTCTGCAAACTATCCATTAAGTCGAGTCACATTTTACTTATATAGCGCTTTTTACAATATTTACATTTTTCAATAACATTATGATCATTTAAAGGCCTTAAAGTTGCGTTTCAAATATGACACAGAAGGCTTTATAGAGTTAAGTTTGTCACATGACCTTAGTATGCTAGTATGTTATTCCAAACGTAGCCTCAGTATCTGTCTACTCTATCTGCAGTCAGACGTCCCACCCGAGTGGCCCAAATAAAAGGACCCTTAATTTGCATTCTGCGGCACAAGCAACTCCAAACTGTAACGGAACTGCCCCATATAAAAGTAATTCAACTAGCCCATTGAAATTCTCCTTCAATCCCATGAGACTTTTTTTTGTTAATGACATAACTCTTTTCCTAGGCCCTCCCCTTACCTATGTTTCAACCAATCACAGCCTTCTCCTTCATAAATCCGTATCTGGTGCCAGTTACACACCACAAATACGATAACACACTCTTGTAGATACACAAACGCAGATCGAAAAGCAAAGGATCATTTCTCAAGCTGTTTATCTGAGCAAGTATCCTCCATACGTCATCGCTTTTCCCTTCTGCTAGTAGGAGTTTCTAAATAGATAATCTCCATTATGTGCCTCTAATCCTCTCAGGGAAATCGCTGTATTTTCTGACTCTCATCAGCTCTGATTCATGACTCCAAATGCCGTCTGCCTCGGAAAAGGATATCGTGACGCGTTCTCTAAAACAATAGGCTTGTCTCTCTGTAGCAGCGCAGGCTGATGAAACGGCTGGGGAGAAATATTGTTTTCTCTCCCATTGATGAGCACAAGTATTTTGTGCTTCAATAAAGCCTCTAGCTCTTATCAAAGGCGTGAAAATATATGGCTGCTTTTCTCAGGATTTTCCTTGACTTCTATATGTTAGCCATATTTTTGCAGCATTTTTCTTTGTGTTTCTGAATCAATATCTTCGTATCTCATCTGCCGGGTAAACAGTAAACAGGCTCACATCCTTGCTGCTCGGGGAGAGTAGTGTGTTCAATCTCCTGGAGGGTGAACAGTAGACAGTAATGAAGTATGTCTGAAAGAGGAGCCAGCACCAGCCTCTTCTACGCGCACACACACATATGCACAAAGGTACTGTAAACTGTAGCTGCATGGGTCCAAAAGTAACACTCACCAAGCGAATAAAACTGTATTTGGCGAGATAATAAAATTGAGTTACTTGTGTTGTGTCTGAAACTTTATAAGAACAGCAATATAAACTATAAATCAAATTGTGAGAGCAACCATCTAACTTGCAGATGTGAGATGTGTTAAACTCAAGCACAGACAAAAGCATCTACTAAACAAGACATCTGTCAGACCGTTTCCCTGTCTTCTTTTACTTTAGTGGAAAATTTATTTAGGATGCCTATTTTTTTTTCTCCAGTATTGCACAACATATTTTTTTTTTTTGCATTGAGCTATAGTAAAGCAGTATGAGGACCAAAATTGCAATAAAATAACACAGCAGCAAAAAAGATTACTTATATGGTCAAACAGCTATTTAATATAACATAATTTAATGTAATATCATGTTGACCATACAAGTAATCTATTTTGCTGTGCTGTTATTTGTAATCATGTTTTATGTTATGCCTTATGTCTTATGTCATGTTATATGTTATGTTGTATTATTAGGCTCTCAGAAACATATTTTATACATTTTTAAATAAGTTACATAGCTATACTACATTTATATATATGTTTAGCCATGAATGGATTATTTTATTTGATACAATTTTAAATTATTATACTTTTTTACAAACATTTAAACTAGTGCTGTCAAACGATTAAAATAATGAATTGCTATTAATCGCATTAAAGGAGAACTTCAGCGCAAAATGAACCGTTGGTCTTATTACACATTGTTACCTAGTCAACCGTTACCTGAGATTTGTTTTCATGATTGCCAAATGTAAATATTTTTATCTCTAAAAACAGTTTCAGCCTATAATGCTAACGCTAGTATAATGCTATGCATACAGTATGAGGCATAGAGTAATGACAAATAAAAATCGTTTGTTATTACCAGTGTTGGGGAGTAGTTAACTACAAGTAGCGTAGCTACTAACTTAACTACATTTTTCAGTAGCTTGGCAGTAGCTCAGTTGCTTTTTAAACAGTGTAGCTTTTCCAGTAGCTAACTACTTTTTGCAGCAAGTAGCGGTGTAGCGCGAGCAAAAGCTACATTGCTACATTGTCGAGCCTGCGCGAATCAGCGCGATGCAAGGATATTCTTCTTCTTGTTAGATTACAAACTCATTTTTGCCATTACCACCACCTGTTGTTTAATGAGCACATTTTGTGGCTAACGGTTCACTGACGTACGAGAAGTGGGTTGACACACCCATATTATGATTATATAGCAAAGAACGCATAAAGACGTGACAGCAGATTTGGAGGATGGAGAAACAGCTAACGTCTAATTACCCATGGCCTTAATTGTCCAATTTCAATCAGTATTTTTGAGTAAAATGTTTCACATGCAATTTACGTTGTATGTATATTTCGTTTTTGCAATGTTGTAGGCTATTTGTTGCACTTTTGACAAACAGTCAGAGATATTTTAGTGTTGTGTGTAATAAAACAATACTCTTTGAAATCGTAATTGCATTGCCTTGTTTTAAACACTAAATATATTACTTAAAACATTTCTCAGACATCTCATTCAGTTATTTATAATATATGTTGTTCAAAAAGCAAAGTAGTTTCAGATGTAGCTAGCTACTTTTTGATTGTAACTTGTAGTGTAGCGAACTGACTT
>JAQIUQ010001882.1:250000-315000 GCA_030378365.1 Hybognathus amarus | reverse complement strand
TGGCTGACATAGATTTCAGAAGAATCATGTGACCCTGAAGACTGTAGTAATAGCTGCTTAAAATTAAGCTTTTGCCATCACAGAAATTACTTCTTAAAGAGCCATAAGTTCATTTGATTATTTACGGTATAAATGAAAAGTTTGTAATATACTTTAATTAAATTTCTCCTTAGTATTGTAAGAAAACACAAATTTGACCTGGTCAAAAACAGCACGCCGTTTCAGTGCATGTGCCTTTAAATGATAATAAGGTTCGCACACTCCGCCCCTCTGTTCTGGTTCCGTGGAGTGTCGCCTTGGCAACAGTTGAGGGTATATTTTGGAGAAAGAATGGCAACCTTATCAATTTGAAACGGAGTCGCACCCTAGAACAAGATGACGACTGCGAAGAAGTTCGCACAGATAAGGCTCGAACAGGACGTTTCTGAATGGTTGGTTAACGTAATGTCACTTTGATCTATTTTTTTTTCTTACTGGCAGAATAGACTAACTTAGTGAGAATGTACTGAACGCTATGTGTTTGCTTATGTTTACGTACTCAGTTTGTAATATCACAATGAACCATCACCGCGTTGTTCATTATATTTATATTGAAAATGTTGTATAGAAAACATGCAATAAGTGTAAACCTTAGACACACTTCATTGTGAAGCGTGCAACCGATTTGCAAAGATTAATATAAAGGTTAATAAAACTTGACACTCACTTCTTCTGGATGTGCAGCAGGGACATGAATAGTTGTACTCGATTCCCTTCGAAACCAAAACTCAGACACTGCTCTCTTTGGCATTTCAGATTTAGGAACATCAAAATGACTCTTGTTATTGCACCCAAGAACAGACACCACAGTCGCTTAGACGTCACGCCATTTTGCCCAGCGGTATCGACAATGACAGACTATGATGACAGCTCGCTGAGCGCGGGGATGTGTTGAAACTCTGCTGTCGATCAACAATCGCGGAGGGCATCCATTTTATTGACGTCATAAAATCAAACGGCACAATTTGAGGATGGGGAAAACATATAAGGAGATTAAAACAAAAACAGTGGACAGATTTGTATTATTATATAATGGTTGTGTATAGGCACTGCCGACACACATATCAGTACAATCAACTTGAAAAAGAACATTATATGACCCCTGTAAAATATATTAATGCAGACTTTAATACACTCTACTAGACTTAATTACACACTAAGATTACCCCATCAACTATAATATTTGCATATTTTCTTGAGTTTCAATCTGACTACAATTGTATTTCCTCTGATTGCCCCCGCTGGTCTACTTTTACAGTTTTGAATGGTCTCTCTCACTACTTTAACAGTGTATGCAGATGTCAGTGGTTCAAATGTGGGTGGTCCCTTGGTGCAATAACCCTCAATCTACCACCAAAACCTATAACAACAAAAATAAGTTCAGTAAGGCCTAGACTGAATGTTTAGGAATTGATAAAAATGGCTAATGCTTTGTGTTTGTACATGCATCTGTGTCTTCGTTTCCACCCTGACAAACAAATTTGAATGCTAATGTACCGCTAGTGTATGCATTATACTAGTCTCACTCCATGCCTCATGATCAGATCTTTCAGTCACAGTGATGGATGGACTCTTCGATGTTTGTGCATGCGTGTATCCATGTTTTGCAATTTCTCGCATGTCTTTCCGAGACAAAGTGCAGAGGCCGTTTGTAGAAATAACCCATGAAGACAGTAGAGCACAAGTTCTCATTGCATTCAGCCCTGTCCTCGCTGCTCTGTTAACATGTCGGCTGTCTGTCTGTGGCAGCTAACATGCATTTTGTGCACCTCGCTCGGAGTGACAATGGAGTTACAGTGGTGGAAGAGGGTTATTCACACTCTGCGCCTGGAACAGATTGTCTTTTCTGCCCTGCCGCATCCCACACCTCTTCGCCTCCTCTTCGCCTTGCACATGGTGTTATGTGAATCCTGATCTGTACCTCAAGACTGTAATGCAGTTTACAGAGTGCTTGACTCATGCATTGCCACTACAAGATGTTGACCCAAAATGAATGCATCTCTTGATGGAAATAACATTTATTTTATCAAGAGGTGTAATGAGTTTTGGTCAATATCATATATTGGCGATGCAAACACATTCTCATCCCATGACGTCATATTAACTGACGCTTTTAACCATACGTCAACATCCGACGTTTTAGGGTACCTCTATCGTCAGTTAGATGACGCTACCTCAGGGCGTCATCTAACTGACACTTACCTTCAGCGTCAGTCAGATGACGCGGGTAGGTTTAGGATCTAGATTGCGTCAGTCTAGACTGACGTTCAAGGGTACCCTAAAACGTCGAATGTTGACGTATGGTCAAAAGTGTCAGTTAGATGACGTCTTGGGATGAGAATGGGCTGATGCAAGAGTCAAGCACTTTGTAAAGTCTACTCCAGTACATCCCAAAGACTTTCAATGAAGTGAAGGTCAGGACTCAGAGGTGCCAAATCATGTGTGTAAATGATTCTTCATGCTCCCTCCCAACCATTCTTTCACAATTTGAGCCTGATGAATCTTGACATTGTCATCCTGGAATATGGCCATATTGGGTCTTGCTACATGGTTGTTTAAGAAATGAAAGCTACACACTCCATCAATTAGGGTTGGAAGAAGTGTTGCCAGACATTTTACATGCTAGGAACATAATCATTTCATTTGCCTATTTCAATCCAACTTTTTCTAGGCCGGACGGGCAGCGTATATGCAGTTTTATGTATATTATAAATATTTAACTACACTGCACTTTCATGTTCACGTTAGACTGGAATTTAACATCAGTTTGCTGACCTTGAAATACTTCAATTCAGCAATTCAGCCCCACTGTTTCCCTCTTAAGATCAGAGAATCGAGAGCTAATCTTTTGTGGTTTTTTTTTTTTTTGGTAATTTCTTTTCTTTCCTCCTTTTCCTTTTTTTTTACAAACATCAGCTCAGTGGACTCTCATGGTTCTGTAATCCTGATTGAGTTCCAATAAAAGATTGATGCTCACTTCAACAAGCGTGAATCTGTGGTGGCTGGGTGATGTGTATGCAGGGTGACAGTGTGTGGGGTGTTGGTTCGTTGTTGACCATGAGCCGTGTGAGATGGCTAGTGATTTTTCAGCAGGTTGAAGAGTTTATTACCCCTGCAGAGAATGAGAGCTGAGTGCCACAGAAAACCTCCACAACAAAGCGGAGGATAAAGGAAAAAAAACAACAACTTGCAACTACAGTACATTCAACTAGATTTCTGAATACGATCTTGGTCATAAGTTTACATTCCCCTTAAATAATCGGTATTTTATGTAAGCAATACGGAATGAGAGGCTGTGCTGTATCGTGAATAAGTAACTCCACTTCACGTCTTGCCTAACAACGCCCTTCCAGTCGTTACTTATTCATGAAACAGCACTTGCCTCGAGTACCTTATTGCTTTTATAAAACAGTTACCACACAATAAAAAATATTAAGGTAAAAAAAAAATATTAGTGCAACTTCATGAAGTAAAATCACTAAAAGCCTTCCTTCCACTAGAAAAAAAAGTCCCTACAACGTTCCAATGTGTAATATGCATGGAAGCTCAAATAAAAACAACATTGGAATTGCCGTGTTGCGCAGTGATGAATAGAACCATTGGGTGAAGCAGTCATAGCTGTGTTTTATCGATGAATAAAGCACAGCTTTTGACCAATCAGAATCAAGGATTGGACTAACCGTTTTGTTATTTTAAATTATATCAGAATAGAATATTCTGATTGATTTATAGTTTTGGCAAATAATGATTGATTGATTGATTGATTGATTGATTGATTGATTGATTGATAAACATGAAAACTGTTTGGCATAAATTACTTATTAAATTAAGATATTAATAAGTAATTTATGCCATATTTTTTAATATTAATTTATATATTAAATTATATAATTAAATTAATTAAATTAAATTTACCTCCAAAAATTGCCTTTTGATGTCTACTCTGAAACGTAATTTCAACGATAATTAAAATACATGCATTTGTATATTCAAAATGTGAGGATATTTATTTTTAAATAATTGGTTACAAACATTTGATGTCATAGTTTTTTATATGAATATTTTGTTTAAAATGGTAGAATTCTATCATTTGCCTTTGCGTTTTCACGTCCGGAAAGGATTGTACACCACACGATTTTTGGCACATGCCCACAACATTCATACCCTATCCTCGCCGCTGCTCTGTTAACACGCGGCTTTCTTCTATCCTCCTCGGCACTAGATCCATCAAGTCCAGCAGTGGAAGTGAGAAGACGCCTGCACTTTATTTACCCTTATAATATACTATTGTCATTTAAATTAAGACATTGTTCAATAAATTACCTTTCCGAATCAGAAAAGACATACATTTCGAAGGAAGGAATGTTCTAATCATAATGTTTCCTCAAAGTTAAGAGTAGCTATACGCTGATTGTCAGTCGTTGTCATGAAGAAATCCTGTAAAAACTCCGTAACGGCAGAGCCATCGCCGACGACTGATGACGTATCAGGTTCATGAAGGGTTTTCCATTTTGTAGGGGAATATTTCAACACCTTGACCCTTGTAACTCTGTTTTAAGGGCCAAGGGGTACACTCGAAAACAAGGGGTTGGGCCAAGGGGTGAATTGGGATTGAGCCTTGGTCTTCAAACCCTTAGCAAGGTGTATGTAAACTTCTGAGCCCAACTGTATAACCTAAACCATTCGTTAATGCCAGATGGGGAGTTAGTCTTTCTGAAATGCTGAGCTGTTTTCATTATTTATGCTGCATATGTGCTGTGAGCATCTTTTTCCAAGAGGGTCAGTGGATTTTGTGATCAAACACATTTATCATAAAGTCACTAATCAAAATGTGAGTCTCTGGGCTCTTGTACTTCCTCAGCTCAAGTTCATCCCAGGTCAATACAGGCTTACATTTTCTACTCAGAATGCGAGGTCAGCTTGGGTTAAGAATTTCAACATGAAAACGTTCGTCTTTTCAACCCCCGGGTGGTTTCAGGCCGAGAAAGCCAGTGTGAAAATGCCCAGGAATGATGACAAGCAGAGAGAGAGGAGCGAGGAAGGCAGGGAATTGGCTGGCCTCTTCTCACTTCCACTGCTGGACTTGATGGATCTGGTGCCGAGGATGATATAACTAATACTAATCTGGCTTTGTCCGGATGCCGTCTGCTTGGCCCTTTGAAATTGGATTTGTCAGAGGGTTTATTTTTCTTTTTCCTTTTTGTTCTCTTATACCTTCACTTTGTCATCCGGCCTCTGCCTATCTTTCATTGTATTTCTTTTGCTTTTCTTTTCTGTTCCTTCAATTGGAAATAAACACTATGTGGGTAAATCTCTTGCAGTTTAAATGTTTTTGAGGACTACAGTATGAACTAAACTAGAGCAGTATGGGTTTGTGACTACTTCGTGAATGAAGCTATTTGGCTATAAAATTTTAAATGAACATGGTATACTGTATATTTATGAAATCGTTGCTAATGCATTGTGAGATATTCAATATTTCACACAGAACTTTGAACATTCTTTACAAATAAAGCGGATATTTACACAGCAAGCCCCCGATACGAATCTCATTCACAACCAGCATGTGACAATCTCCTCCTCTCTCGTTACTTTGCTTTCAGATCCGTTTCAGGCATTAGCTGGAATGAAGGAGCAGACACAGAGGGAAAGAAATAGAGACGCAGGAAGTTATTTTTAACAGGGGCTAAGTCTTGTTCACCCAGTGTGGAGTCTGTCAGGACATTACTGGGCTGACAACGCACTAAAAGAATGATCCCGTTCTCTTCCTTGCCTGCTCTGTTCTTTATTCTTATTCTAATTCTGACTCTCTGTTCTCAGTTGCGTTGTTTATTGGCACACGTTGCCTGCATTACCTGTGCTGAACGTAATTTGAATGATCCTGAGAGTAATTCAAGTAGAATGTATTTTAAAGCCCGACCGATAAGGGATTTTGAAGGCCGATACCGATACAAATATTTTTGGGTTTTAAAATCCGATATTCCGATATATCGGCCAATATATAAGGCCGATATATCGGCCGATATATATATATTTATATATATATATATATATATATATATATATGATTCGATAGAATGAAAGAAATACTTCAGTCACATTGTCAAAAGTTAAAAGGACAGTCAGTCAACTACACTGTAACAACGTAACGTAAATATTTCTAGCTAATTCCGCTTCACTCTCAGCTTATTTAACAGCACAAAAAACTGGACATGATAGTCACAAATTTTGTCATGCTTATTTGAGTTAAGAGAACTGATGGGGATGTTCTTTTAATTGTAATTCAAGCAATGTATGTCTCGTGACCAACTCAACGAGTGTTGCCAACAGGGACTGTGTAGAGTGCCCTATGGCGGACAAACTATACAACTCCAACACTCATGACATGGTTCAAGCGTGTTTAAATGCGATTTTATTTTATTTTTGAAATATTCATTTATCGGCAATTATATCTGCGAATACCGATAGTTTGGAAAATGCCTAATATCGGCCAATAATATCGGCCTGCCGATATATCGGTCTGGCTATAATGTATTTATGACAGTGACTCCTTAAATAAGCTAGTTAATCGATTGAGGGTTGTTATTTGCAGTATCGTGTACAAAATTGCTGTTGCTGTTTGGTGAACTTGTACAAATCTCTCATGCTTTTCACTGGTTTAGCACGTCTGCCATTACATTTGCTGATTTTGCTGTCTTTTTTCCTCCCGCACACCTCCTTGCGGGATATACAACACTCATCTATTGCCTTTGGCTATATTTCTTTTGTATGATTGTGTCTAAGAAATTCAGAGTAGGCTTCACATCTGCTGCATTAGCTCATACCTGCTGCATGTGTGTTTCACATTTATGTCGCTCACAGACACATTATGTCGCTCATAGAAACACATTTGTTGTGAGTGGTGACATGCCTTCACACTTTTGCCTAAACTGCAAAAATAGACCTTAAGAGAAAAGTATCTCTAAAAGTTTCCAGTGTTTCTTGCACAACGAATATAGACTGTGTAGCTTATATTTAAGTTTATATATATATATATATATATATATATATATATATATATATATATATATATATATATATATATATATATATATATATATATATATATATATATATATATATATATATATATATAATATTCTGCACAGAAACAGTAGGACTGGTATGTTTTTTTTTAAGCAGCTAGAATTGGTGTGACAGCTCAACCTTCTCATGCTTGCATGTCAATCTTAATATCACTCTGTTGTGTTTATGAATGCTGTGGGTTTGTTTTGGAGTGTCTTGGGGTCTCTGAAGGAAACCCTGTCACCCTCTACCTCTTTACCCCTCTCCTCATTCCTTTTTCCAGCCCACTTGCAATACAGATCTGCCATTATCAGCGATTCAGCGCCTCTGGTTTGATTGACACCTATGTGGAACTGGTTGGAAAACCCCCATGGGGTCTGCTTGGAGGAGAACCTGGAGAATCTTTACCAGAGAAAGATTCACCTGAGCAGACAGTGAGACTAAGATGCAGTACTGCTGTTATCACACTCACACACACACATTTTTTGCCCAAGTTTTAAAGTAGGACAGGGAGAGTTGCACTTGGCTGTGTTCTCAACCACCCACTCGCTGCTCCTGTCCACACTGAAGTGATGTTTGTGAAGAGGTTACTGCTGGAGTTTAGAGAGTTTGAGGTAATCCACCCACCACTCATACACACTGGCACAGAAGCCTAAATGCTCAGCAGATGCATATGTAAGCGCTTCCACATATACAGTCACAGGTCTTCTCTGCTCTTACAGTACAATGAAATATGAAGGGTCATTTCCAAAAGACCATGTAGTCCAGTACTATTTTATTTATTTATTCATTCACATGGCCTAATTACATTGTTAATTCATTTGTCTTGATTGGTATGATTTAAGTGTGCACATTGTATTTACACTTTGCAAAACTGATAAAATCCAAAGTACTATTCATGCTCACTGTAAAAAATAAAACCACAATTTTTATTGTAAAAAGACGGCAGCTTTAAACTTAACCATTTAAAATACGGTAAGAACGTTAATGGTTTTACAGACTTAACTTAACATTTACAATAATAAACCGTATTTCATTTCTGATAAGTGTCGATTTACCAGTCTTTCAACAAATTGATATCTATTTTGTACCATTGTAATATATCACAGCAGTGATGAGAGTTACATGAGCAATGAAAGCTCATCACAAATAGTCTTCCATTTGCAGGTTAATGCTTATATAAAGAAGCTGCACAGTATCATCAGACAAGCATTAAACACCATCATGGTAACAAACATGAAATACAAAAAAAATGCAATAAACATTAATTTAACAACATTAAATGTAACATAAAACCCAAATATACATAACTGATTAGAAAAAAAATATATATATGAGCCATAGTTTAGGAACCATATTATTTCAACAAAAATAAATAAAATGTGAAGTGTAATGCAGGGAATTGTAGGAATGTCAATTTACGTTTTCTTTTTCACTTTCAAAAACTGTACGTTTATTTTTACAATAAAATTATATCACAGTTATTTACCGTATATAGTACGGAGACTTTTACCGTCTTTAACTGTTAAAATCACGATTATTTTTTACATTGTATGCTAGGGCTGTCACTTTTGTCAAAAAATCCTGAGCGATTTTTGAGTCATAGTGTTCACTGAATCGATTGTAAAATCGATTTTCCATGTTTAAACATGTTTAAACAGGCCAAATATAGGCAAATGCACGGACACCGCATAAGGGCGAACGTAGGCCTAAAGAGGGCGCTTAAGACGCGCACTTGAATATTTCTGATGTTTTATTGACATGAAGCTTTGTGCACAATGACAAACAGGAGTGTAACATTCTCAAAAAAAATAAGCAGAGTGGACTGCCATAACATCAATGAAAAACATTAGGATTCAACATGGCTCGGTTTACGATTAGAGTTATTATTTCGATTACTACTTAAATGTCAAACAAATTTTGCCAACATAGGCAATTGTAGCCTGAATCTGTATCTGTATGCATGAGACTTTCTGAATACCGGCAGAATTCACATTTTTCATTATCTAGAAGTACAATTTGCTGTTATGTGTGTGTGTTGCTGTGTGACGCACGTTCGCTGCGGGCGTGACGTGACGAGCTGGACGCGCTCTGAGAGAAGGCCGTTAAAATCGATTCCCTATTTTCGTTTTCGATACTTGTGTTGGTTGGTCCGAATCGATTGTGCAATCGAATTTTGAACGTAAAGTGACAGCCCTAGTGTATGCAAATAAAAGGGTGTTTAATTATGTCATTATGCTAATGCAAGGCAATGAAATGTGTATGCTCATCTCATATGGCAATTAGAGTTTGTGGGTTTATTCATCCTTTTTTTAATTCACTGTGTGATTGAGTGCCACATGTGGACTTTGGGCTACATAAACTGTATTCTGCTATAGATTAGTTTGAGATGAGTGTCTTTGATCACTTCCTGAGGTCTGAGCATTTGGATTGCTATCACTATGCATCGTTTAGAGCATGTTTTAGAGCACTTGCTAATTTTTAATAAGATTGCTATCTAATCAGTAGAAAAGTCACCATGTAATTGCCTCTTAAGATGCAAAGGGTCGTTTCATGATTGTACTAGCTTTTGTATTTTGCCACGTTATTCAAAATTTCACATTTCAAAGTTTCAAAATGAATGTTCAAGTTGATATGTGTTAATGTGTTAACCACTATCCTCCAAGTCTTCTCTGCCTTGTGATGGAAATGCGAATCCTGAACAATCCAACAGATTGTTACAGTATACAGGTGTGAGCCGAAAGCATTCCCCACCGCGGCACTCCATGTTCAGCATCTGTTCTGATCCCTCTGCAAAGGGTGTCTTTGCCTGAGCAGCTCATGATCAATAAACCCAGGTGCCCGTGGAATTATGATAGATTACCACTCATTCTTCATCCATCCATTCACCCCATCGTCTATCCATTCATCCTGTGTGCATGCATTGATGTCGATGATGAAATTAGATGTTTCGTCCCAAGAATTTGTTGAGTTAGACAGTTGATTCTGAGCTAGAACATTGAAAAAAGAGCAAAAAGAGAAAGTGAGACATTTCTCATATTCGAGGGTTCATCCTGCTGATTCGTCGAGTGAACTTGTAGTAATGAGGTTATTACCGGTTGATAAGATTATCTATATTCATCTCATGAAGAAAGGAAGCGAGACATCAGGAATGAAGCACTCAAACAACTCTCCATAATGTTTCAATCAGTCTTTTCCTGGATGTTCTCAGAAAGATCTATGGACTTCCTCCACCTGCCTGCTCACATTAAGCCAAGCCTGTCTTCTCCCAGACCTCAGATCTGCAAATCCACTCCCTCATCTCGCACACAAGGTTCTGTCGTGCATTTTTATGTCTTATTTATCCATATGAGATGTTCCATTAAGACGGATGTGCTTGGCAAGCGAATATTTATGTGTATCTAGGCCATTATGTTTTTTATGAGAAGCACTGAGTGAAGATGTCAGCCTTTTCTTCTCAATTTGCATTTGCAATATGTGTCAGTAAATCAGTCATTTAGAGATGCCGGCTTGTTGCATATCGGGTGAGGTATTAGTTGCGTGTCTCTCAGGTCCTATTTCAATGAGTTCAGCCTTCATGTCAAGGTAATTATTCTGGTCTTTCATCAAACAGGAAATGAAAGATTATTCTTTCTAGCTCTGCTTTCTTTCTTTCTCGTTTTTTGTCTCTTGTCGGCCCTCCCAGCGTTACTGCATGGAGTCCGGGTCTGTGTGTGATCTCTGACCCCTACCGTCCGAATGTTAATTACTTATCATTGTTGCTCTAGTGTTCACTTTGGCTTTGTTTGAGTTAATTGGTTTCCTTGATCCTGTAATTGGGACTTTCGTTTCTGTTCTTACAGGCCACGAGTTTGAAATGTATTTCTTTTTCTGACACTGTTTGAACATGGTTGTAATTACCATTTTTTATTTGTCTTAGTGTCTTGTAATAAGACAGAGGCACGATGTTAAATGCTTTTATTTTGCATGATTTCCCTTCCTCTTTTAGACGTTCATTAATAACATTCTTCTCTGTTTGGACTGTACATTTTATATATAACTGGTTTTCTGTCAGGGTCACCAACTCAGTCCCCATTTCAGGACTACATTTCCTCATTCTGCTCACCTTCAGCAATCACACAGTCACACATATATAGCCTGAATAGTAATCATTACCAGCAGTCACCGATCACCAATCACCTCAGCACAAGTTTTGCCACTCACTCACGCACACACACGGTCTGGTCTTGTCTTACCTGAAGCATACTTATCTCCTTGATCCTCTCCACATCCCTGTCTCTATTTCCTCGTCATCCTCCAGTCTCCTTGTGAGCATTGTACAAGAGAAAAGGAAAGTTGTTTAGTGTCTCTTAGTGCCTGTTCAGAGTGATTGTGTGTGTGGCTGGCTACTCACTACTCATCATCATCATCACCATCATCTTCACTGCTGTGCTGCTTACTATTTCACTCAATTTCCAGTTTCCTCATTTATAAAAAATAAAGTGTTTTGGATTTTGAATATGTATTGGTCTGTCCAGTGTGTGTATGTGTACGTGTGAGTGTGTGTGTACCATGACATTTAATAAATAAATAAATAAATAAATAAATGGTGTACAATGGTCTGTGAAACATGTTAGACAAAAATAAGATTTTACCAAATCTGTTTTTGGGGTTGTCAGTTTCAATTTAACTATGTCTTTAAAAATTTAAACTATGATTATTTTAAATTAATTTATTTCCATGGTCAATTTATTAACACTTAATTAAGAAAAGTATTGATAACACTTTACAATAAGGTTCAGTAGTTAACATTAGTTAATGTATTTACTAACATGAACTAACCATGAGCAATACATTTGTTACTGCATTTGTTCATCTTTGTTAATGTTAGTTCATGAAAATACAGCTGTTCATTGTTTGTTCATGTTAGTTCAGGTGCATTAACTAATGTTAACAAGATTTTAATCAAGTATTAGTAAATGTTGAAAATAACATTTACAAAGATTAACAAATGCTGTATATGTGCTATTCATTATTAGTTCATATTACCTAATGTAGTTAACTAATGGTAACTAGGAACCTTATTTGTAAAGTGTTAGCAAAGTATTTCTATACATTATAGCATACAGCTATATATTTTATTTTCAGTATTTATTTTATTTTTTGTCCTTTGGCCTCAAATTAAATAAATAAATAAATATAAATATATATATATATATATATATATATATATATAAAAAATTAATCACATATTAATCATTGCCCAACCCTAATATATATATATATATATATATATATATATATATATATATATATATATATATATATATATATATATATATATATATATATATATATTAGGGTTGGGCAACGATTAATTGTGATTAATCACATCCAAAATAAAAGTTTGTGTTTACATAAGATATGTGTTTGTGTACTGTGGATAATTATTTTGTATATAAAAATGTACACACGTGCACTGTATATGTATATTAAAAAAATGTGTTAGTAATATATCAATATATTAATATTTATATTTAATATTAAATATGTATACATATATATATATATATATATATATATATATATATATATATATATATATATATATATATATATATATATATATATATATATAGTATATGCATGCAAATATTTCTTGAATATATATATATATATATATATATATATATATATTTTTTTTTTTTTTATTATTTTTTTTTTTTTAAGTGTGATTTCAGGCTAGAGCACTGAAATCACACTTTAAAGATGCTATTAGGTGTTGTCAAACTTTTTCACAGTTTAGAAAATTCAGTCTTTCCCCATTCACAATTTAGGATCTAATTTAAATGTTTAGGAATCAAGTCTTTGGAAATCTCACATTGATTGATTGTTACTCCTTAAATTTGAAAGCATGTTGCTAACAAGTTCTTATACTTTTCACTTTCTTGCTAGAAGCCTTTGAAACCGGCCTTCCGTGACGCTATATCTACCCCACATTTTATGTGGAGGTCAAAGTGGCACTAGTGTTGAGGTATGTTCGAAGGGCTGACTCAAGTCATGCGAAAAGCCTTCATCCCCTTCTGTTTTGTCATAAGGCAAATCTTACTCTTGTTGTTGTGAGTTTGACACAATGCTGCCCTTTCATCTCATGCCCCTGATTCGGTGTTTGATGGGAGGGTGTGATGTCAGTCAGAACAGCGTTCAGACTTTCCTGTGGGACTTATAAAAGCTCTGGCCCTTGCCCACACAAACACATAACACAGCCACTAATGTCTGTTTGCTCCTGTCAGTCGCAGACTATCCTTGAGCAGACCGGGTCTGCTTTAAATATTTAGCACACCAAGATCATGCCCTGTCTACACTCAGAGAGGCATTTACGGCCCTCCGAGTCCCTGCTCTTCTTCGCTGACTGCACACTGCTTGTGCTCTGTAGCGTGATGTTTACAGGAGTTTTATGGAGGTTTAGGTCCCGTGAGGTGTGGACTGTGAAGTGAGGGGTCTGTTTGCTTTTTCCAGCTTGTTCTTATAAGGTCAGAACTCTGTGTTTAGTGCCCCCATTGGTGCTTCGGAAACATTGTAAAAAGAGGAACAAAACTGCCTTTTAAGTCAAGGTTGTACAAGTTTTCTGTCTAATAGGAAATAGCAGGACAGTGTTTTATATGGAGAGTGTTCGTACATCAAATCAACATTGTGGCTGGTCACTGAGGTGAGATAATGGGCACATTGATATAGAATTCGACACGCACAGTGAGAGGTGTATATACTGTATGTGTGTAAATCTGTTAAGAACATACCTAGATTATATGTTGACTTTTTTTCACCAACAATTTGTCATTACTGTAATGCAAACATATACTAACAATTTTTAATATATTTTATTTATAATTAAATACAGACCGAACTCTCAACAGCATTCTCAACCCAAGGCATCATATACGCATACTTTTGCCAAAGCCGTAGACATCCAACACACATGGTACCCTTTAGCGTCAAATGAGACACTTCGGTATGGTTAGGTTTAGGTATGGGGTAGGGTTAGGGTTAAGACCACTAGGAGGCGCCTTCTTCCCCATATATATCTATATAGGGTGCCTTGTGCATTGGATGTCTCTACGATTTGGCAAAGGCGTTGTATATGACCCCTTGGGATAATGGGTTTCGAACTCTTGCTTCCCCCTTATAATCATCCCCACCCCATCACTTAAATCCCTTAATTCGCCAGCTTCCGACTGGAGTGGGTGTGAGAGAGAAGAGGGGCGCTTTAACAACCATGGCGGTTGCGTGCATACCTGTCAACACTCCCATTTTTTCCGGGTTTCTCCCATTTTTTAGCCCTATCTCCCGGACCCTTCCGGCTTTACCATTTTTCCAGGAAAACTCGCGTAATTTCCATGGCCCAAACTCCTTTATAAATAATCAAACCAATATCTTTGTCTAATGTTGACCAGTTTCCAGATTTGATTAAATGCATTATAATCACACAATCCACAGACCATTTACAATTTCAACCCGTTTGTCACCTCAACCTGGCAACCTATAACCCAGTTGCGGCAGTCGGGAGTAAACTTACAGAGTAACGTGTTGCTTCAGGAAGAATGGGATAGCAGACAATGAAGTTATTGCATGCAAGAGGCAACAGACTCATGGCGGTTGGCATCTCACCACTCGCACTTTATTCCCATATCAAACTTGTGTACTCGTTACTTTAACCCTCTGGGGACTAAGCCCTTTTTGGTCCGTTTTCTCATTTTTACATTTGGGCTTATAAACTATATGTAATGGAGATGGAAAACTATGTGTTTGATATCTATGGATTCAGAAGACCCTAAGCTAACATAAGCATGCATGAAAGGTGTTCATAAAGGAAGTATGAGTGAAAAATTTACAATATAATTGAGAATTTACCACACCTCTCTATCATGAATAGTTTTTACCGATAAGTACACATTCGTAAAAGTATGTCATTTTGGGCGATACCGCCCAATCCGTCCCCAGACGGTTAATAAACAAAACAAGATACAAATTAGCATCAAACAGGAATTACCCGCATACATAGGGTGTTCGAGGCACACGGCACATACAATACAATACTGCCGACAGTTCAACAAAGAGCGCACAGCTCTTAAAGGGGCCACACCTTCTTTGCCCTGTCGATTAATCTCCCGGATTTCGAAAACCAAATGTTGACAGGTATGGATACGTGATGAAGCAAACCAGAATCGAATGGAGCCTTGTTACGTTGCTGTTAAATACAAAGTGCGTCTCTTCCCTAGTATGTGCGCTGGTGTATTTTCAGGTCAAGGAGGGGAGTGGGTTGGGATTCCAGCGCTGCCAAACTATGATTTGCCAGACACGTATGCCCATACAGGGATGCACACTTTTCCGCAATTCAGGCTGAGAATGGTGTCGCGGCCCTTGGGAAGATCAGCCGCTGGAGAAGCTGCTACCCCTCGTGCCTCAGGACCAGTTTCCTTTACCTGGAACAACACATCTAAACACTACCTTCCCTGCACGTACCCCAGCACAACGAGGACACCATATCCCCTATTTATTTTGGACACTTTTATCCTCATGGACGCTATATTCCACTTTTTCACCAATGTATCGGGTATTTGAATATGCCTCATCTAGTGTTTCTAATTCAAATTCTTCCCCTCATTTGAAATTCCGAAACTTTTCCGCTGTGCTATTCAGAAAGTAAAAGTGGACCTCAGTGAAGCCTTGAATTCTCCTGAGAATCTTTTCGCTCCAATCAAAAAGTTGATAAAAAGTTCTACTTGTATTCTGATATGAGCAGGATAGGTTTTCCGAGGCTGTGTGAGTGTGTGAGCTCACGCTGTCGGGCTCCTCATATACAGCCCAGTTCTGAGGCAGATCTTTCCTCTCCTCTTCCATTTTGTCAGTCGTGTCAGAGAGCCGAAGCGCTATGTGTCAGAAATATGCATTGTCTGCCGTGAAAGTATTCATATCCCTTTCTTCTCTCCAGGCATCTGTGTGAATGCCACACTCACCTGCTAGAGCTGAAGAGATGGAGGCAGTGCCTCGATCCCATGTGCCTCTGATCAGAAAGCACTGAGCATGGTGGTCTCTGTGAAACAGCTCAGACATCGGCATGCAAAATAAAAAAAAATAAAAACCTTGGGGTTCCTCGCCCTAAATCATAAGATGAGTGTGGTAGAGTAACCTCAAGCCAGGTATACACATATCATATCTGAAAGATAAAGGTCTATACTGCCCTACAAAGGCAAAAAACCTTAACTCGCTAGAGAGTGGGGAAACAATAATAATAATGATAGGTAGGACATGTTTTAGTAATGCAAATTATCTACATATAAACAATCTTGAGCTAAAATTTGACTTTTGACCACTATTTTAAAGTTAATGTACTCTGCCTTTGTATTGTCAGCAAAACGTCAAGAAGTCATGCCAATGCAAAAGGCAGTTACTTCCACATGATCAGTCTTTGGTTGCTGATCACCATTAGCAAAATCATAGTAACACCTATAAAAAATCTAGTGATAATGGCATTTATTTTGAATGATTTACAATTACTTATAGATACCTACTTATTGCTATCCTGTGCTTTGGTTGCATTCTGGTGGCATTATTAATACATTAGACATGACTAAATATTTCCATAGCGGTAAAGAAGTATCTTAGAGAAAACTTGATAAACGCACATTCAAAATAATCACTATAAAACAGATCCTCTTGCACATTCGACCCAGGGGTTTATGGTATATTCGTGTTTGAAGTTGTCATACTCCTCCTACTTTCACGAAAAGTATGAAGAACGAACGCAATGCTGCCCCTCTTGAGACTCAATTAGACAGACGACTAATCCATAACACAACCCTCTGTGTTCTGCGTCTTTTCTATCACAGTCTCATCCCAATCGTCATATAACTGACATCTTGGGACGTCTTTTGACCATTCGTCAATATATGCCTTTTTAGGGCCCCCTTAAACATGCAGTAGATGGCGATCCCGGGTCGTCATACGACTGACGCTTTACCTTTAACGTCAGTTCAGGTGACGAGTTGGGTTTAGGGTTAGGTTTAGGTCTGGGGTAAGAGTTAGGGTCCGATGACGTCATCTTACTGACGTTTAAGGGGACCCTGAAAAGGCATATATTGACGAATGGTAAAAGACGTCCCAAAGCGTCAGTTATATGACGAATTGGGATGAGACTGCGCTGTCTTTTCAGTAATGGTGGTTTCAGCTGTCTGCCTTGTTACTTGTGCTTGTGCACTTTGCTCGTTGCGCAGATTTGCTCGGATGCTGTGATTGTAGGTAGGTATAACCCGTTTGTTGTAACAATCTGATGCACCAGCATGGCTTGACTGTTTTCAGTTTTGGCTCTCTGCCAGCTAGATACATGAATGTTTCAACCAGAACAAACAACCCAATCTCACAGAAATCCGTCCGATTTTTACGAGGTGGCTAATTCGTATCGAATTAGTACGCTTTTTTGCTAAATCGTATATATTTTTACGAATTGGCCAATTCATATGAATTCGTATTAACGACCTATCCCTGACCCCACCCCTAAACCTACCCATCACGTGGGTTTAGACAAATCGATACCGAGTGAGGTCGTATGAATTAGTACGAATTAGCCACTTTTTAATCACTCGTATGAATTCGGTACGAATTGGTCATGAGATAGCGTCTGTAACAAAACAAAACCAAAGAGCCGTAACTGGTGTTATGATGTTTTGCCTTGGTTTCTCATGGGCTTTTGGAAGTTACTTTTAAGACAACCCATTATTTGCTCAGATAACGTATTCACATGATGAAGGAGGTCTTGAATGTGCCAAAAATATCAATTACTAATTTTCTAACCAAACGCAAACTTTTACCTTTGCATGGCAGTATGGCTGCAGGGAAAGTTAACTGTTTTCATAGGCAGCAATAAGGTTGTTCCCTTATGTAACCTCATACAGTAAGTGGTCAAGTTGGAACACTTTCCGGAGGGAGTAACTTGTGTGCCGCCTCAAAAGCACATTTGAGGTTTGATTTTAATATGCAGTTTGAAAGTGTCTAAAGCAGTGTTATAGTCAAGACCAGCTCATTTTAGTCAGAGTCATGACCAAGTCCAGAAGAGGGTCAGAGTTTCAGACCATGAAAATTTGATCTTGGACTCAGACTCAAGACCAAGTTCAAGACCATGGTCTTGGTCTTGTCAGACTCAGGGACTAAGACCATGAACACAATGGTCTAAGTGATCTAAGTTGGTAACCACTATGGTGTAGCTTCAGAACTCTACTTGGTAAACATTATCAGTGTGTCCTTGAAGAAAGCATTAACCTCAGGTTACTCCCTTTTTTATCAATTTGCAAGTATAAAATTGTTGCAGAGTCAAGTTTTGCACATAATTTCAGCTGGTAGCTATCACTCTACCGGTTTCCACAAGTCTCTGTTGTTGAAATGGACATCTCATGAGTATCTGAGTCAGCTAGCAGCTGCTAATCACAAGACAGCAGACTATTCGAAGATTAATGAATTCTTCTGTTTTCAATATTTATTTTCTGGCCTATTTGCATTCATCTTAATTTAAAGAATGTTATTTATTCAAGGCTATGACAATGCGCTGGAGTAAATAATTCTCAGACAAAATAATTTGCTTTCAAAGCAAAACACCACGCTAAGAGTTATTTGTGCGTTTATTGCTTTTCTTCCCCCTCCTCATATTTATATTTTTTTTCTCTGCTTTTCTTTATCAATTTGACAGGGCTGAAAGCTTAGAGAGACTATCCATGCTGGTAATGTAAAGCGTTTCTGTAATTACCTGCAGAGGGCAAATGTCTTCTGACAGCTAAAGCGCATTACTAAACTAGGAGTTGCATGGTTCTTATTTCAGTTGAACCTGCATATGTATTCAATTCACACTTTCAAAAGGGGTATTTGATTTTGCCCCCATACAAAGTTGAATAAATTAGTGTGGTGGGAGTGGGTTTAGTAATTGTGGCTCTGTCATGGTCCGCTGAACAGAAGCACGAGTATTACACGGAGGACGGACCCAGCACCTCTCTCTGGGTGACATGAAATGAATGCATGACAATTATCATACTGCTCTGCTCAGCAAATGGAAAGTTCCTCCCGTTCATTTTGTTTGTTTATGTTTTGTCTAGATTTCTCCCATGGACTTCCCCAAGGTGCTCAGACCTCTGGTAGTAATGAATCAATTCAGACTGTGACGGCCTTAACAAGTCCCAAAAGAGACTGGCGCTAGTCATTGTTATAGCTGTATTACATGCTGAAAGTCTTTATTGTGGGTTCCAGTGTGGCCTTGACCTAGCTTTAATAGATGTCATGACTATAATGTCTGCCTGTAATTTTATTTCCCTCACTAATGACCTTATACAGAGGGAAAAGCCCTGTTCCAAAACACTAACATTTCCTTTGCGATCCTATTGAAATCACTGGAAATTGCCTGTGAATATGCACTAAATAACAGAAACTTTAATAAGCAGCTGTCTATAGGCGAGATTTACAATTCATCACCGAGTGCTTCAAAGCTCTTTTGTTAGTGATTATAGCCTATAATGATGCATATAATGCAGGTCATCAGATGCATGACCTGTGTGTTTGGAAGGAATGGATGTATGAATAGCAGAGCAGACAATGAAGCAACTATAAAGGACATATGTACTGTAGAGTGGTTGATGACTGTCTTTGAGACAAAGATTAACTCGGAAGTGTGTCTTTACACTAATGGCCACTTAAACTAGAGTTTTCTGCTCTCTCACTGATTTTTACATCAATCAATCCCAAAGCCAAATGAAGCAATAATTTAATAAGTGCTCCATCCATTTTTTCTTAAGCCCACGTTCATTTTGGGACTCATGTCAGCATTCTGACCTTTGGCTGGTATAAATGTACAGCTGTGGGGAAAAGGAAACAGGGGTATGTCTGGGTTTTTTTTCTGAGTGCCCACAGCTTTTGTTTCAATGAGTATACTGTTGCAGAGCTTATCCAAGTTAAGTATTAATAGCCCAGAATTAATTCACCAGCTGGCACAATGCATGTTGAGCATACGCAAGTATACACATACATTAAAGTGCATAATTTCTGCAATATTATATAATCTACTAGTACTTCTGAAAAGAAGTCTAGAAAAGCAGATATGGTACTGGCCATTTGTGCATTTGACCCTAAAACATAATACAATGCAATATGCAATTGACAATACGTTTAAAATTTAAAAAAAATCAATATGGAAAATTCCTTTTTATTAACACTGTGACATTTTAAAGACTTTTCTTAGAATACAGATATGGAAATTTAATATTTAACTAATATTAAATATTTAAATAATATATTAAAATTGCTATTTTAAAAGTTTTTATTTTTTATATGTTATCTTGTCTAGCTGTTTCTGTGTACTGGAAGCGTATAGCGGCACAACACTTTTTAAATCTATTTTTTAATTGCAATTTTAATAATAAGCAAATGTTAACTTACAGGTGTCATAGATGAAAATGGAAAAGCTTCTTTCATATTAATTCTAGAGGCAGCCCCTAACAAATATATTGTAGTTCATGCCTTCAACATGTTTAAATTGGAGACCTCTGATTCCTGGAAGATGCATAAATCTTTTTATCCATCTAAATGTTTTATTTTTATTTTTTTTACCTCACTTCGTTCTCAGAGATTTCATGGCATCTCCACATTTTTAGATCCCATTTCTTTGTCCTCTGCAAAACTGCTGTGTTTACTCTGCTAGTTCACATGCACTGGGCTGCTTCAAAGCAGCTTATCCTCTCAATGTCTGGAGGCATCTGAGAACAAGTAACTGATCCAAAAACATTCTCACTGCAGCACAGGTCTGTCCGATAATGGAAGGTTATGGAAATAAATGGGTTTCTACAGTATTTCTAAAGTAATTCAACTCCTTTTGGGTGTAGCTGTACCCTTATTCTCTTTGAAAAAGCATTTTGTTCTACGTGCTGAAAATGGAACTTAGGTGGTAGTTGCCTTCCTCTTTTCAATCAACAAATTGATCTGTGTTTTCATTCGCGATAATTCTTCAGAACCATTTATTTTTCTCTACATGCATTTCATTCTGTGAATCCATCATGCATCTCGACATTTTAAAGGAAATTGAAGAAGGATCAGACAGAGAGAAAAGGAAATTGAGAAAAAAGAGCTTTTCTCTGTCCTGAGCAAGGTCAATAAAAGTGGGAGTTTGTGTATCGTGTCATCTTCATGGGAAAGTGGGAGTATCTTGGCTTATATGCCAATTACTCAGCACACTGTGTGAATATAATGAACCAGGAAGAGAGGTTATCTTATGACGTCCTGAATCGAGCTTCTGTTTGTTGGCTGGGCATTCATGCTTCATTAGATTAGACTTCCTGTTGGCTCGCGTTCAATGTTTTTTTTCCCCATGGAGGTTATGTCAGTGCACTCTGACTAAGTGTGGAGTAAGTGCTCTGGTAGATTGTCAGTTTGGCCGACTAACAGATGGAGCACATCACAAAGCCAAGGACTGATGGGCCTTATACTCGACAAAAACACCAGGAAAGGTAAATATATGGCACATGTAATGGCTCTGCCTGAAATACACTCTCATTCTCGCTCACACACACACACAAGCAGTTTGGCCCATGCTGCGGAGTAATTTGTTTTAAACTTTGAGAGACCTCAGAGTGCAATAACAGTAGACAGAGGTGGCTGTTCCTGCAGGATTGATCAGAGGCTGTAAATCTCTCTGTTCAGAGGCCGCAGCAGAAACCTCCTCATCAATGTTTCACTCACAAAGTGTTGAAATGGGAGATTGTCACATCACGGCGAAAGCATAATAAATCAACGTGCTGTAATGACCACTCTGCAGAATGTCCATGTCTTTGATTGGGTACTACTAAAGTTAGATTGGGTTTAAGACCCAGAGGAACCAAAATTGGGGTTTTGTGGCTTTTAGTTCACGTCTATTGCTTTGAGGTCATCTCTGAGGTAGTCTGCTCCTAAACATTCTCAATTCACTTTCAGTAGATATGCTGCACACATTTAATAGTTGTAGTCTTCTATGATTTACTGAAAATAGCTGTGACTCATCTGATGAAGCTGCATCTATGAGTTGTCATTACTGTGTAACTCTTTTAGTTTGTTGCTTAGCTAAAAACACTTAGTTCTTTCAAAAATATATATGTGCTCATTGATGTATATTTACTTCGTTACAAGTAATAAAGTATTCTTGTGAGTGTATAATATGCCATTTGAAAATACATGCGTGGTAAAGGATTCTAATATTGGTCGCCATGTTGTCCCTCCATCTTGAAAGTACATTAGCCAAAGAGGGACATACCCAGTCTAATTCAGACTTCGCTCAGATGTTTTACGCTTGGGCTATGTTACACTCATGCACGAGGTTGAAGCTGGAAGGCCATGATGTCATTCTTTGGACTACATTGAGCGCACCGTAGGAAGTTAAAACGCAAATCGGAATTGAGAGGAACAGAAACTAATATTCACTGGATGGTCATATACCTTTCACCGCTAATATGGGTAAAAATCACACAGTGTAGCTTTAAGCGAAAAGTAGTTGAAATTTGACTGCCAACATGGAAAATATAACTGTAGCAATTTTTCATATGTAAGAAGCTGAAAAGCGTTTTCTGCGAGAATTCCCGCAGTGAGTTTCAAGTTTTTATGGAGTTATTTACTCTCCTGATGCAGATAACTTCGTTGAATGACAAATTAATTTATATACACCACATTTAAAAGTTTGGCATCAAGATTTTTAAAGCATTTTTAAAATTTCAAAGGTGCAAAACGCACGTGAGTTTTTCAGAACTATGCCCCCTCTGAGCGACAAACGGAACTGCAAGGCCATAGGTGTGTTGCTCATTATGGATCACACCATAGACTGTAAAGAGATTCTCACACACAGGTTTGCAGTGAGCTGGAGTTTGTGTTGGGGTTTGGAATGAACTACAAGCCGGTCTCTTTGAATCCATCTTCTACTTTTGTCGAAAGTTGACTAGAAGTTGTGTCGCTCGAGCTTGTCTTCTCTGATACGGAGAATGGGCGAATACACAAACCTGCCAGGCATAGTTCCAGGCAGCGGTGAACACGCATAACGCGAGTGTCCCAGTCTCAAATTCGAGGTACTTTACTGTACAGGATTATGGAGGCAATCGACAGTGATCAGAGAAGGCCTCATGTTGATCCCATCAGGCAATTGTTGAAGCATGTATGGGTTAGAAAAATATTTTTAACATGAAATGTTACACAATGCACCTTTAAGTTCACCAAGGCTACATTTATTTGATCAAAAATACAGTAAAATCAGTAATATTGTGATATAATTTTACAATTTAAAACAGCAATGTTACAGTGTTCTACAATGTATTTCATTCATTCTGTAATGGCAAAGCTTTATTTTCTTCAGCTGCTATGACTACCAGTCTTTATTTCCAGGAAATATCATTCTAATACTGCCAATTGGTACTTAAGAAAGATTTGGTACTGCATATTTCTTATTATTGAGTTGAAAAGGGTTGCGTTGTCACCGAGTTTCCCTGCATGCTTATTAGTTCCACTTGTTGTCATTAATTTTTTAACGCGCACTTCACCGATGCAGTTGAATGGACCTGTTCTGGAAAAACTTTCACACCAACAGAGTGAAAATGAATCAAACACAATAGCCCTCCAATGTTTTCCAGTGTGAAAGCAATTTCACACTAGAAATCCATTTCTGTAAGCTTTTGTTGTTGATTTGGCACTATTCACGAGTTCAAACTACCAGATATAGTATCAAATATGCATATTTAGTGTTCTTTCTAAGGAGAGGGCTTTTGCACAATTATACCCAAGCTCGAAAGACACGCCCCCACCATTCCTGGCTGGGAATAGGAATAATGCTGAGAGTGAAGAGTTGGGGTGAGGATGTTGGAACAGAAGTCTGCTCCATGTATAAGCCTGATCTTGCACGGATTGGGTTGATATTCTCAATGTTCTCCTCCCGAACTTTGTTAATAAAACATAACTTTGTAAAATACAATTCAAAACACCACCTATCGACTTATGGCTATACTTCACATTGTTTATTTCTTTCTTCTCGAGCTTGAGTTGTGCTGACTCAGCAACCTGTCCAAGCCATCGTGGGCCTCAGTCGTTATGTCGACTTTTAATTGGTGCCTGTAAACACCAGTGCAAGGTCAGAGCACTCCTGCGGTTGACATGGTAACAGTGTCCAGGGAAACCAGAATGGCTGATTTGAGAGCTGTCAGGATATTGCCACTTCTTATCTGAAAGAAAATGCTTTCTGAGAAAAAAAATAAGCACATTCTCTCTCCAGTGCTTTTTTTCCTCTCACCGTAAGTAATTCATCTTACAAGACTTCTTTTGCTACCCTGCTGAGTTGAAGATGCACTGAGGATCAGGGGCTGATTATTTCTCACTTGGGGGAAAACCAGAAAGCCTTTGTTAAGAGTTTCTATTTTGCTCTGCAGGGCCTGAGAAGGTGGACTCTCATTCGTATAAAAGCTCTCTCTGACAATAGGGTGATCTGACCGAGCGGGCCACTCACCAATGATGGACATCCAGAACGGCTGTGACCTCAGAGTATATAGCTGTGATGGCAGGAAAAAAAAACGGCATTTGAAGGGTGATAACAGGCTAGTGGTTAAGCATCTAGGTTTACAATACAAATGTCGCAGGTTCAATTCTCAAAGGGGGAGGATTCCTGAACTGAAGAGTCCTGACATTTGGAATCACCTTTAGCAAAGTACCTTCTTCCTGTTTGCCATAGTATTTTTTTTCTCCTAAGGCATGGTTATAAAAGCAACTTTGCACTTTTTCAAGTTCTGTACTGAAATGTGTTGGCAGTGCCTGTACACAACCATCATATAATGATAAAAATCTATCCAGTGTTTTTGTTTTCCAATCTCCTTGTATGTTTTCCCTGCCTCAAACTGAGCTGTTTGATTTTGTGGACGACAATGCAAAATGGAATCGTGAATTTTTTCTCCACCAGACGGCTTTATAAATGAGGTCAGCTCAGTATAAAGCTGGTTGCGTGCAAGAAGCTGCTCCTGAAGAATAATTCGGGTACCAATCTATTCATGTCCCTGCTGCACCTCCAGAAGAAGTTAGTGTAAAGTTGTATATTTTACATTAATCTTTCCGCAAATCGCTTGGCACGCCTTTATGCCTGGTTCAGATTACACGTTTTTAGCCCGATTTTGGCACGAATCCGTTTCACGTAGGGTGTCGTGGGATTCGCAAACGACAACGGGCATCAGGACGCAAGATTCCGAATCGTATCATTCTCGTGTAGTGTGTCATAGTGGGAGACAACCTACGTCCGCGTCTGGCGATGCTTCACAACATCACGACACAAAGACTAGCATGTTTAATCTTTTAATGGTAGTTTACGACGGTTCCGTCACATGTATGAGGTTGACCAATAGGAGCACATCTTTTCTGTACACAACTTTCAAAAATGGCGAAACGAAAGAGAGACTAGAGTTTCACTTTCTCAATGACATCACGTGCCGTTAAAAACGGCATGCGATGACTGGTCAGGAAGCAACGTGTAGTCTGACATTGTGATCTTGTCCACGACATGACAAGATTTTAGTATTCAAAATCGCGTAATCTGACACAGTGACTATCGTAACAGACAAAAAAAACCGTGTAATCTGAACCAGGCATTACGATTAATACGGCTAAAGTTTACACTAAGGTTACTTTATGGCATGTTATCTATATGACGTTCTCAATATAATTTATAATCCCACGTTTATAATGAACAACGTGTTATGGTTATTGTTTTATTACAAACTGAGAATGTGTACATCAAAAAACGATCAAATCAGTTTAAATTCCTGGGATAATTATTTGCTTTAGTCATATTAAATAATGTCACAATGATTCTGTGAAAAATTAGGCTCTAAAGCCCTATTCGCATGGGATTAGTATTATCTGGTGACCTGTAGTAATTTGTAATAATTGCGGAGTTTGTCTGTGATCTTAATCCCGTGCAAATCAGCCATGTCTGTAATTTGTAAAGTAAAAATTCCCCTGCAAATTACCTACTATATTTCGCCGAACACGAGGTCCTGTGATAATATTAGTCCCGTGTCGAATCGACATCTCTGTGATTTGGCCGGATCGTATATCATTTTTTCAAGGTTTTTGTTTCATCTGCGCCTTTTTATCCATCTTTCGCGGAGAATAGAGGCTGATTTGGAGTGTTTTGATAGTATTTTGGGTGCGGGGTCATATCGCTAGTACAACTATACAATTTGCAGAAAGAGAAAGCTATACCATCAGAAGAGCAAAACAAAAAGAACGATTAGATGGAGATGAATGACATGTTTAGCAGGATACGGTAAGGACAATTCTTCTGTTTATTATATACAGCTAGACATAATAACGACAAGACATTTCAAAGCTATAGCCTAATGATATCATATCTGGGAGATAAGTCAGTAAATTCGAGTAAAATCACAGGCTTCGCTTATCATGTGCGAATGCGCCACATGAAATTCAGATGTGGGTGGGTAATTTCAAATTCACACGTGGTCCCCAGGTATTACTAATCTCTGTGCGAATAGGGCTTAAGGCTGAATTAATATGAGTCAACACAGTTTTTTTTTCTGGCACCAAAAAAGCAGCCTAAAATGTGTAAATATTAGAAATTGCAAGACCACAGACATTAATATCCATTTATTCATGGGTTTGTATCTGCCTGTTGCACTCTTCTAATCAAGTGGTTGTCCAAAAGCAAACAAGCAAAAAAAAATATAAAATAATAAAAAAAAATGGCCCCAGGGAGAATATATTAATTCAGTTTGTGGTGGGATTCAGATTAGGCCACCAAATGCACAAGTCTTTCAGGAATTTGTTAATTTGAATGCACCCCTCATGTAAATATCTGACAAGTCTGAGAACAAACTAGAATAGCCTGAGCTTGGATATTGAATATGGATGGGATTTTTTTTAAAAACGTTTTATCTTTCACCCCAAAAATGGAAATTCTATCATCAGTTACACTGCCTCATGTTCTTCCAAACCTGTATAAATTATTTTTTTTTCTACAGAACACAAACGGTGTTTTGAAGAATGTTGGTAACCAAACAGTTTTGGTGACACCTTTATTTTTCATTGTTTTGAAGCATCACTCTTATCAGCAAATCATTGCTGTTATATTGTAGAGATAGGGTTGAGCTGATAGGGTTGACTTTGCAGGACTTAAATTAGTTCATGAACTGACTCACTAGAAATAGGAAACTGTTTTTAAATGTATATTCCTTTGCTTTGACCTGAAAGTTGGTAAAACTATGTAAAAATCATGTACTTGGGTACAAAATTGTACCCAATAGTTCAATAGTTTTTTCCCAGAATTGAAAAAGACAGTATATCTGCTAAAGGTTGAGTGTATTGTGTCCACTTTTTGGAGTCCACTACTGTAGATGACCTCAAAGTGTCACTGTGAGAGTGAGTATTATGGGTGAATCTCATTGGATGGGTGAACAGATGAATAGATAGATGGATGGACAAGCAGAATGATAGGTTGTAAGACTTCTGATAAACATTTCATAGACAGGCATCTGAAGAGAAAGCCATGAGGAGGCTTAATTTGGCTTTTGGGGGCTAAAAAAATGCCCTGCTCTCAGTGTGAAGGTTTGAGGCCTGTTTTTCTCAGCCAAAGAGATGAAGTGGCTTTGAGCTCCTCTAAAGTGTGAGAAGAAACCGATCAGAAATCCTCACTGACAGACGCAGGGGGCAGATAAGGTGCTCAGCGGCTTTATAGTCGACACCTTTACTGAGACTGAGGCGGGCCTATGGATTCCTGTCAGAGAAACAGAAAAAGAAAACGGGTAAAAGACTGCGCAGAGAAGGGATTGTGCTGCAAGAGAGAGAGAGAGAGCGGAGGGAGTTTGGGGCTGTCACAGACCATTAAAGCTCCTTATGTCCCTCCCATCTCCACAGCGCAACACAGAGTCTCTTCGGTTGACGTTGTATCTCACTGCCATTAAAATACACTTAAATCAGCCTTTCACACTCCAGCCAGGGATGTATAGACACACTTATGCACACGCTAGCAGCTAGTCACTCGCATTAGGGACAAAATGCAAATCTTTTAAAGTGTAGATGTAATATTTTGATTTGTCTATAATGTTGGTTCTCTCTCTCTCTCTCTCTCTCTCTCTCTTTGTGCCTTCAGCTGACATGAACACAATTATCCTTGAAAGTATTGGCTAGCAAAGGGAAGGTTATGTGGTCAGAACACCATCACTATCTGCGGGCTCCCAATGGGAAGGGGGAGGTGGTTGAGCGAGACACGCTTCACATGTTCCCATGCTCGCCGTATCAGAATGAGCCCACTGCTTGATCTACAGAGCTCTCACGAAAGGTCACATAGACATAAGGATGGAGGACAAATGAGAATCAGGGGATGATTGAGGAATAAAAGTTGGTTTGTTTGGGTGGGGAGAGTGTGTGCTGTTGTTTAATGAGGCAGCTCCAGCCTGTTTACGTTTCTTCCACCTGTAAATGCGTTTTAGATGGGAAGGGAAATTCGGCAGCAAAGTTAATGTGGGAGCAAATAAAGTATGGCAGGTGTAAAACGGCTGGAGGGGGAGATGGCAGACATGACCTTGCATATAGAATCAAAACGCCACACCTCTGGAGCTGTGAATAAACCTGGATTTGAGTTGAATTGGCGTTGTTGGAGCTGAGCTCCTTATTTCCAATAGAGAAAACAATTGCAGGTCTTTTTGTTCTCATTAGCATTCAACTGGAATGATCCTTTAGAAAAGTCATTTTGAACATTACAAATGAGTCTCAAGAAGTGATAAATCGCTGTTCTTCTAGCATCTTTTTAGCAGGGAAGCAATATTAGCTTCAGCATTAGCATTTTGGGGTGAAGAGGAGAACCATATGTGATGATAAATAAGCTAGTTTCATGTTCTAGACTAAATCTGTTTTTATCTCAGATGAGAGACCTAAGCTTCACTTTGTGTGAGCTTCTGATATAAATCTTTCTTGCAGTCAAGTTTATGTTCTGACTAGACGTCACAGTCTTGCTGTTTTATCGCAGGCCAACATTTGGCTATAGTGATAATGTTGTTGGATACAGAGATGCAACATCTGGTCTTTTTTTTTAAGAAAAGTACCATTTTTCTGCGTGACCCTACTGGGGCAAATAGAGGCGGTAGACGTCAGTCATCACTCTTGGAGGCTAAGAAATGTGCAGTTTTAGAGATGGATCATCGAATGGTCCATTTATAATCTAGTGCCGAAATTTCCCGCAGTGAAACACGCACCAGTCAAGTGAATTCGAGAATGATTCTTACACCCTGGAGAGGGTAAATCATTTTACTTTAAACCTGCAGCTTAGAAAGATGAGAACAATGTTACACTCAAGTGGCGATCACACTTGTAAGCGATTAAATAGAATCTCTGTGCTGTTGCTTGCTTGAACATGTTCCTGCCTGGCCACCAAATTGCTCTCAGTGTGAATGCCAGTTTACATAGTGGAAAAGCTATTTATTTATTATACAAAGGTCACATTAAAATTTCTTGGAACGTTTATCATTCAAAAATTTAAATGATCAATTGTCAAAATGCGGAAGCCCTGAACCACAACCTAAAAAAAAAATCAGTGAAAGAAATAATAATAATAAAAAAATCTGTAAAAAAAATAAATAATAATAATCTAGCATTTCAAGATTAAAGTAAAAAAATATCAAAATTAAAGTCGAAACATTTCAAGATTGAAGTTGAAACATTTCGGAGCTTGAAGTCAAACATTTCAAGATTGAAGTCGAAACATTTCGAGATTGAAGTCGAAACATTTCGAGCTTGTAGTCGAAACATTTCGAGATAGAAGCTCGAAACATTTAGAATAAAAGTCGAAACATTTCGAGATAGAAGTTGAAACATTTCGAGATAGAAGTCGAAACATTTCGAGATAGAAGTCGAAACATTTCAAGATTTGAAGTCGAAACATTTCAAGATAGAAGTTGAAACATTTAGAGATTGAAGTTCGAAACATTTAGAGATTGAAGTCGAAACATTTAGAGATTGAAGTTGAAACATTTCGAAATTGAAGTGAAACATTTAGAAAATTGAAGTCGAAACATTTACAAGATTGAAGTTGAAACATTTAGAGATTGAAGCTCGAAACATTTAGAGATTGAAGTTGAAACATTTCGAGATTGAAGTCGAAACATTTCAAGATTGAAGTTGAAACATTTCGAGATTGAAGTCGAAACATTTAGAAATTAAATTCGAAAGCCCAGATAAAAGTAAAAAGCTACTATTTTGTGTTAATCCATGGCAGTTCGACAAGTGCACAAGTGCATTTCTTCGCGCGCGCGCTCTGAGCCAGTGGACGTGCACCGTTATGAATGCACATTCTATGGAAGAATGTATTATCATAATCTTTTAAATTCATTCTCTAAATGTTTCAACTTTAATCACGAAATGTTTCGACTTAAATCTCGAAATATTTCTACTTTAATCTCTGAAACATTTCAACTTTAATCTTGTAACTTTTCAACTTTAATCTCTAAATGTTTCGACTTTAATCTCAAAATATTTCGACTTTAATTTCGAAACATTTCAACTTGAATCTCAAAATGCTAGATTTTTTTTATGTTGTGGTTCAGGGCGTCTGTATCAAAAATGTATGTGAGGTGTCAAAAAGGAAATAAAAAACACACAAATTTTTATTGAATTGTATCAAGCTATTTTACATTTTGTTAATTTGTCATTTCCACAACATCATTTCCACAACACAAAAATGTCTATCTGAGATGAGGTAGAGATTTTCATGACATATTAATGGACAATTAACTTTCCATTTAAAAGTCTCCATTTTGAGAAAAAAATGCATACTCTATATGTTAATGGAAGTACAACATTGTGTTCAAACAGTCTCAAATCATGTCAGTCTTAGAACAGAGCTTGTGAGACTCCAAGCTCCATGTTGCCATCACAGTCTTGTGGTCTCTATCTATCATTGGCGTCCAGCAGACCCTTACACCTCTCACCTCCGCCTTAATCATGTCCCGTCGCGCTTGCGTCCCCGACCTGCTGTCCCCTCGTATTCTACTTTACAGCTAGCTGACTGGAAAATCTCCGATATCAGTCTTACTCAGCAGACATCTGCGTGCGGTCCTCCGCGACGCCGGCACACCTGAGCCAGTGGCGAGACGTGACGAATGGGTATGAAACGGAGGAGTGACCTCTCTTGTTCAGAGCGGGACGGGGTCCACTGCCTCTCAGGAGTCCACATTTATTAACACGCCGTCACACTCCCGGTCAGGGAAATGATCAGCAAGATTAATTCATCTTTAATCCTTTTTTCTGCTGCGTGTCAAACGGGTCTCCGGCTGTGATGGACTCGTAATTAAGAGGAGACGTCTCGCACGTCTCCATTGTTCTTTTGTGCCTTTTCTTGTACAGATGAAGTCTGGTGTCTGAATTTTATGGACTCATCCCCTTTTTTCTCTCTCTCTCTCTCTTTTAGGTAAGAGATGCCCTTTGCTGAAATGCCTGGTGGTCAAAGTATGTAGCCTTTTTATTTGTGTATTTGATGTGTTGTGTGCTTGTGAATGGAATAGCAAGGTGAGTTTCCAGGGGCTGTTTTTATTTGGGCAGCATTGATTGGAGCTGCTGATGGGGTTCTTTATTCAAAACTGCTCTCAAGTTTCCAATAGAGTGGTTGAAAGCTTGCATGATTGTCTTCTCTGAGCTTCTCGAGAGGATGTTAAACAGATGGATCTGCATAATGTTGTGAGGTCAGTTCAAGTTCTGCGAAGCTGATCAACAGTGTTCTGTGGCGTTTGCCAGCTGACATTTAAACACTAAGTTTCTAAATTAGAATTCATTTTGGTATTTTTGTGGGTTGTCAATTAAATTGTCTTTTAATTGTTTGAATAAAAAGTGTTTTAGTATTATTTTAAAGGGATAGTTCACTTTGAAATTAATTGTTGGTATGTTTTAGCTTTCCTCAAGGGTATTCAAGATGTAGGTGTCTTTGTTTCCACAGTATTTTCAATTTTGATATTTTTAGGTCAAACCGTTCTTGTCTGTCAGTCATATAATGGAGGTATATGGTCACCACCTTAAAAAGGTAAAAACGATATAAATACTGTTCGTTTTCTCACACAAACCGCTCGTTTTCGTGTCTTAGGCCATCAATGTGTACATTTACGAGTCATTAAATCATGTTTAATTTGGACTTCTCTGTGCACGCACTTTGAGGTGGTGACCATATTCCTGCATTATATGACTGACAAACAAGAACGTTTATCAAAAAATATCAAAATTGAAAATACTGTGGAAACAAAGACACCTACATCTTGGATGCCATTGAGGTAAGCTAAAACATATCAAAAATTAATTTCAAAGTGAACTATCTCTTTAACATTTATAAAAACATGTATTTAATAAATAAGTTAAAAAAAATCACTAAAACATAAGATGTAATAAGAACCGACATGATTCTATGAAAAGTTTTTTTTTTTTTTTTTTTTCATTTTCATCATCATTTACTTCATTGTTTATCATTGGCTTGTACAGTATCAGAAAAACCTTTTAATATATACTATTCAATCTATTACTCATTTTATAACATGTTCTGTTGCTCATCCTAGCATGTGTTTGTCGCTTGCAGTCACACTGACATACGAATCATTAGTCTGACCCACTAGAACAGAAACTGTTTTGTTAAATGTTAATTTTAAGCATAATGACGCCTGTAATGACGTCTAAAGTGAGCAGAGCTTGAATAAGCAGGAAGGCCTTTTAGCAAGATACAGTAGCAGCAAATGTAAGTGAAGTTGGTCATAATCAGTCCATTTAACCTAACATTGGACTAAATCAATACTATAGTCATGGGTAGCAAAGACAGGACATATCCTCACCAAGTTGAAGTGGCTTAGAGGCATCATTTATGTAAATGTCTAACCATTTGAGGCAAAAAAGGACTTAATTCTGACTTGTGATTCAGCCTGAATCATAACCCTTCCTTGTTCATTCGTTGGCCAGAGGACAAATGGCCCCCCAACTGAGTTTTTTTCTTTTTTTGGGTTTAGTTGGGGATGCTTAAACGGTTTCTTCATCCAAAAATGAAAATTATCCTGTTATTTACTCACCATCAAGCAAGTGTAAATGACTTTCTTCTTTCTGCCTCACACTGGTTCTTCCAAGCTTTATAATGGGAGTGAATGGTACCATTTTTTAAGCCCAAAAAGTGCATCCATCCATCATAAAATTAATCTATACGAGGGTTAATAAAGGCCTTATGAAGCAAAGCGATGCATTTTGGTAAGACAAATATCTATATTATAACCTATAAACTATAATCAATGGCTTCCAGTAAAGGTCGTGCGCAAGTCTAGTTTCGGAAGAAGAGTGAGTGTTTTGGGTGTTTATTATTTGTTTTTTTTTCTGGACTGTCACAGCTCAATGCATATGGAGTGACTGTGTATTTTTCTGTGCTTTGTGTGTACGCTACTCATTTGGATCATTTGGGCATGTATAAATAATGCAATTGGATGCTCCCCTCAATTTAATATCACAAGTGTTGCCTTATAGTTTTCCTCACAGCTTTTGATTTAGCCATGAAATGCTAATTCCTCAGGGCCGAAAGCTTCAAACAGCACACTTCGGACAGACAAATGAATAATATAACTAATGTGTTTTATAGAATTTTTAACTAGATCAAAAGAGGATCCTCGCCTGCAGAGTTTAATGACTCAGAGGAGTCTAGAACTGTAAAGGCGTCTCCAATAGCTTAATGCATTATTCACTAAGATGAGAGCATGCTTTAAATTTCCTCCAAAAAATAAAGCTTTTGAAGAGATTTTTTTTATTTTTATTTTCTTGGCTGTGGCAGTGTAAAAGGTTGTCTTGTTTGTGTGTGTACCTTTCTAAACTAGCCTGGAAGAGTGAATGAACAATCCCTAATTTCAATTATCTAAACCTAAAGAAGTTTAGAAGTTTAAACTTTTATTCTGAATAATGGTAACATATAGAGAATCAGAATCTTTATCCTACAATTCAAAAATTTTTATCCTACAATTCAAAAGTGTGGGGTCGGTAAGATTCTCATGCTCACCTTGGCTGTGTTTATTTGATCCAATATACAGTAAAAACAGTAATATTGTGAAAAAGTATTATTTGAAGACTATTTTAAATTATTTTATATTTTAAAACATCATTCATTCCTGTTATGTCATTTACGGCAGACATGATTCCAGCCTTCATATGGATCAGTCACATGATCCATATGAAATCATTCTAATATGCTGATTTGCTGCATATTAGAAAGGAACATTATTATCAATGTTGTAAAAAGTTGTGCTGCTTAATATTTTTGTGGAAACTGATGCATTTTTTTCAGTATTATTTAATAAATAGTCCAAATGAGTCTAAAATAACTGCATTTGAAATAATAAAAAAAATACTGAAAAAAATACTGAATTAAAGTATTAGTTGTATAAAGTATTCAATTATTCTGTTAAAAACAACTTTTTTGACCCACAAACTTTAGAACAAAAATATAGGCTACATCTGGAAAGAAAAAAATGGACTAAGGGAAAAATCACATTGATAATTTTGGAAATTGTATTTGCATGTTTTCAAGGATTCAAGCAATTTCCCATAATTTGCTTTACTAGAAAATGGTGACCTACAGTAGATAAAGAGACAAGGGGTGGGTTGTTTTGAGGTGAGCCAATAATAAACCCTAGCAACCACATAGCAACAAGCTAAAGAGAAACATTTGAAACATAGATTGTAAAAAAAAATACAGTAGAAACTTCTTCCACTGTAGAAAAATGAAACCAAAAATATCCAAGTATAGCGGCCGTTGCCGATTATGTCTTTCTGAGTCTGCACAGTAGTGATCCTTTTGGTGGAGCCGCGGCATCAAGGGTCCATCCACAGTCACGCTCCCACAGACTAATTTGCACAAGTGCAGATCTCTGCAGGAGAGTAATTGGAGTTACCAGATCAGTGGTCGATACCATAAACCAACGCATTCTCATCCTAGGGAATCATATTGTGACGTTTTTAACATTTCATCTAAATCCAACAAACATGGCACCCTTTAGCATCAATATCACACGCACAGAGCTTTGTTTCGGTAATGGGTAGGTTTAGTTCTGGGGTAGGTTTAGGGTTAGACCACTAGGAGGCGCCTTCTGGCCCATATATATCTGCATCTCATATTGACGCTAAAGGGTGCCATGTGTGTTGGATGTAGACGAAATGTCAAAAGCGTAAGTATATGACCGCCTTGGGATGAGAACGGGCTGCTTAAACAGTGGGGCGCTTTCGAACCGTGTTAACTGATTTGCCCAAGTCACAGGTAGGGCTTAGGGGTGGTGTTGGGTCGGGTAGGGTGAAGGGCATCGTTTTCATTGCGCATTATTTATAAGCACACACCAGTTTGAAAACACCCACACATTTAGAAACACTAACTTTTGTTCCGCAGAGACTCCACACTCCATTTGCAACACAGCTGTCAATCATGATGTTTTTATACCATCCAAAAGTAACTAAAACCAAACTGATTGGGAAAACAAACACTTAAACATACATCTGTGTGATGAACTATGCAAAAAAAAAAAAAAAAAAAATGTAATTGATTTTTTTCATTTGGATTGTGTCTCATTCGAATTACATGGAGAGGGCGGGGTTTAACACCTATACTGAAGCCAGGCACCAGGTTGCGATCGAAATGCTTTGGCTTCACTTTCAGGACTTGTGGGACACACTTGATTTGGAACGTGAATTTTTTATTCATATAATTTTACTTCATATTTGAGGCGCTGACTATGAACAGGGTTTGTTTAGACATCGTCATTATGGCGTGTTGTGAATTAATAATGTCACCGTGCTTAACCTGACAGGACTCTTTCTTAATTCTCTGCTAAATGAAGACATTAGATCACGTTCTCCCGTCTCTGATGTGTCGTCTTTCCCCTTGTGTTATCTATTCATTTTATTCTTTCATTTATTTATTGCCAACACGAGAAGCATTTGTTTTGACAGATGCTTGCTCTGGGGCGACTGCCAAAGCATAGACAGCTTTTCTAGAGATCGGCACGACGGAACGCCGCGGGCCAGGAAAACACACTCACGCAAGTCAGATTTGTTAACAATTATCTGTTCTCTGCCCTTTTCACTGTTTCTGCTTCGGAACACAAGGATAATTTTATTCCCGTGTGCCAAATTACGTCTGAAATATGGAGCGGTTAGAGGTGAGGCGTGAAGGGTGGCAAGAGGTGTGTGTTGAGGGGTAAAGTTGCAGCCGGGAGGCAGGGACGCTGTTACCTCGCTCTTCCACCTGACCTCCATGCTTCAGGCCGCTCTTTTGAGGATTTTTGCTTGTTAATTATGCTGAATTATTCTTAACCTGTCTGCCCTCATTTATGGATGTTGCTGTATAGAAAATAGCCTTGTAGCGTTTGGAGTTATCATGGGATGGTCACCCTTTGTCCTTATTTCCATTATGATATTTCTCATTTCTGTTTAATTATCTAAAGCATGTAACACTGCAAAAACAATATTTAATATTTAACTATCTTTAGCCATAATACACTTTATGACACGCTCAACAAGTTTGTCATATTTGAGAACAAGTTGTCAGGTTGAGAAATGTGAATGGGAAATTGAAACTCGCTCTAGGGTCTCAAGGTATGTTTCTCAGAACGTATGGGCTGACCATCTCTTTTATTTAATGTGTACAAGAATATGGACAGAAAGTCATATTTGAACTTTCATTCTCCACATAAGGACTATTTCTCATGTTTCAGTGCATGGGCCTATCATGCACTTGGCGCAAATAACTGTATACACTGTCACATGTATCATTCCTATATTGCACCCACGCAAAGCTAGCTTTTCCCTCCACAGACGCACGTCAGTAAACTAGGAAATGAATTTGCGCTTCCTGGGAGGGGCAAAAAGGAGGCGTGTTCGGCGCAAACGATCCCTGGTGCTATTTTGCAGTTCGAGAAAACAATTCCGCTACTGACCAGAAAAAAAAAACTAGTCTAAAGTTAGTGGCGTGTTGTGCGTTGTTCATAATACTATTTTTAAGCATGCATGCTTTGCTATAATGTCACGGGTGCACAACACACATACACTTTGATTCTCTCAACACAGATGTTGCAGTTTTTAGTTTTGAAAATCATATATGACAAGGAAAAAATATTAAAACATGAGGGAAATCATTGTGGTGTCCATGAAAAAATTTATTTTTTTCCCCCATACCTATTTAACCAACACTGATTTAGGTGGGTTGCTCCTATCCCCATACAACGCCACTTCTCTGTCTTTCACTGCCCTGACAAGAACGTCGGTCTCCTCGGCTGTGAACGGCTGTGCGCACCTGGTAAATTTGCCATAATAATAATAACAATCCGCCATGCAACATGCACACCTCCTCTTAAAGGGTATATTGGATGATGGTTCCCGTACAACGACGTAATTCGCTGATTCACTACCATAGTAGCCTACGATGCATCGTTGGAAAAATCAACTAGCAAGTCACGACTGTTTCCGGAAATCCATTGTCGCAAAGTATCATTCAACCGTACACAGTCTCATCCCAAGACGTCATATAACTGACCATACTGTACGTCAATATCCGCCTTTTCAGGGTCCCTTTAATCGTCGGTTATGATCCTGGGAACGTCATACAACTGACTCTTTACCTTTAACATCAGTTTGGTGACGGGGTAGGTTTAGGGGTAGGTTTATGTCTGGGGTAGAGCTAGGATCCGAAAACGCCATCTAACCGAATGTTTAAGGGTACCCTAAAAAGGTGGATATTGACGTATGGTCTAAAGACGTCTAAAGATGAGACTGCGCTGTTCAACCACGTTGGTTTTGCACGTGGTGGAGTAATAACTACTTTTAATGAAACTGTTTGAGATCCAATTAACGCTAGATTTGTTTTATGTAAATTACAGACATGTCATCTGAGGACTATTTCTAATTGTTCTCAGTTGTTTTGCTTTATTACCAGACTCAATATTTGGCTTGTTCTTACATAGTAGAGCACGTTCGCACATGTGCACTCTTCAAACACGTTACTTCAAATCTTTTGACAAACTAAAAGACGTAAATTCCATTTGTATGTATTCTAAATAAAAGGCACCGGTTGTACTGAATGTCAGCTTGCTTATTTTGCTCAAGATAAGAAATTATTACCTCCAAATGTCGTGCAATATACTGTAGAAATGATGCCTCTAACCACAGGTCGGGAGCTGTCGTTCAAACCACACAACTTTGCCGATGCTGTTTGCGAATGTTCGCTGGAACGATGGTTTGGGAAACACCAACTTGCTGAACTATGCTTATAACGATGGAACTTGCGACCATAGTTGGCTGATGCTTTCGGGAAACGCACCTCTGATTGGTTTATTTCACATTACACACAAACCACACCTATGCATAATGGAAGCTACTTCAGACCAACCCCTTTTAATCTTGTGTTGGGCGCAAGAGCCATTTATCCCGCCAGTAAAATAGCAACAGCGCCTAAGACCCGCCCACAAAGTTACTTGTGTTTCAGGTCAGTAAAATAGGGCCCCATGTGTACTAACTACTAACCGCTCGGCCACGGCTCTCGAGTTAGTGTAGCTAAAGAGAAATAATGAGAAAAACAATGTTAATTGAAATAAAGCTGAAATAGCATAAAACAAATATTAGAGGGGGAAAAATACGCAGTTCATTCGGGTTCACGTGACGTCACTGTAGCTTTGCGCGCCGATCTTTGCGACCAGTTTGCGACCGACGGTCACATTAATGCCTGCAATGTGTTGTGCAGTTGGCTGCAAAAACAGCCGAAAGAGGAACCCTGAACTGGTATTTTATTCCATACCAAAAGAAGAGAGAATAGAAAATCTTTTTTTTAAAGACTTAGTCTCATGTTGCTGATTTGTGGTTTATTATATTTCTATTACAGCCTACTCTCAGTGGCCAACATATACAAACAGATAGACAGATAAATGTTTTTTCTTCATTAAATTTGTTGGATCTGTTTAAATGCACTTTATCGTGGTAAGTTATTAGATTTGGGGTTATTTTGACATAACTGTCTGTCTGTCTGTCTGTCTAAATCTAATAAATATTTTTCTGAAGTTCATAAAGATGTGTTTCGTCTTGCGTTTGTCTTCGTCAGACGCGCTTTAGATGTTATTTTTGTGCAAGTGTTAGCTCTGCAGACGATGCATAATCAGCCTTGAAATGCATATTAAAGGACTAACGTTAGTTCTTCCAAAAATGATAACTCTGCCGTCATTTAACTACTCACCATCATGTGCAAATCCTTAAGTTTACTTTCCGTGGAAGACAAAGGGACATTTTTGAATTATGTAGCCTAAGACTCTTCTTGTCGATGTAATAAGAGTGAATGAGTAACAGCCTACTGGGGGCTGTCAAGCAAAAATAATAATAATAAAAGACAAAAAACATCACAAAAGTATCATAAAAGTGATATAATACTACTCTGTCCGTTATATTAATATCGTTATTTATTAATATGATAGCTTTATGTGACGAACAAACTGCAATTTATGTCGTTATATTATAATCACGAAGAGCTTTACCTCTTGATAGCTTTTAACCGCAGCCAAATCATTCAAAAAGATTCAGACTCGAAAGACTCATTTCGATATTTGTGATTAACCTTCTCTGTAAGTTAACTGAACATCTGTTCTATCAGAGAGATATGGCAGTCTTTTATAATATTTGACTGATGTCTCTGACTGTGCTGATGCAGTTGTCTCTGTCCCAGTGCTGATGTTCGGATTAGAAAGATTCATTCATGCCAGCCGAACTGCTGCAGAGGATTCATTAATGACATCGCCTCGACTCTCATGAACGCGTGCCATAGCTCTATGACAAATGTATTTCTATTTCATGAAAGGCCAATTAGGGCAAGCCTGGGGCAGATAATAATGGACTAAAGAAAACTGGGGGTAACAAATAAGGATCGGAGCCTAAAATTGAAATTTTCTCAAGGTATCTCTATCTCTCTCTCTCATTCAAATAGGCAGTTTGAGCGGCCGTACCGGGCAGAGTCGGTCGCAAATATGGCGGCGTTCTATTTGTAGTGACGTAGGTGGCATCTATGAATACTAAAAGTACATTTATTTGAAATGCTGCTTTGGCAATTAACTGTTTGTTTAATTTATAAACAAATATTTTTAATATTTAAAACATGTCTAAAACAAAATCATAATGCAAACAATGTTTTTTATTTGTTATTTATTTTGTACATCAGTACATAATTAGTATTATTAGCATTATTTGTATTATATTATTATAAAAACATAATAATATTAATTATTATTATTTTAGTTTTTATATGTGTTTTTGTGCAAATGTTTCTTTTGGTATAAAATATTCCTTAGTAACAATTAAAACTATGTTTTTAAAGCTGAAATACAATACAACACCATTACTTAGTGTATCAGAACATGTATATTAAACACTAGGCCACAGGTATGACGTTTTGCTTCATTTATAAGAAAAAGGACAGGAAACTAGATTCAAATTCTTATGAGCCACATCATGACATTGTCAGTTTAAAACTGTATCTGGGTACGACTTGTTTAAGCTGAATCTAGCCCTAATTAATAATTTTCTTCTCCTGAATGAAGTGGAGTTAGTCTGAACTGTGCTTTTCATCTCTGTGTGGAACCTGTGTGGCTAATGCAGCGTGTGTGTTTACCAGAGCTTAACACACACATACAGATATGGAGGGCCCTGAGATAACACAAGTCATGCCCTTCAACACAACCACTGCTACTACTGTCTGCTTCACCTTATATTCAGCTTCACATCTGTCTTTCTTATTCTTATTTGTTCTCTGTTTTCAACAGTAGGTTGAAAGTATTGTGAGCCAAAAGGCATGTTGACCTTCATAGACATCTGTGTGAATGTTTTGTTTGGGGGTTTATTTTTGAGAGCCCTCGGTTCTGCTTCGGCTTTGCTGGGGAACAGCATGTTTTCTGCTTGTAAACACCAGAATTTTGGAGAATCCCCTGTCTGCAGGTCTATAGCCAAACACATGAAACTGCCCCTCTTTCCCACTGCCAAGGCCAGCCAGAACACTGTGAAACAGGCTTTTTTTTTTTTTGTCCTTCGTGTTCTTTTTTTTTGGGCCCTGAGATCCTTTGAATAGCTTGGAAAATGTATCAGGTTGATTCTTCATGACTTTTGTATACTGTTATTTTTTTTATCATTAAATATTACTGTTATTATTATTAGAATTGATTATAATCAAAACTGTAAAAACATTATTAATTTTCTTCATATATATTTTTTCATTTATAATACTACTATTTTATAAATAATAATAATTAGTTTTATTATACTTAATATTATTAGATTTGATTATAAACCAAACTTAATGAACTTAATACAATTTTTAAAAAGTACTCCAACCACTCTTCATTAAAAATATTGCACATGTTGGAGTCTCAGAGACCACAAAAAAAAAATTGATTAAACTTAATTATTTTTATAGACTCAAATTCCACCTTCCATTTTTGAATTTATTTTTGAATTTATTTATTTATACATAATTGTATTAAACATTTTTATTTTATTAATAAGTTATATTTTATAATTATTAATATTATTACTATCAATTATTATTATTGTTATTATTATTATTATTATTATTATTATTGTGTTTTCTACAATGTGTAATGCTAAAGCGCTTCACTAATTTTGGAAAAAGAAGATAAAATAACATCTTTTGATATGTGATTTATAAAAATCTTTTGAAGAAAAAAAGCAAATTTTTACACATATTTTTGGAGTCTTGGGGAACAGAGAGACTTATCTCAGCAGAACATGAGCGGCTAACCTCATCTGACTGGTCCTCACAGATGTTTGCAGTCAATGATAAGTGACATCTTCGCAAATAGACATGCTAATGCAAACAGGACTTGCAGACACTCTCCCGCATGACTCTCGCTTACACACACTTACTCATACACACATCCATAAAGTCTGAATCAGTGTTTATTAAACCGAGTTTCTACAGTCCTCGCTATATATAGCGGTGTGCAGCGATACGGCAAATCCATCCCGAGAAATTCTTCACAGAACAGCTGATAATGGTTGACATAATAGTGTAATTGCTTTAACATAGTAATTTCTAACTTAAGCTCATAAAACATCTGTCCATGTGCTTTTTTTGTTGAGCGTCAGTGAATAACTTTGAAAGTGTGACATAATGTTGTTTTGACACTTTGCATCCAATGACAGTAATTTCTTCCTCTCTCCTTCCATCATCTCTCTCTCTCCCACCTTGATAGATAAGCATCATGCTGGGCTCTCGCTAGGACAAGTGGCTAATTACCAGCTGAAAATACCACCTCCTTAGTAATAATTACCGTACATCTTTGGATAATGATTCATATTTCAAGTGTTGTGATGAGTGGGTATGTTCGGTAATGAGACGGAGACGTGGCGTCAAGCTGCTTCGCCGTGACCTTGGAGGCCTCTTAGAATATTGAGAAAGGACGAGTAGATGAGAGGCGGGCGGGAAGGAAAGAAAGATGTCACAAATGTGGCAGCTACTGATTTCCAGAAGGCTGCGCAACTGTGGAAACGAATGGTAGTTGGAAGGAAGAAGAATCTGTCTTGTTAAAATTAAAGCTGCATTTGTAGAGATGGCAATTTTCTTGCGTGCATAGATTAAATTCGAAGTCTAAAAATGATTGTCTGTAGACTATTCAAATCAGTCTACTCGAGAAAATAATTTGGCAACACTTTCAATGGTCCACTTTAGACATTCTACTAAGTAACTTTGCAACTAATTGCCAATTACCAGTCATTATTAGAGTATTTGTTGACTGTCTGCTTAATATCTCTGCTAACACTTTATTTTGATGTGCCATTAAACAGACATACTGATTTAAGCAACTTTGCATGTCAACATATTCTACTAACCCTAATACACACATATATCAGACTGATCTCATGAAGTAGCGTGTGTATGACACGCCCATTCGTATTTCTATATTTGGCATGCTATCAAGACGCATAATCGCTTTTCAGCGTGTTTACTGAACGCCGTTGACTTAACGTTATTATTGTGTATATATAAATATATGACTTACCTCAACCCCGTCACTGAAACCTACCCGTCACTGGGGTTAATGGCATTTACGAGTGTTCCCCTACCATCCTCAGGGAAAGAAAGATCGCTTTCCCAGATGTAGATCTACATTTTGCTTCGTTTCGCTCTGACATTTGACGGCGTGTACAGACATGCGCAATCACTCGGACGTTAATGGCGTAGACATACGCGGAACACGCGCACGCGAACGTAGCTCAAAATGCGCGATAACACGCCACTTGACTCGAAATTGCGCGTGTATGTTTACGCAAAAGTCATATATGTCATGTTGCATATATATATATATATATATATATATATATATATATATATATGTATATATATATATATATATATATATACACTCACCGGCCACTTTATTAGGTACACCTGTCCAACTGCTCGTTAACACTTAATTTCTAAGCAGCCAATCACATGGCGGCAACTCAGTGCATTTAGGCATGTAGACATGGTCAAGACAATCTCCTGCAGTTCAAACCGAGCATCAGTATGGGGAGAAAGGTGATTTGAGTGACTTTAAACGTGGCATGATTGTTGGTGCCAGAAGGGCTGGTCTGAGTATTTCAGAAACTGCTAATCTACTGGGATTTTCACGCACAACCATCTCTAGGGTTTACAGAGAATGGTCCGAAAAGAAAAACATCCAGTGAGCGGCAGTTCTGTGGGCGGAAATGCCTTGTTGATGCCAGAGGTCAGAGGAGAATGGCCAGACTGGTTCGAGCTGATAGAAGGGCAACAGTGACTCAAATAACCACCCGTTACAACCAAGGTGGGCAGAAGAGCATCTCTGAACGCACAGTACGTCGAACTTTGAGGCAGATGGGCTACAGCAGCAGAAGACCACACCGGGTGCCACTCCTTTCAGCTAAGAACAGGAAACTGAGGCTACAATTTGCACAAGCTCATCGAAATTGGACAATAGAAGATTGGAAAAACGTTGCCTGGTCTGATGAGTCTCGATTTCTGCTGCGACATTCGGATGGTAGGGTCAGAATTTGGCGTCTACAACATGAAAACATGGATCCATCCTTCCTTGTATCAACGGTTCAGGCTGGTGGTGGTGGTGTCATGGTGAGGGGAATATTTTCTTGGCACTCTTTGGGCCCCTTGGTACCAATTGAGCATCGTTGCAACGCCACAGCCTACCTGAGTATTGTTGCTGACCATGTCCATCCCTTATGACCACAATGTACCCAACTTCTGATGGCTACATTTCAGCAGGATAATGCGCCATGTCATAAAGCTGGAATCATCTCAGACTGGTTTCTTGAACATGACAATGAGTTCGCTGTACTCAAATGGCCTCCACAGTCACCAGATCTCAATCCAATAGAGCATCTTTGGGATGTGGTGGAGAACGGGAGATTCGCATCATGGATGTGCAGCCGACAAATCTGCGGCAACTGTGTGATGCCATCATGTCAATATGGACCAAACTCCCTGAGGAATGCTTCCAGCACCTTGTTGAATCTATGCCACGAATATCCATGTCATTCTTTCTTCATTTGAAAAGAAATTAAGGTTTTTGATGAAAACATTCCAGAATTTTTTCTCCATTTAATGCACTTTACTGGCCACCAAACGGTCCAAAAGATAGTTTCAGTGCAAGAAACTGTTCAAAGGGCTTTAAACGATTCCAGACGATGAATAAGGGTCTTATCAAGCCAAACGATCACTCATTTAAAGTATTTTTTTTTTGTAAGCTCAAATGCTTGCTTGCTTGTTCTGTGATGACTTTCCTGTTCGAACTCGTTCATCATCAAAATGAGACATTTTCGAGTCATTTGGTTCATTCGAACGAATGAAATGAACGAATTGACTCGGAAAAAGATTTGTTCATTTTGATGAACGAGTTTGAACAGGAGAGTCTGTTTTTAGGCATTAGCTGTTATACTGATGCAGATAAAAAAAAAATAGTTTCCCCATATTGACTTTTGCACCATAATGGAGTGTGCTTTTAATGGCTAAGTGGTTTAGTTGGGAGTGTAAACAGTAAATGAAGACAAAGGTATAAATGAGGTTTTTTTGTAAAGTTGTTTCTCTCAGAGTGCTGCCCTCTCCTCCTCCGCTGAGCCAGTGCGTTGGTTCCAGGCTCAGAGAGGGAGTGGGCGGCCAAATGAGACATTGCTGCTAGTGCAGAGGAAGTGCATGCTGATTTCACTTCTCATTTCACTTGTGATCTACAAAAGGTTTCTCATTGCTTACTTATAATTACCTGTCTCTCTGTATGCCCATATCTATGTGTGTGTGTGCAGATGGGCTTGTGCTGTTGAGCCTAGGCAGACACCTACATAAAAGTGAAGAGCTCTCAGAAGTGAAATCCGAACAGATGGTGTTTCACAGAGCCCATGCACCTTCATTGTGTAAAACTAGGCTCAGGAGCTTTGTGCAATGCATCTAGGCTATGTGTATATATTTAGATTTTTTTTTCAAAATCAGTCAATAAATCAGTATCCTTCTACCAAAATGTCTTCTGTTCACTATGGTAGACCTGATTTTAAGTGTGTATAGCCTATTTTGTCCTGTCAAGATGGTTTCAGCTGGGATTTGCAGACATACGTGTGTGTCTCATCATAGAGAAAAGTTGCTCTGGCTATTTTCATGTGTGTTTGGTGTGGGACTGGCATAGGTTAGGTTTCACAACGAGCGAGAACAAAGCACACTAACCTCGATAATCGCCCGGTGAACAAAGGAGACTATGCTATCAAAAAGTGAACATGACCAAGCTCATAATAAAACAAGAATCAACATTGGCTTGACTCATCCAATATGGTGAGAATTGAGGGATGTTATAAGGGATGCAGAGATGGTGTTTGCGTAAGGTATTTTATTGAAAAGATATAATGCCATATGTAGCTCACTTACAGAATATTGTGAAGGGTCGTATTCATCCACATAGTCACGCAGTGCTGAAGTGACATAATGGACTTTCGCAACGAAGGAACCTTTTCAAAGTTCCTAGAACTAATGGCGGAAGTTCCCGATTTTGACTGAATTTTAGTTCTAGGAATGCTTTTTGGGGGATCTAAATTAGCTACTACTTTAGAGTAGGGTCTAACCCACCACAATAGGAACTACCAGTGATGTAATTGTATGCTGGTTGGCCCGATTGCATGTGGGAACACCAGCACCTGCCATCTTAGAAAGCTATGTACACACACAGATTGTAGCCAGTGTTGGAAAAGTTAACTTTCAACACGAACTCAGTTCAAAGTTCAGTTGACACATTTTAAAACAAACTAGTTCAGTTCATAGTTCATACTTCAAAAAATGAGCTAGTTCATTCATAGTTCTTTTTTTCCATACGTTGCGATCATTTTTATTTTCTTTTTTTTATTGCTACAGCCCATATACAACCACAGACAACAATTATTTTATCGACGGAGAGTTTGCACAGAAATGTTAGATTTTTCCCGTCCTTATCGACCTCGCCAGAAAATCTGTTTAAATGATCATACGACGCCTCCTCGCTCGCATTTGTCGACAGCAGCCGCGGTGCGACACTGATGTCTTGTGTTGCCAGATTGGGTGTTTTTTCGCCACATATTAAGGCCTGTTTACGTGTGTTTTAGCCGGGTTTTCGCCTGAAAAAACTAACTCTATGAACATGGAAAACAGTGATAGATGGACCTCTTAACCTTAGTAACTCCTCGCTGAAGGAGAAAATCCAAGCCAAATTTGAGGTCACCAAGCCAAACAATTTTGCTATTTCTGCTCAGCTAATGACATTGGGCAACAACTACACGACAAACACTAATACTTTCTTCATACACTTGTCTACTTACAGGACTGGTAAACAGATCGTAAACTAATGAAGACTCTGGCGCGCTCAGCTCTTATCAAAATAAAAGTCTGCCACATTATCAAAATAAAAGCTACCAGCTCGTCTTACATCAGGAACGCATACAGTTCCTACTGGCGGTGCGAATGCAACCAGGAAAATGTTCCCTATAAGGGAACATATATGGAGCTTTTCCATTACCAGTACCAGCTTGACTCACCCCGGCTCGCCTCAAACTTTCGCAACGTTTTCCATTGCAGACAGTAACGCCACAAATAGTACCCAGTCGTCATAGTGACGCCTTTTGCTCCTCGTTGCCCCATCAAGAAGGATCCTCTCTTCGGCAACCAAACAAAGTAAAGTCTGCTCCTCCTCGTTTGACCACGGCATATTCTTCCGAGTTGCCATAATAATAGTAGTAAGTTTAGTAACTATCTCTGGCGAAACTATTTAAAAATGGCGGGGTTATTCTGGATAACTACCTTGGTGGCTAGTTCCTTGATCTAAATTTCTAGAACTGCCTAGTGCGAAATGGGCTATATTGTACCTTTAACTAGGTCCTTTACAAAGTGCACTTTTTATTATGAGTAGATTATTCTCCCCAATAATATCAAGAGATGTTCCAATTTTTCCTGTGATTTTGTTGCCATGTTGTATCATTGCAGGGAAACACTTAACTTCATTATTTGTGAGTGTTGCATTATATGAAACAAACAGTGAACAAAAGAGTGGTTGTTATTGACTCTAAGATCACTATTTTGTCTAATATGGAATAGAAAAGAATAAGACACAAGCTGTTTAATCACATTTCAGATCTTTGTTTTTGTTTCTTCCACCCGAATGGTTGTCAAAGAGCCCAGGTATTATATCAACCATGGGCTTCATTTGCAGAACAGTGGTGGATGTTCACAGCACATAGCCACTTTTCATGTTGTGTGTATCAGGTTAAGTGCATCTTGCATGCTGTTTTTGCTTTTAGATCCTTAGTTCTGACCTTAAACAAGTCTAATTTATTCTGATGAAAAGGGAAGTGGTCCCTGTCAGTTCAAAATTGTCGCCAGGATGCCTAGGCAGTGCTACAGTATGTTGTTTTTAAGGAGTTTGGAGTGTTTTTATTTTGCCTTTAAAGGAGATGGATTCAGAGGCACAATTTCTCAGGGAGAGTTTTAGCATCCTGACAGCATGTCTCTACGCTAAACTCTAAATTCATCCTGTTTAAAAACACAGCCGCAACAACTATCAAAACACTGGTTGTGGAACACGTACTAACATCAATGATAAATTTCAATTTATTTACTGGCAGAAAAAAAATCATCTGCTGCAAAAAATGGTAACACTTTACAATATGTGTGCACTAATAAGCATTAATTCATGCTTAACTAATGCACAGATAATACTGAATTAATGTGTAACTAATGATCATTTAAGCAATTCATTAATGATTACCACATTAGGAACTAATTAAGAGTCTGTAAGGTTAATGTATTAGTTCATACATGAATTGATATTAATTAAATACGTAATTGTGGATTAATTCCATAATAACTCATTTTTTAACTAATAATGTTAATTAATATGTTAATTACCAGAATGAGCCAGAGCCTTGTATTTCAACTTCCAGGTAATATGACAGGTACACTAATATGCATTAATACATCATTAATTACTTCATTGTTAGTGCAAATTCATGTGCAAATTACTACAATTACTAAATGACTAGTTAATAATGATGTGCCCCAACAAGTAAAGTCATAACATAATGATACCTTTGCAAATCATTAGCTAATGATTAATTAAAGCAGACAACTGGGAGTTGAAGTGCATAACTTTGACTAATTGTGGTAATTAACACAATAATTTACACTATTAGTTAATAAAATGTTATTAAGGAATTAATACACAATGACACATTGAATTAATAGCAATTCATGTATTACTTAATCTATTAATCATATTGACTCTTTATTAGTTGCTGATGCAGTAATCATTAATTAATGGTTTAGTTCTTCATGAGTAATAACTCATGATTATCTGTGCATTAGTTAAGGATGAATTAATGCATATTTGTGCACCCGTATTGTAAAGTGTTACCCAAAAAATGCTGCATATGTCCTTTATATGAGGACGGTGATATGTTTAGTTAAAATGTTATACTTTATTTATTTTTATTTGTATATATTTATTTATTTTAATAGTAATTTCTTTTTATAGTAATATTTATTTATTTATTTTGATTAAGCTGTCCTCAACCAGTACTGTTCACTTTGAGGCAACCTTTGTGCATGTGTGGCTTTTGCTTCCTGTTTGCATTGTTTCTTTTCAAGAAAAGTTTGTGCATGAGAGGCTTTAATTAATGAGGGAGAAGATATTTGACGGCTGATATCAAACGGAATGCCATTCCTTCTGGGTATTGCTCCCTGAAATTTGTACTTGTCATTTCAATGTGACATCGACCACAGCAGGAAACACTAATTTTCATCAGATTATACCCCTGCTGTTTATTACTGTCTATAAACAATGCTCATATTAAGACTTAATGACAGCTTTTAATATCTGCCAGAAAGGCCGTGTCATATCCTGTCAGAGGCTGATGTCTAGTGAGAGCCAGTGAGCTTTGCTTGCTCTGTCACAGTAAGGTTATGTTTATGTCACACTGTAATGTAGAGCTGCAATTTGAAATGGTGTCTAGGGATTCTGGCTCAGAAATAGCGTTACGTGCGTGAGAGATGCATGTAATGCAGTTACGATTACTAGTGACAGACAGGAAAGGGGAAAAAACAGATCAAGCGATAGGAAGCAATTGGATATGAGAGGTGTTCTGGGTGGGACATGTGATTTCCTGCAGTAATTTGTCTTGATTGACAGCTCAGTGGCATGTCATAATTGGAAATTGATGATGTTCGCTTGCAGACACCGGTGGCCGATAATTGATTGAGATCTACTTGTGTGCGCAGGATGACATCTGTTCCAATGAACGGTGAAGTCTTTAATGGGGGAGGTGTGTTTATGTTCAGGTGGGGATCCCTGTACTGTTTTCCTGAGACTCGCAGATGCATTTGCATGCAACAAATTGGTTTACAAACCTACAGGGTGGGAGAGGAGAGACCCTCACTACAGATGTATTTACTCAGGCAATTATCATTAGACACATGGGTGGCACAACCAGCAGCTTTGTAAATGTGTGTGATTTCACATTAAATGCTGCTCTACAAATAAACTAGACCTATATTCTGAAGAAATGCTTGATTGATTGCTGGGGCATTGCTATGGCGTTGCTAAAGTACTTTGCTGTACGGTTGGAAAGGTGTTGTACTGTACTTCATACGTAATTTTTCAAGTTTAGTGAAGTTGGCAGTGAACCTGTACACATTCGGCATTCATGAACTCATTCATGAACTGTTGGACGTGCACTTTTCATGTGGACACAAAAATTGGGCAGCATGCGGACAGTGTCTGCAGACATTCGCGGACGCTCCTGATGATGAAAGGTTGTTGCTGTGTGGTTGCAACAACCTTTGTTGTGGCAACCACACAGCCCGTGGCTTGTTGTCAGTGGCTTTTAGAGTTTTCCTTTGTGGTTTTAATGTCATCTTTTTGTGTGACTACAAACAGTTGGCAATTCAGGTGGTTACCATGGCGTTGCTATGTGGTTGCCATGGTTTGTAGTTGCTAGGGCAGTGGTGGAGTTGTTTATCATAATATCCCATCCTGATTATCTCCTTCATTGGAAATCTATAGGTCTTATTCACCATTGTAATGTCAAAAATGTCTGATTTCTTAACAAGCTGCAATATTTTGAAGAATTATTTACATCCATAGCACAAACGCGGCAGGATGAGTTACACACTTTTTCAGTTTCCTTATATTTGTTTCTGTGAGCCAGCTGGACATTTGGCTGTTTCTCAATGAGGTCCTGCTGAGATGGAGCGAGTGACGTGAATCCAGGACACAAGCAGGACTGCGAGGTCTTTTGTGGGATTAGGGCACACTGGGCGTTCTGTCCTGGGGATCTGCTCTTGTCTTTGATGTGAATCAGGACTCAGGTACATCACCCAAGAGCTGCACAGCGGGTATAGACTCTGCTTTCCAAAGACCACAGCAATATAATGAGACAAGAGCTGATGAACACAGCAGAGGGTCATTTTCTATATATATACATACACTCACCTAAAGGATTATTAGGAACACCTGTTCAATTTCTCATTAAATGCAATTATCTAATCAACCAATCACATGGCAGTTGCTTCAATGCATTTAGGGTGTGGTCCTGGTCAAGACAATCTCCTGAACTCCAAACTGAATGTCAGAATGGGAAAGAAAGGCGATTTAAGCAATTTTGAGCGTGGCATGGTTGTTGGTGCCAGACGGGTATTTCACAATCTGCTCAGTTACTGGGATTTTCATGCACAACCATTTCTAGGTTACAAAGAATGGTGTGAAAAGGGTAAAAACATCCAGTATGCGGCAGTCCTGTGGGCGAAAATGCCTTGTTGATGCTAGAGGTCAGAGGAGATGGGCCGACTGATTCAAGCTGATAGAAGAGCAACTTTGACTGAAATAATCACTTGTTACAACCGAGGTATGCAGCAAAGCATTTGTGAAGCCAGAACACTCAAAACCTTGAGGCGGATGGGCTACAAAAGCAGAAAGACCCCACTGAGTACCACTCATCTCCACTATAAATAGGAAAAAGAGGCTACAATTTGCAAGAGCTCACCAAAATTTGACAGTTGGAAGACTGGAAAAATGTTGCCTGGTCTGATTTCTGTTGAGACATTCAGATGGTAGAGTCAGAATTTGGCGTAAACAGAATGAGAACATGCCTTGTTACCACTGTGCAGGCTGGTGGTGGTTGTGTAATGGTGTGTGGGATGTTTCTTGGCACACTTTAGGCCCCTTAGTGCCGATTGGGCATCATTTAAATGCCAACGGCCTATCCTGAGCATTTATATGGTGCTTGCTAACTAAACACATAGTAATGCCCTAATGGAGAAAATGAGAAGCCTTCTAGTTGCCATTTTTCTCCCAGCAAAACTTTCAGCTCTGATGGATCAGGTCATTATGAGGTGAACGTGATGTCACCAAGTACAACGTTGTACATTTACATTTATTCATTTAGCTAACGCCTTTATTCAAAGCAACTTACAATTGCTATATATGTCAGAGGTTGCACGCCTCTGGAGCAACTATGGGTTAAGTGTCTTGCTCAGGGACACATTGGTGTCTCACAGTGAATTTGAACCCAGGTCTCACACCGAAGGCATGTGTCTTATCAACTGTGCCATCACCACCCCCTTCGTTGTTGATCCTGGAACAACATTCCAATTAACCAATCAGATTTGATGGACAACTTTACAGTTTCTGTCAAGTTTAGGCATACAACCACAGGTTCTACATCATTATTATTCATCTATCATTTCCCTCGGGTTTATAGGTAGGGTTAGGTTTAGGGGTAGGATAGGGTTAGGACTAAATATTGGGACAGGAATATTATTCCAGGATGAATAAAATATATTGATTCAGGAACATGACTTACTTGACAATATTCGCGGTGACCCCATTATGATTCAGAAGGTGCTCCATTTGAGATGTGGTGGGAAGTGTCGACTGTCTTGCAGAGATCTGTCACTGCAGGTGTCTGGCCTCAGTCCCAATTGCGCAGCTAATCTGTTTAGAGTAGTCTGAAGATGGATGGGCAGCTGTCATGTGATAAAGCAGGTATGACCTCGCTCAACACGCTTTTGAATAAGCCTGTGCGTAATGTTCCATGAGAATGCCGAAAGATGTCAGTTTCATGTAAGGGTGTAACTATTTATCATCTCATACTTTTTACTATGCTTTCAGAATTTATTTTCTTGGCATGTATGAATTAATCACAACGGGTTGCAAACACGAAAATAAAAAGCATGGTTTAATTACAGAAGTCAATTTATTAGCATACTCAAAAGACAAAATGCTCATGAGTAAAATATGACATGAAAAAAACAAGACTATGGGCGAATTCTAAACTGCATTTTTGCTCCCTTGAAGGGCAACTTCGGGATGTGGACGCCATTTGTAAGAGCGTTCCAAACAAAAATGAACATCTGAATCCCTTTGAAGGGCCCCTTACACATGTCCGTTCAGTGATGGAAACATGCAACGGTCCCTTAAAGGAAGTAATTTAACCCTCTGGGGTCAAATGTGTTTTTAGGGTCCATGAGATGTTTTGACATGCCCTGACATGCCCTGTTTTTTTTTAGTTGCTTATAAACATATTATTGGCACAGGTGAAATTACACTCTATTTAGCACAAACAGGGCTACCAGAATATGTGAGCAACATGTATATGTACATATTTTTATATTTAAAAGAGAATATTGTTTATGCATAGTTATTGAAAAAAAAACCACAAAAATAAGTTACTGAAAAGGCCACAAAACACATATTAAATATGTGTAAAAAATTTAATATGTTTTGTCAAACATACACTTGTTAAGATATGAGCAGAAACTGACAACTCAAAACACACAGACAGGCTGTCAGGCAGGCAAAACCAAGACTAGGACACAAAGCAAACGGAACATAACCCTGACAAATAATAATATCAAACATACTTATATTTCATTCTGACTTTAGAAAAGTTTAATTAAAAGTTTGTAGTTGTTTTCCAGGGTGACAACAGTGTCAGGGAAGTACTTGAGATGAAATACGAGTCATGATGTGAAGAAGAAAAATCCTAATTTGACACCTATCACCTTGCGGAAGTGTGAAAAAAAATGTGTTTGAGACTTTATTTTAATGGCCACATGGTCAAAAGTGCAGTATTAACCATAACCCTATAGTCTGCTGGTAGGCTGCTTCACATAGTGAATGTTGCCATGTCCATTGATTATAAGCATTTTTTTTTCTGCCTGTTATTTGGGGCTTAGCTTCAAGCGATCAAGTTTGTGGAGTAATTAAAGCATGTGGGGGTCTCAATATTTTGGTCTTATTTTAGAATTTGGATTTATTTATGTCTTTATCGGTTCTTGTTAACTGTTGTTGTTTTTTTAGTAAGATCTGGTTTTAGCAACAGGAATGAGTCAAGACTTGTAACTCATTCCTTGTGATTGATCTTGAAGAGAAAAATATATATCTTGATCATTTAAAGGGCATACTCCACTTTTTTGGAAATAGGCTCATTTTACCACTCATTTGGGTTAAACATTTGGGTTGTACCGTTTTCTAATGTATTCAGCCAATTTTTGGATATTTAGAAGAATATCAGTAACCAGAAAGTTTCTGGTCTCATTGACTTCCCACAGTATTTATTTTATTCCTACTATGGAAGTCAATGAGACCAGAAACTGTCTGGTTACTGATATTCTTCTAAATATCAGAAAAGCGGCTGAATGGATTTGAAAATGGTAAAACTCAACTGTTTAACTCTGGGGGAGTGGTAAAATGAGCCTATATCCAAAAAAGTGGAGTATCCCTTTAAATAAGTCATTTACAACTAATTGCTCAGTTTGGTTTCAATGATTTTAGTTTTGATTGGAATATTGTTCCAAGATCAATAAAGACTTTGATCCAGGAAAATGTTGTACTTGGTGAAATCACGTTCATGTATACAGTAGTGAAGTGTTAAGTTGATTCATTAATGCCTCAGCTAGTATCCTCTTTATTATTGCTGTCTCTTTGAGCCACCATATGAGATGTCCCAAACAAACATCCTTCGTAATGGCCGCTCAGATAAGTGCGAGTATAAATGAAGCGTCTCTCTCTGCAGCAGCAGCCGCTACTATGTCAGAGCTTGTTATAAAGCATGTCAGAGAGACAGTGGTGTAGAACCATTACAGAGACGCGCTCTAATTATAGACTCCGTCCTCAGCATATGATATAATACCGTTATGTCTGATTAGAGAAACTGTCAGTACCGCTGAAGGGATCGCTCAGTACGACCCATTTTATCAGGAAAACAGCAAAACGGCCACACACATTTGCACTGCCGCTCTCGCTCTCTCATTGGCACCGTGCATTTCTGTGAGGCGAAATGCCAAATAAATGATATAATGAAATGTTTTGTTCAGTCGAAAAGAGACGACGACCCCAAATGCTTTCATAACCTCAGTTCTCGTTTGAATAGTGAGTCTTCCTAGTCTATCATTCTCAATACAAGTTATCTGTCGCTCAAATGTATTATCAAGACTCTTTTGGGTGACATTCATCAGACTTTAGTGTGCATTGGCATCTGTAATGTAAAGCTTTATGAAAACATGCTCTTACGTAAATTCAAGAGGTAGACCTACTCATTTCTTTGCCGAATGCGTCTGCTTTCCCGTCCCAGGTTTGATTAGCACCTTGAACGCATGTTCTGCGATATTCTGTTGGCAGGATCAGAAATGATGAAAGAAATGGGATTCCATTTGCTGGATAATTGAAACTGCCGAATTTGATTGATGTCTACAGGCAGTAAAAGTGCAGGAGCGGAATATGCATGGCAGAATATAGTCAAGAAAAAAAATGCTTGACATTGTGTGACCTCCATGAGTTTGTGTGCATTAAAAATTTACAATGTTCGGCTAATTGAACCAGCCATGTTGGGCGGTCACATCGGCCAATAAGTTCTGAGGTAGAATGTCTGTAGATCAAATTGTATAAATGTCAGTAAACAAATAGAAATCACATTAGATAAATCATCAATTTTTTGTAATTATTGCCGGTTCAAAGGGTGTAATGCTAAGCTCCTCACTGTGTTAATCTCCGTCTGCAGGGAATTACGTCGATTATGAATCAGACTGATGTGCCATACAGCTCTTCTGGAAATGTCAATGCCCTGAGCTGGTTTGTGAAAGCTGTTTGTGTGTACATAAAGCAATTCAGTCATTCAATGAGTAAATATTTGCAAAGTGAGTGATTATTTTTTTGTTAATATGGTGTTTATCACTGGGGCTGGTGGGTCACGGATGTGTTAGAGTAAACTCGAGTTTAAAAAGTCCCTAGTACCTGACTTTTTGTGTTCAAGTTGGCTTCAAAATGTTGTTAAACGTGGTGTTTAACAAAGTAAAAAAAATGAATATAAAAATATTTTCATCACATTCTTTTGCACACATCTTAATTATTTTTGTAGATCAAGTTTTTAAATTAATTTAAGATTACCACATGCAAAACTTTGATTTAAACATTAATAAGCAGATTGCTCTCTTTTTTAAATCATTTATTTAATTACTTTTTAATAGATGTATTTTGTATTGAATAAATGAATATATCTGACCAAATTAAGGCCACGTCATTGACCCCTGATACTAGACCTTCAGTATTATGAATTATGAGCTTCCAAGTCTTTTAGTCTTCTGCTTCTGAGCTTGTTTCGCTTTAAGTGCTGTGTTTTTAAAGTGCTTCCATCAGCAGGAAGCTAAACTACTCCTCTGCCAGTAAACAACAGCACAAAATAGTTCCTCGGTATGAAACAGGCAATAACAGCGTTAGCGATGACCTCCTGCTCTGCGGGGTTGAGATTTATAACACTCTTGGGGCCCGATTTCACCTTGCAGGCCCCTCTGCTGGAAAACAACACAGAAAACACTGGGGATTCTAGGCCGGAAAGATGCTCAGAGGTGCTCGTGAGAGGGAAATCTTCAATGTGCGCTTGGATTGAAAGTCGCACTAGTGCCCTGTTCTCTTCATCACGGGTTTATTATGGTGAAGAGGCCTGCAGCCTGTCCTCCAGGAGTGCTTGGAGCCAGACATGGCCTCGAAGAATCTCAGTGGCCCATGGAGGGTGCTCAGATCTGGGGAGAGTGAGCTGGGATGTCTGGATGCAGTGGTTACTTAACTCAGCTGTCCCTGGTGGTTTGTGCACTCGATCCGTTGCTATAGCCGAGATGTTCTCTTGCTGTGTGTTTATACCCCCAAGGGGATTGCGATACCAAGCCTGCAAATGTGGATACGTTTATTTTTTTAAGCTATTTCATGGCTGGAAGCAGAGGGCAGTTATCACCAACGTATTACCAACGCATTCTCATCTGAGGGCGTCATATAGTGACACTTTTGAAATTTCGTCTAAATCCAACACACATGGCACCCTGTAGCGTCAATATAACACGCACAGAGCTTTGTTCGGTTATGGTAGGTTTAGATCTGGGGTAGGTTTAGGGTTACACCACTAGGAGGCGCCTTCTGGCCCATATATATCTGCCTCTCATATTGACACGTTAAAGGGTGCCATGTGCGTTGGATGTAGACGAAATGTCAAAAGCGTCAGTATATGACGCCTTGGGATGAGAACGGGGCTGGTATTAGTTAACTTTTGTATTTAGTTGACTTTTTAGGATTAGTTCATTCAAATGTACAACTTGTGTATAATTTGCTCAACCTCGTGCCATTGCAAAACTCTGCAAATATTTTCTTGTGAAGGGGGTTCATGATCCCTCCCACCTGAAAAACAATGCCATACAATGCAAAACATTACTACTTCTGCCATTTCAACTAAACCTTATCTGTTACCAGCTAGACTACAATTTATTGGTGACAGATCAGATGATTTTGCAATAAGTCAAGTCAAGACAAATATATAGACAAGTTTCCTGGGCACTTCCGCTTTACTTCCTGATTCTGCCAAGAACTTCCGACACAGGCTGAGTAGTAGTGTAAACATGGCTTTGGAATGGCAACATTCGACTGAAAATATTGTTAAAAATGGTGTTTTGACCATTCCGCATCCAAGTAAGGTAACATCATGGGCATGTCGATATGGCCTGTATCGCCGGACCTGGACGTTCCTGTAGCCATGCAGCCGCCGTGCTTTGGAAGGTACTTTAGCCCATCTTATGCTTGTATTAAGATGTTTGTATGTATCCTTGTGCTAATCTATAACAGAACACGAAGAGTAATAAAAATAAAAAGTAATCCACTCTAGCCTGACTGCACTAAAAGCATGCTTTAACCCTTCAAAGTCGACTGACGCTCTCAGAGCGCGCACCCCTGACATATCTATTAATAGCTTCGGAATGGATAAAGGTATTAACTTACTTTTTTTTCTATGGAAAAGCTGACATTCGTCTGCGTAATAATGAGTAGACTGTGTTGACTTCCGCGAATGATAAGATCCACATTGGCGCCTTGTAGATGGTTGATGGTCGAAACATTCAGCAATCGCCACGAGTTGTTACAACCGCGAACAGCACAATATGTCCCGGAGCCGTGTCGGCGTGTAATACCATCAATAGTTTACTTTTTCTGCACGCTAACCAAAGACATTAAAAGACTCTAACCGGAAGTCGTTGGCAGAGCGAAAGGCTAATGGCGGCCCACCTATTTCACTCAGGAAACTTGTCTATATAGCGCTTTCACAATACAGATTGTATCAAAGCTGCTTCATTAATCAAGACAACTTAACAGTGTTTGTTTATTCATGAAAAAGACAATCAAGTTTGGTAGAGCTGATCAATGGTATGATGCGTCATTTAATTTGATTATCCCCAACTGAGCAAGCCAAAGCAGGGTTTCCGCGGGTCTTAAAAAGTCTAAAAAAGTCTAAAATTTCACAATCACAATTTAAGGCCTTAAAAAGTCTTAAATTTGCTGAAGTATTGTGTTCTAGGTCTTAAATCTTTTTAAACGGGTACTTAATTTTCCTATGTCCTTGTAAATCTGCGCTTTGGAATGTTTTTTATTTATTTATTTATATTACTTAGTTGTAGTTCTTAATTTGCTGTATTATGACAACAAAATAGACCAACATGCAACAGCCAATCAGTTTTGAGGTTTCGTGTTATTGGCGGGTATCTCAGATACCACAGACAGACATAAAACGGATTTTATATTTAGCTATAGGGACATGGAAGTTTAGCGATACTTGGCTTGAAATATCTGAATTTAGGATCCGATTTTGCTGATTTGGATTTTGCTTTTTGATCAGAGGCAACACTAATAGCGGAGGTGCTCTGGGTTCTCCACATGGCGACAAGACACCAGTCCTACATTGTTTCAAACGAATGTTTCCTTCAGGTGCGGGAAAGATAAAACGGCCTACATTATGCGCTTGTGGAATAGTGGATTTTATAAAAACAGAAACAGAACAAATTTCCAAAATCATTGAGACCGTTTATACTGATTTTCGCCGAATGTTCAGTTTGAATAAATTAAACTCGTTTTTTTTTTGTGATATATGTCTTAAATTTAATTCATAATGGTCTTAAAAATGTCTTAAAAAGTCTTAAATTTGACTTTGTGAAACCTGCAGAAACCCTGCAAAGGCAACAGTGGCAAGGAACTGAAAAACTCCATCAAGTGACCCGATGGTGTCCTAAAACTCCATCAGATGACCCAATGGAGAAAAAAAAAAACCCTTGGGAGAACCCAGGCTCAAGTCGGGGGCCAATTATATAACAATGACATCTTTCAATAACAATGAAAGAGCATTACATAATTTGAAACCAAATGCTTACGTTTGCAAGAAAAATGGATTATCAGTTTCCATTATTGTTGAGCCCTGCACAGTGGTTTCCAATGGCAGAATTTTCATTTCATTTTCAAATATGAAACTAGTATAGGCTGTACGATATCTCTTTCTCCCTGCTTGATGTCTCCTGCTCCTGAACAGGCCTGATATAAGAGCCACATAAGAAAAAAAATTATTACACACACACTCGCCCGCCTCTTTTACGGCTGCCATGAATCAGAAAAGAGCATTGGGCCCACTATATTTGATTTGCCTACTTCCTGTGACGCTCAGGGCTTTCAGCAATAATCAGATTGTCTTTTGTAGTGTCTGTGAGTGAGATTACGGATGTGAAGCCTGGAGTGTTTCGTGTGTGTGTGTGTGTGAAGACTGAGTTTTGAGGTGAGTAGCTACAAGTAGTAAATCACAGAGAGGTCTGCTGATCTTTAGACCAGGTCAGGAAAGGCGCTGAGCAGTAAACAAAGAGTCCAGTTCTGAAAGCAGATCCACTGCCTCCAGCGATACTGATTCCTGAGCAAAAGGCAATTACTATAAAACATCTGATTTCACCTGAGAGCCCATTCTGTGACGTTTATGTGTAACCTTTAATTTGTCGAAAATAAAAGACAGAGTCCAAATAAACAAAAGGAAGGCACAATATATTATATAAAAGCTTATTACAGTTTATGTTAATTCTCACTATAGCACCTCTTCTGGCAAGACTTCGGATGATGTAGAATGGAAGCTAGAATGGAAGATGGAACCATTTGCATTTATGTAAATCAAAATGTATTTGCATAGCCATTTCTTAACCCTAACTTTTATATAACTGCATAATTTACTCAAATATGAATCATGAGTGCTATTCTGTGAGAAGTTTAATGCTTATGTATTTTAAAATTATGAAACACTATGCCTGCAGACAAATGTGATCAAGCTGAAAGACGGCTGTCACATATTTTTATTATAAAACTCGTCATTTAATTGTGTGATAATAAAAAGACTTATATGCATCTCACAGTCAGCATGCAGAGAGAACACAAACATTTAATTGAGCTCATTATTTGACAGAAAACATAAGTGCAGATCCACACAAAGTGGCTTTTATGATTATATTTTATTTATGAATTTATTGAATTTATATTATTTTAGTTGGATATCAAATGTTTTTTTTTATTTTTTATTATTATTTTTTTAAATGGGGGCCCAGATAGCAAACTGACATTGAATCAACGTGGAAACATGACATCGAAACAACGTTGATCTGACATTGTTTTGCTCATCGATTTAACGTTAAACCAACGTCAGACGCGTCATTCTTTCAAAACTAACGGAAAATCAACTTGAAATCAACGTTGTTTCAACGTTATGAAAGCAAACCAATTTTCGATTTCATTTAGCTTTGAAGAATGCCGCGTCTGACGTTGGTTCAACGTTAATTCGAATGAGCAAAACAATGCCAGATCAGACGTTGTTTTCGATGTCATGAGAGACGTCGTTTCCACGTCTGATTCAATGTCAGTTTGCTGTCTGGGGATGTGTGATTACAGTAACTTATAGATCCATACAGTGAAATATAGTTTTTATTAAATGAAAAGACAAATCTTACACCCCCCATCATTCAGGGCTTGCGATCACCACTGCACTCGTGCTGTAGAACACCAACACTGGGGAGTCTTCCTGAAGAGCGCCGACACACTCGCTCGTTGTAAACAATAGCAATCTTTAGAAACGTCGAATCAGATCGGCTCCGAAGCGAAAGGCAACTAGTGCGTGCATCCACTTCCGTATTTATACCCTCTCCGTGGGGCGGAGAGTGTGAGTGCCATTGGCTCGTTCAATATGCTTGAAGAACACATAGTAGCCGACGTTACTCGACTGAACGGGAACTAATTGGTACAGAAAAGTGTTCAAAGTGTCTCTAGAACTATTTTATTTTTGTAAATCAGTGTATAAAGGATTATGCAAATGGACAATTGATGGGGTCCAAGGTGTTTTAGGGGTCCTTGAGATGGGCTATTCCTACTTATAATGAATTATAGCTCCATTAATACTTATTTATAAGCATGGGCGTCATTGAAAGTATAATCTTTTTTTAAAGGGATAGTTCACTTGGAAATTAATTTTTGATATGTTTTAGCTTACCTCAAGGGCATCCAAGGTGTTTCCACAGTATTTTCAATTTTGACATTTTTCAATCAAACCGTTGTTGTCTATCAGTCATACACTGGAGGCTTAAGGGGTCCACCAAAAAGCATGCACAGAGAAGTCAAAATTAAACATGATTTAATGACTCGTAAATGTAAGTACACATTGATGGCCTAAGACATGAAACGAGCGGTTTTTGTGAGAAAACAAACAGTATTTATATCGTTTTCACCTTGTGTAATCACAATGACGTCCAAGTGATCTGAATCAGTTGTGCAATGTCCAACTGAACCGAACTGAATCAGTTCAATGTTACGCCGGAAGTGATCGCTTGCGTGTGACGTCACTAAATATTTACGCGGAGATTTCGGAAGTTTTACCTTTTACTAAACATATTTAGATATACCGAAATCGTCTTCCATTCCGGTTTCCCGTATATCTAAATATGTTTAGTGAAAGGTAAAACTTCCGAAATACGTCAGATCATTTTTTCATGGCTATGATTACAAGAGGTAAAAACGATATAAATACTGTTTGTTTTCTCACACAAACCGCTCGTTTAGTGTCTTAGGCCATCAATGTGTACTTACATTGATGAGTCATTAAATCATGTTTAAATTTGACTTCTCTGTGCATGCTTTTTGGTGGACCCCTTAGCTTCCAGTGTTTGACTGATAGACAACAACGGTTTGACTGAAAAAATGTCAAAATTGAAAATACTGTGGAAACAAAGACACCTACATCTGAGCCCGTTCTCATCCTTTAGCGTCACATAAAGCGCTTTATGACAAAACGGCGCTATACTACGCACATGGTATCCTTTATCGTTTATATAACACGCAAACTCAAGGCGTCATAAATCCTTTAGCGTAATATGAGACTACCCTACCCTACCCCACACCTAAACCTAACCATCACAGCGCGTGTTATATTAACGATAACGGGTGCCATGTGCGTAGTATAACGCTGTTTTGTCATATAATGTTCTATATGACGCTAAAGGATGAGAACGCGTTGTACATCTTGGATGCCCTTGAGGTAAGCTAAAACATATCAAAAATTAATTTCAAAGTGAACCATCCCTTTAAATGCATCATTACATATGTTTGAATCTTTAAAAATATACTTTAAAAAAAGTCTGTCACAAACCCACAAACTATCACAGTATTACACTCAAGCTAACATGGTTTCCAAAGGTACACACTGCTGCAGAAAATAATAAAAAGTTATTTAAAAATCTTTTGTACAGCTTATTACACAGTGTCACCCTGTGCGAAAGATGCACTCTTGGTTGTGAGGGAGACACACTCACAGATTCAATGCCACAAACAGGTGATGAAAGACAGAAGCTAATTTGCAAATGTAAATGAATGCAGATCAGAGCGAAAGAAAAGAACGGCATGCATTTTCCATTCCAGTAATACCCGAGCTTCTAGAGGTGCCAATGAAGTGTGTTTATGCTTGTGTGTACCTGCGTGTCTGGCACCTCTGGCCTGTGTGTGCGTATGGGCAGATGAGTTCTGTATCTGTAATTAGAAAAGCAAATGACCCTGATTAACCTTCGACCCGAGCAGATTGGGGTCATCAGATAAAAGCTACAGAATAAAGCTGCGCGCAGAGTTCTGGGCATCGCGGCTCTCTGAGCTTCTACCTTTTATTCATTGTGGAAAGTTTTCTAAGGCTCCCCGACCTCCTCTGATCTGATTGGCCCTCGCTGGACCTCGGAGTGTCCTGAAAAGAGCAGCACACACTTTTAAAGCCTTTTTGTATCATTATTTATTTCATTCTCCCGTCCTATCTCTAATGCGCCATCTTATCTAGCCCCTTGTGTGCTTTATAGGGAATCGAAAAAGGAAGCTTGTTGTTTGGCTTGTAAATAAGCCCCTTACAAGAGCACTGTGGGGAGAGAAGGCAGAGCAACAGGGACACGTGACTCCGTAACTTGATCTGGATAGAATAAATCGCTGCAGAACAAGACAAATGGCCTTTACATCGATGGCAGGAGAGGGAACGCTGTGATGGAAAGAGAAGAAAGAGCCGGGAGGATGCTGGAGAGAAATTTCTCTCAAACTTTCAGCATCACAAAAGGAGGCAGGCCAGACAGAGTCCTTTTTTTTCATTGAGGTTCCCAGTTAGTCTTTGTATTATGACTGATATGATGCCTTATTTTTTGATTTAGCTGTTTTTGTACTTAAATGTGTAAGACACATTTAAAAAAAAAAAAAAAAAACATCATCGGATGCAGATTTATGTGTTGTGTGCTTGAGTAGACAGAAGTAGTCAAATGTCTTCATGAGGTGCATGTTTGTACAGTGAGCAAAATGATTCATAAATAAATTGAATAATTCTTTTTGGCATTTTTGTTTCTTAAAAAGTGGATTTATCCATTTGATTTTATTCATTATCCATTTTGAGTTAAAAATGTAATGGACCAAAGCAATCTGCCGAGAAATTAAAGTATCTTATGAATTGACCATTTTTTATGAATTTGCACAAATGATTTTTATGAAAACGTAAAGTTTTTAGAAGAAAAAATCAAGAAGATCTACCCCTAAAACTAAGAAGATTGTATAATAACTTGCAAATGTAAATTCTACAAAGTAATAGAAATTTGGCACGAATTCACCAAAATGTAAAATAGTTATGATAATCGCCTTGAGTTGTGTTGAATTGAACAGTTCATAAAAAGGAACAGCCAATAAACAATTTTAAAAACATTTTCTTTATCCATTTCAATTGAAATTAAAACCAGTCGAATGAGAAAACGTAAATTTACAAGCAATTTTGTATGAACTTGTACATTTACTTTGTATAAAAAAACATGATTTTTTAAGGGGATAAAGAATATGAGCAGCTCGTACAAAATCGTACAAATGATATCGATAAAAAAAAATCGTACAAATTCGGAACCAATCTGCCAAAATATAAAATAATTACCATTTAGCATGAGTTGTGTTGAATTGGACAGTTCATTCAAGAGAAAAGACAATAAATTATTTTCTTTGTACATTTAACTATTTTACGAGTTGGCAATTCTGTACAAATATTTAATATTTAACTAACAATTTAAACAATAATTCAAGTTTTAAATGTTGATTTGTTCAATCAAAATGTGATTTATTATTTTTAAATGTACAACATTTTAAAACCTTAATTAAATCAAATAAATATGCCTATTTATTTGTCACTTTGAAAATATTTGTGTGCATTTTTCAATCATAAATTGATTGTCGATTCCACCATTTTTTAAGTGTTATGCTGGTCTCTGATTGGCTGAATTTTATACATCAGAGTGACTCCGCTTCTAAACGTAACGTTTGTAAAGTTGTTGCATTGTTAAATAGAGTTCAAAAATGTTTTAACGTTTGACTCCTAGTGTATCTGCAAATGTTGTCACAGCAATGTGCTGTTTTTGTCTCATTAGCAAAACAAAATCA
>JAQIUQ010001882.1:180000-245000 GCA_030378365.1 Hybognathus amarus | reverse complement strand
ACCAATTGCCAGTTGCTTCAATGGATTTAGGAGTGTGGTCCTGGTCAAGACAATCTCCTTAACTCCAAACTGAATGTCAGAATGGGAAAGAAAGATGATTTAAGCAATTTTGAGTTTGTTGATCATGTTGATCACAATATTGATAATGTTGCTTAAGTTTGTATAACCAGCAAAATCATTGCGAATGTTTCAGTGAATCACCCAGTAGGCTTTATGCCGAGCATCACGTAATCAGCTAACCTACCTAGTTCACTTTGTTATTGGTGTTTTATTCCATTTAAATATCTAAACGTTACTGTGAATAAGAAAAATATAAAATGTTTAAATATTCAATGTGCTCATGTGAGGGACATTGGTTATGCTAATCTTTGCTCGCTCCTTTTAAGTTATCTCGAGTTAAACCGCCAAAAAAATATCATGAAGCACATACAAAAGACCAGAACCGGAAGCGATGAGAGCTGTTTTACAGTATGCGGAAGTCATGTAAAGTTGTGCATAGAGTCCGTTCTAGTCGCACACACACAGCACGCAGTATACTGACCTCGCCTATAAAACACAGGTCCGACTGTCACCTGTTTGACTGTGTGCAGGTGTTTTGAATCTCTCTGAGGATATCAACGTGTGTAAATGCATGCCAAGCTTTCCAATCTGCTGTGTGAAAGTGCTAACTCTGCCAGGAAGAGGATATTTCCCCTGGCATCGGGACGTGGCTCAGATTAGCTACAGCAGATAAATCCGGAATAAGCTGTTTATTTTCTTCCACCTTTCCTGCAGATTTGGACTGGATTTGAACCTGTGAACTGCAGTTCATGAGTTCTGGCAGTTGGTGGTATCTGTATTCTCACTAATAATTTCACTAATGGTTTCCAAGGCTTTACTGATTTATTTTAGGGTGTTGCAAAATGCTAGCGGGTGTTCTGTTTGTTTGATAGGTGTTTTGAGAGATTGTGAGTTAGGGCTGCATGATTAATCGTATTTTAATTACTGATCTTGATTTCTAGTTCTCTCAATTAATCAAGCATAGTTGTCTGCGATATTATCCCCCTGGTTATTTACCCTGAAGACTTTTTTTCTCACATGAAAAGAAAACCCATTATCTTGCACTGGTAACACATGCTTTACATGCTTTAATGCTTGGGTTTTCCAGAAGATTTTAAATCCTCTAATTAACTTGTTACTCTTAAATGGATACATTTTTTGCCAGTGTGTTTTTGTTTGGGAGCTTCTACGCTGGGCTCGTTTTTTTTTTCCTGGAACCCCCGCTCCGTTGGTCTGATTTGGTCAAATTCCGTTTGGTGCGTTTGCGTGCATATTACATCATTGGTCCCATGACAGTGTTCACATTAGCGATTTTTCATGTGAACCGTGCCTCGTCCAAACCTGCCAGTGTGAAACCCTTAAAGGAGTAGTTCACTTTTGTTGATAATGTACTCTTTTGCTGATAATTTACTCACCCATGTCATTCAAGATGTCCATGTCTTTCTATCTTTCTTTAGTCGAAAAGAAATTAAGGTTTTTGATGAAAACATTCCAGGATTTTCTCCATATAATGGACTTCAATGGAAACCAAATGGTTCAAGGTCCAAAAGACAGTTTCAGTGCAGCTTCAAAGGTCTTTAAACGACACCAGACGATGAATAAGGGTCTTATCAAGCAAAACAATATGTAATTTAAAAAATAAATAAAAAAAGTTAAATTTTATAAGCACAAATGCTCACCTTGCTCTGTTCTGTGATGAGCGTTTGCGACTCTCCTGTTCAAACTCGTTCATCAAAATGAACAAATCTTTTTTGAGTCATGACTCGAAGGGTCCTAGATCATTATTCATCGTCTGTGTCGTTTAAAAAAGTCCCCATTCAGGTTACCATTTTTTTTCACTTTGCTTATTACCAAATAGCTAACACAGTCTCATCCCAATTTGTCATATAACTGACGTCTTGGGACGTCTTTTGACCATTCGTCAATATGTGCCTTTTTAGGGCCCCTTAAACGTCGGTAGATGACGATCCTGGGTCGTCATACAACTGACACTTTACCTTTAACGTCAGTTAGGTGACAAGTTGGGTTTAGGGTTAGGTTTAGGTCTGGGGTAGAGTTAGGATCCCATAACGTCATCTACCGACATTTAAGGGGGCCCTGAAAAGGCATATATTGACGAATGGTCAAAAGACGTCCCAAGACGTCAGTTATATGACGAATTGGGATGAGACTGCACGGAAATAGCAAAAAATAGCTTTTTTTAAGGTACTTTGGACAATCTAATCTGAGAAACCTCAAAACAGTGTACATTTCAGGACTGTGGCATTACAAGATACACGATTCTGTGTTTTGGATGCCTGCATTCTGTGGTATTGTGATAAAAGAATTAACAGCGGAAGACTTAGCCAAATGTGATTTGTGTCTGTAGATGAGATTATCAAAGCCAACAGATCAGGAATTTCCCAGATTAACAAGATTACATTCAATGCTTTTCCAGCCTGTTGTGTGAGCATTGGAGGACAGCAGGACTTTCATGATTCTGTGGTTTGACGTTATTGGCTGATGCAAATGTTTAGGTCTTGTCAGATGTAGTGTGATTTGGCTTTCTGCAAGAGTGTTAGTTCCTGACAAGAGGAAGTGTGTGTGAGAATGAGAGAGTAGGGGAGGGGGTATGTTTACTGGCTCTTTTTTTTTGTATGAGAAAATTACTGGTCTGAGAGCAGGTCTCAAGAGTGTCTGATTACAGTGATGTCAGCGTAGGCTAAAATGGCGGGTATCACCTTCACCCTGCTGTTTGAGGAAGAACGATTTTGCACTTATATGTGTTCTTTAGACACTGATTGCTCTCAGGGGAGTCGACACTTACATAAGTTGATACTGTAGGGAAGTCTGGCGTGCGAGACACTGTCATTATCTCTCATTCGGTCGCTCTGCCCCTTCTTCTCTCACTTTCACGTTTATGGTAGTAGCTATCAACCATCTGTGCTGTTATGAGCATGCAAATTACATCTCAAACTATTAGGGTCCAGATTTCTGTGTGGAAACTAGTGGTTGAGACAAACGTGCTGCAGAAATATTTTAATTGTAAACACACTCCCCCCAAAGTGATAAGAGTGTAAGATAACACTTTACTTGAAGGGGTGTGCATAAGACTAACATGACACCTTCATAATCATGACATGACATATGTTATGAATATGAAGGAAGTTTTATGCATGTTTATGACAACTGTCATTAAGTGTCATTCGCTCAGTTATGGCATTTTGATGTCACCTTGACATAAACCAATACATCATAACCTGTCAGTGTATTTGTCATGACAACTTGACATTACTAAAACAACACAACCTGTCATAAACATGTCATAGAAGATTAATTATCAATCTTAAGAAACCACCTAGCTTTATTGGTTAACATTACATTAAACTGTCATGTGGTTGGTTTTGACATTGGCTTTAACATTTTAATGACAAATTCAATTAGTACCACTGTAGTTGAGGTCACGGAAAATATTCATGACACAGTTATAATGCCTCATGACAGCCAAAGCCAATGTGTCAAAGCAAACCACATGACAGTTTAACTTAATTTTATGTCAAGTTGTCATGATAGACACTGACAGGTTATGATGTCATGGTTTATGTCAAGATGTCATAACAAAGACATCTTAAACAATGTCATATTTGCATTCAAAATGTCATTATTGAGCGAAAGACACTTAATGACAGTTGTCATAAACATGCATAAACTCTACTTCATATTCAAGTAACACAGTCTCATCCCAAGAAGTCATATAACTGACGTCTTGGGACGTCTTTTGACCATACGTCAATATCCGCCTTTTAGGGCCCCTAAACGTCGGTTATATGACGATCCTGGGATGTCATACAACTGACGCTTTACCTTTAACGTTAGTTAGGTGACGGGGTAGGTTTAGGGGTAGGTTTAGGTCTGGGGTAGAGTTAGGATCCGATAACATCATCTAACCGACATTTAAGGGGACCCTAAAAAGGCGGATATTGACGTATGGTCAAGACATGACTGCGCTGATTCAAGACATGTCATGTGATGGTTATGAAGGTGTCATGTCAGTCTAATGCACACCCCTTCAAGTAAAGTGTTACCGAGAGTAATAACTGCAAATATAATTTTATATCAATGAAAAATAGTGCACTGTCAAGACAGAGAGACACAAATGAACTGTCTCCAGTCCAATACGCTCTACTCCCATTTTATTTACATTTGGAATGACTATGTCCATGCCATCATAGATGAGCATGTCATGTTTTTCCCAGTCAAATACTCAGAGTGGTTTAGTTCAGGTGCCCTTTATTTAGTTGTAGAATTTAGTTGCATATATGAGTGATTTACTCACAATTTAGAGGTTGTAACTGTTAATAATTGATCATTTATTTCAGGCAATTGATTCATTTCTAAAAATAATTTTAAATAAATGGATGCCGTAATGTGATTTCTATTGTTAAATAGTCTTACAAAAAAGCCCTATATAAAAAAAGCTGTCCCTTAATAAAACCGGTCATTCAAGATCATAGAAGATCATCGACCTGTTCTCCATTCAAGAATGTGACCCAGGTGATGAGACTAGGTGTACAGGCCTCAGGTGTGGCCAGTGTGCCAGGACAGCATCTCTCTCTCTCTCTCTCTCTCTCTCTCTCTCTCTCTCTCTCAGCTGTCTTGGGTCTCAGGTGGTGAGCTTTAGATGCGGCTGTGTGAGTTGAGGAGACTCACTTTTGGCCATCGTACACTTTAATTATGGAAAAGAGTTACGGATAATCAATTCCCGGGGGCCTGTATGAAACACAGTCTTGTATTTTTTTTTACTAATAGGTGATTATTTCTGTAATGCTGCCTTTTAGGTGGAATCATTGTTTTGTTTTTTTGACGATAGAGAGAAAATTTCTCTGCCACATTGATCAGCTGCAAAAGCTCTTTTCAGGGCTTTTGTGATTTACAGTATATGTTCTAACGATCCTGTATGTTTATGTTTGTGCACGGGTAACTAATGTTTATTGACTACGCTCTGTACTGTGCTGGAGTAAAATAATTGCTCATGTGAAACTAAAAATAAATACCGCCTCCAACCCAGTTCGCAAATTGCTCTAAAAGATACAAATGTGTTAAAAAGAAAAATGGTATTGCAAAAAAAATGGTTTAAAAATATTTGAACTGAAACTATTATAGGGAGAGTTGTCTGTATAGAGTGGAATAGTGTATAACTTGACTGTTTCCTGCTGCGTGAAATGACTTGCCTAACTTGTGTACTCTGAGACAAACTGAGACTGTCACAGCACTTAAATATCGTTGCTCTTTTGTTGGATTAACTGCGTCTATTGTTCTCCTCATTTGTAAGTCACTTTGGATAAAAGTGTCTGCTAAATGATTAAATGGAAAATGGAATAGAATATTCTCGTCTCCTCTAATCTCTTTATGACTCATCTTTTCTCCTATAAATGTATCTATAGAAGGTCTCCTCTCTTTCTTTCTCTTCTCTCCTTGTGTCTCCTCTCCTCTTTCTCTTTTCCATGTCTCTTTGTCTCATTTAGTTTTGTCTCCTCTTGCCTCATTCTCTTGTTGTCTCTTTCCTTAACATTTTTATCCATGTCTCTCCTCTTGTCTCAATTGGTGTCTCCTTTCTTTTCATCATCGTGTCTCTTTCACTCTTCCGTGTCTCTTTGCATCATCACTCTTTCATTTCCCCTCCCCTCCTTGTCTTTTATTGTCTTGCCTTCTCTCCTCGCTATTATAGTATGACATGAATAACATTAATAAAAACACACACCGTTTAATGTATGTTGTAGCTGTTGTGTGATTAGATGTGGCGTATTTACAACTCGATGTATTTTATTTAAAGGTACAATATGCAAGATTGTTTCGGCACCAGGGGTCGCTGAACCTCTTATGGTGCGTTCACACCGCACGCTGAATCAGCGCATCAGGCGCTAATGATTTCAATGTTAAGTCAATGCAAAGATGCGCTACGTGTGTAAAAAATTCCTGCGGCGAGAATCGAGGCGTGAGTGAGGCGAGGAAGACGCAGAATTACGCCTCATTGCGTGTCAGATTCAGCACGAATGGCGCAAATTGAGTGTCTGGTGCGAATTGAGCGTCTGGCGCTTAAGCGCGTTACGCGCTAATGATTTAGTTAGTGCCATTTGTGCATTCCTGATTGGTTAACGTGGCACGAATTCACGCCAAAGTTCAGATTTTTCAACTTGGTCGGCAGACACGAATTCACGTCAAACGCGTAGAGTATCACGTTCTGTAAGTTATCAACCAAACAAAATATATAACATCGGCCTTGTGGTTTTTGGATATTTTACTGCAAAAATCCTGCATATTGTACCTTTAATGACTTGATTTTCTATCAAAGAGCAAATCCAGCCTCCTCCAGCTAAGCTGATTGGTTGGTTGTGAAATCCATGGAGTTTGGAGGCAAGTGGGAATACATGTGAAGGCTGCTACCTCAGATTTAACCATTTTTCTGTTTCAGACTTGCCAAAATGTGAGCAAAGTGTTCGGACCATGTGTGTTATCACTTAAAACAGGTGCAGACATTACCTGCGTTTAAAGCACCTTGGCAATCCCACTAGCACTCTCTCCAAACATCCCCCCTATGCACACCATCCTCCCTTACTCTTCATCCCCACCATTGCCATGGCAACCACAACTGCAGAAAAAGAAAACACTTAGGAAAAAAAACTTGAGGCAATGAAATATCTGAGATGTTAGAGCTTGTTGTGCTAAAAGACAAGCAAACCATTTCACACCCTTATCCGATGTGTCTGAAAGAGATACAGCAACCATCTCCTGCAACCCTATCTTTCAGACCGTCTCTCTCTTTCAATTCAATTCAAATGAGCTTTTTGGAATGACTGTGAATTAGCTCAATATTGCCAATGCAATAGATACAAACATGTAGACGAATAAGAGAAAAATCCATATTATGTATAATAATCCATGTATAATATTAATAATGTCAATATTATACATCCATACATCAATTTTGAAAAAGTAAAATAGCATAGGCTATGTAAGGTATAATGTATCCAGCTGGTTGTTATATCAGAATAAACACTGACAAGGTGATCAGGACCCTAATGCGAGCTTGAATGACGTTCCAGGATCGTCATATAACCAACGTTTCAGGGGGGCCTAAAAAGGCGGATATTGACGTATGGTCAAAAGACGTCCCAAGACGTCAGTTATATGACATATTAGGATGAGACTGTGTTAAAAAATTAGGCCCAGTATGGCCTCCCTACTCTTCGGCGATTGAGCACACACATTTTATTTTGCTGCTGTTGATTTCTAGCTCTTTGGGACACTTCTAAGATTACAGCTCACAGACTTCTTCATGTTGATGGTAGTTATTTTCCCAAGCTGTACTTGCTTTGAGTCCAGTTTTATAAAAAAGCAAATTCATTTGTCTGAATGTCCTTCACCCAGTGCCTCACAGTCTGTCCTAGAGCTCACAACTACACTGCTCTCTAATACTATAAAGTGTTACACATCAGGGTAGGCATGAGATTTATTTTGCCTGCTAATATCATGCAATGCCCACACTGAGCCACAGGGGGCGATGCAGAATGACTGGGCAGAAGCCTCCTATAGAAAGGATGTCTATACCAAGAGAAAACTCTCTGTTAAGATGAATCCATTTCACATTTTCTTCAGAAAAACAAATAAAAACATTTTCTCAAAAAAAAAACAACAACAAAAAAAATCAAGCACCAATTAAGTAATGAAATATGTTGGATAATTTTGAATGGAGAAAGTGCAGTAGATGAAGTATCAGTCACAAAAACACATTTGCACACACTTTTTACCCCTGATATTTGATTTAATGACACATCTCGAAGCAGACACATAGCCAAGTAGCAGGTTATCAGCAGCACATTTCCTGCACTTATTATCACTGTCTTCATTCAGGCTTTCAGATCCATTCACACTGAGAAGAGAGAGAGAGAGAGAGGTCCCTAGGTATTTTTATTTTTATTTATTTATTTATTTATTTATTTATTTTGACTAACAGTGACTTGAACACCGCTCTCCATGCTGTTTCTTCATTGATAGCCATGGTGTAGCACAATTTTATTTCTCGAATTTAAATCTTTTACACAACTCTTCTACACGGTTTTACTAAATTCAAAATTTGAACCCACAATCATTAACTTTTTTCAATCCAATAACATACTGTTGCACTCTTCCGAAATGGGAGATATACCCAAATTTGGGAAATAATGTTCACAATCGAGATTAATAGAGCCCTTTGAGTATTTATCCAACAGTTTCTTCTCTCCTGTAAGGACAGATCTCCATTTTTCACCCTATATGTTATGATGCTCAGCAATTGTGGTCACATCCTGATATTTGATATAATTGGCCGTTTGTCATCAACTTGGCATTATGCATTAAATCTTTTCTGGACATCTCATGTGGCAAGTTGTGGGCCAAGGACCATGTACTAACCAAAACTGGAAAGAAGCATTGCTTTCCTAGACTTTAAACATGTGGCAATAAAAGACTGGAGATTCAGAGTTTTAATCTTTGAGGATCCAACCAGGTTAAGGCCTTATCCACTCCTAATTGCACAGGCAGCACCCATCCAACTTGTTTCTGAAGAGCACCTTAAAAGTCTTCTGTAGATGAAACACAGCTATTCTGATCTGCAAGTGTTTCAAACCAAGTCCCCCTTCATCATTTGATGGATACAAAACATATTTCTTGGTACCCGGTGCAATCTCTGTCAAAAAAAAAAAAAATCAATTAAAATTGACTGGATTTTCATTAATACATCAACAGTGTGGAGGCTACTGGATTGTTTTTTTTTTTAAATACATCCTTTATAGGACCTAGTTGTAAAATACTCCACTTATCCAGTTGTCCTTTTACTGTTTCAACTGTGCATCCAAATTTTAATTTCCTAAAAGACTCATTGATATTTGAACTCAGCTAAAAGGTGAACCAAGGCTTCCTGGTGGTTTTAAATGGACCAGAGGTATTTTCTAACTATTATGTTTTCTCTTACCAGCTCACCTTTGAGTTTTCATTACAGTATACAGCATTACAGTAATCTAGTCTCAAGGTTATGAATGCATGAACTAACTTTTCTGCATCAGAAACAGATAGCATGTTACGTAGCTTAGCAATGTGTCTAAGGTGGAAAAAGGCTGTTCTTATAACATATGAATATGATTTCGAAAGACAAGTTGTGGTCTATCACACCCAGGTCTTTTACTGTAGTTGTATTGTAAGAGGTTTTGTGTGTTTTTGTTTTTTTGTTTTTGTTTTTGGACCAAAAAGTAATACCTCAGTTTTATCTGAATTTAATAGCAGGAAATTACACATCATCCATTTTATATCTTTGAATGTCAATTTAGATAAGTTAGTGTTTTCATCTGGTCATAATGAAATATAATTGAGTGTCATCAACTTAACAGTGGAAATTAATTCCATGTTTTCTTATAATATTACCAAGCATAATATATATTGAAAATAGCAGAGGGCCTAACACTGATCCTTGCGGCACTCCATAGTCTACTGACGTTATCTCTCTATTTTTCCCCATTTAAAGACAAAATGGTAACGGTCTGATACGCTCAATCTGAACCAGCAATCTTAATGCCGGTTCCTGAACACCAGTGTAGTTTTGTAGTCGATCCAAGAGTATTTTATGATCTGGTGGTGCCAACCCTGCTCATGCCGATTCACTGTCCTGCAGCTATCTTCAACCCTAATCAAACACGCATGAAGCAACCAATTAAGGTCTTTAGGATCACTTTAAAATTAAAGGCAAGTGTGTTTGATTAGGGTTGGAGATGAACTCTGCTGGACAGTCGATCGGCAGGAGCAGGGTTGGGCATCCCTGATCTATAGTGTCGAATGCAGTGCTAAGATCAAGTAGAACTAGTTTTGAGACACAACTTTGGTCAGAAGCTAAAAGTAAATTTGTAATTTTAATTAGCACAGTTTCTGTGATGTGGTCTGAATCCTGACTGAAATTTTTCATATATATTTTTTTCTTTTAAGAAAGAGCACAATTGAGCAGACACAACTTTTTCTAGTATTTTAGACCTGGAAGATTTGAAATGGGTCTGTAATTTGCTAGGTTATTTGGATCTAATTGTGGTTTCTTAATGAGAGGTTTTATTACTGCCAGCTTGAATATTCTTGGAACATTACCTAAAAATAAAGACAAGTTAATAATATTGAGAAGAGGCTCTTCCACTTCAGGTAACACTTTCAGTAGTTTAGTGGGTATTGGATCTAATAAACATGTTGTTGGTTTAGATGGAATGATAAGCTTATTTAGCTCTTCCTGTCCGGTGTAGTTGTTCTTGAGGGGTGATAATTGAGGCTGAATCATAAGACATCATAAAAGATTGTACATTTACAATTGTGTTTCTGATGCTTTTTATTTTCTCAGTGAAGAAATTCATAAAAATATGACTACTACACTTTAACGGAAATATTTTGCTCAGGTGATGTGTTTATTTGTTAGTCTAGCTACAGTGTTAAATAAAAACCTTGAATTATTTTGGTTATTTTCTATTAGTTTGTTGAGATGCTCAGCCCTGACTGCTTTTAAAGCCTTTTTATAACATGGCATACTGTCTTTTATAAAACCAAAAGAGAGCAGGGGACACCAAAACAACAAAGAAAACACATGGATCACAGTTACATGTACTTTGCTAAAATATACGTCCTTGGATCGTAACACGATAGTTAGCATATACACAGACAAAAACAACAGAGCTGTTCTCAAATGTGGCTTTGACCTTCAACATTCTTTCTTTAGTTACTTCTTCTACATTACAGAAATATGTAATAAAGTTCTTAGAAAATAACACAGCAACTCTACCTCTTAATCGAAGTGGAATGGCTTGAAATCGTCAAGCCTTCAAATTATTTTGCCCATTCTGTTGCACTGTTAGACTCTTGTACAATCAAAATATCAATTGTCTTATGCTTCATTGTTTCAAAAACTTGAGCTTTCTTCTTGAAATCCCATGCTCCATTTAAGGAAAGCCTATTTAAGGAAGCACAATTTATTTCCCCCATTAAGAATAAAAGAAAAGGGCAAAAGATGCAATAAAAAAGATGTGCCAAGTTATCCATTCTAGCCATTTTCACTGCATTATGTCTGCAAAGTTACATTTCTCACATTTTTCATCACCTTCAAAAAAGACTTTGTCGTCATTAGCCCATTTCACACATACAGTCCTCACAGGTAAATTACTGGTAAATTACAGGTAACAGATCCTGGGTGAACAAGGCCTTTTCAAATATCTGTAAATTGCTTCCGGTAATTTACCAGTAAGGAAAGTTGTAACATTGCCAGTAAATTACCGGTCTATGCACTGTGTATGTAATGAAGATTACAGGTATTTTGCACGCACAGAACGTGATCTTGGACAATCAGATGCCGTTGAAAGAGCAACGGCTCTGGGCCATTCATGACACTGATGACGCGTTTACTCAGCAATGTTTATCAAATGTTGTCTTCAAATTGGAGTGAGACCGAAACTAAAGCGCTTCTCGTCTAGATGAAGAGATTTGTCAACCATGTTAGATATCACTTCCGGTTAATGACATCATCATAGAGTCTACTGCTATTTTTGGAACTGTTGTGTGAATGGTCTGTTACTAGTCAAAAGTCAGAACATTGTTGCGAACAGCACATCTTTGAATTTACCAGTAAAGTCGTTCTGGCAATTTTACGGTAATTTACCGGGATTGCTTTTTAAAAGGGCTATTAACACTATAAGTTCGGCTTGAGAAACCACTCTGGGGCAGACTGGCAGTGACAATGCATCCTGAAATGTCACTTTCCATTCTTTTTGATTGTTTATCAGCATGCCTTTTTTATTGAGGGTTTTATATAAACAACCTTCATCTCACAATGCACAACCCTAAACTTCTAGATTTACCATCTCATTTACCATTGCCTCATCTTCACGATTACTTATGACCACTTCTACCATGTGGTAGCTATCAGATTCTCTAGAACTATTCTTCACATTTTTTTAGAACGGCCCACACCTTGTTTGGGCCAAGCATCTTCACAGCATCCATGGCCATATCTAATCCGTACTTCACATTTTTGAATTTTGGACAAGCATGAACAAGATGCTCATTTTCGCCACAACCAAAACATTCCTTTGTATTTGTTGTGGCGTAGATCACATAATTAAAATCTTCATGATGGAAATTAAAAGTTCGATCAAGTTCATCCGCATTATCTTTCAGAACCATATATACATAACGCCTGAAGGACACCACGTTTCAATAAAGATGACTTGCTTCCGGTTGTGATTGGAATCATCTGGAATCAGTTTTCTACATCTATGTAGAGTATTCCAACGAGATCTTCCTTCTTAATAAACGGCGGCAGTGTTACTATCTTTGAAGGAGCAGAAAGAGGAAGCACTAAGGTGAAAATGCTACCAATCTCTAGCTCTCTTTCTACCAAAAAGTTTGCTAATTCAATCATCTTAACAAAGAGAACAATAGTGTTATTCATCCGCAACACCGATAACACATTCTCATGACCAAATACTGCACTCAGTGCTAAACTACACTCTTCCACACTTGCAGTGGTATCAGTTTTCACCCCATGACACCTTGTTAGAAACTCCAAACTCTCTGCATCTGGAGCTGTCCACTTATCTTTTACCAATACAAACACAATTTGCAAAGATAAAAAAAGGAAGAAAACTATTGCAACACTCATCATACCTTACACCACAGTCATCCACACTCAACGCATTGCACACACTTACAGAGAGAGAGAGAGAGAGAGAGAGAGAGTTTGAAAAGGCCACATCAACTATATGAGTGCCAGACAAGATTCCCTGCTGTGTCATTCTCCCAGCATGCCGCACTGAGGGCCCAGGGTGACAACTTAACTCATCTGTCTCGACCAATCAGAGGCAAAGGCCGGTAACCTATCCTGAGTAATTCAGTGGGGTACATTGTTGGGAGGGGTGATGTGCTCTCTGATGTGACTCTTAACAAGGGATGGCCTTAGACCCCCCTCATCTATTTGTCCTCATTCGTTTACAAACGCTGATGAATTGCCCACTTTGCGCTCCAGCCACAGTAATTGTCCATCCTCCTGTGAAGTTCTATAGATTTCACAAGGGTCCAAAAGGTGCTGTTTATCAGTTGAGATCAAGGCTCAAGGGCCACTTCACATGTATGAGCTCTACACTTGTGGGCAGAGGAGAATGTAATGTGAAGATTTCTCGTATACGTCTAATTTGTGTATCACTCGTTCATTCACAAATTCTACGAGGTGCTTATAACTGGTGCTCATGTTTGGTAAAATAAACGATTTCCCCCAACTTTTTGGGGACAGGGCAACTCATTATCATCCTAGGGCATCATATAGTTACACTTTTAAAATTTCGTCTGAAATCCAACGCACATGGCACACTTTAGCGTCAATATAACACACATAGAGCTTTTTTCAGTTATGGTAGGTTTAGTTCTGGGGTAGGTTTAGGGTTACACCACTAGGAGGCGCCTTCTGGCCCATATATCTGTGTCTCATGTTGACATTAAAGGGTGCCATGTGCGTTGGATGTAGACGAAATGTCAAAAGCGTCAGTATATGACGCCTTGGGGATGAGAACGGGCTGTACAGGGAGGGACACGTTTACTTTCTGGAGCAGCATTTGTTTCACCATCTGGTAAGATAGCAATCTGATGATAAGTGTGTTTATTAATTATTAGTTATTAATTGGGGAGCACGGATCCCAGTTGATCCATGATTACACTGTTCGGCACGCATGCGATTCACAGATTAACTGCTAAATTTAACCAGAGTGAAAGTTTATAATTTGGGTGTGTTTTGTCTTGCCAATTTACACATTCAAATGATTTTAAACACAAAAGAAGAGGTAATGATCAGGACTCATGCACTGTTTTTATGCACACAGTGACACACAGAGAGCAAGAGAGTGAGAGAGAGAGACGCTTTTCAGGCAGTGCTGGAACACTGACTTGATTCCTCTTTCACGTTTTCTCGAGCTCTGAGCGGACACATGAACACAATTATGTCAAAATACCTGTCTCTGCAAGTATTTTGGTCAGTATATTACAAGCGTGCCACACAACCTTCGAAAAGTGAAGCCAAACGTCTCTAATCGCCCTCCAGTGACCGGTTCTAGTATAGGTCATAAACCCCTCCTTCCACATGTTATTCAACGGCACGTAGAGACCAACTATACAATTAAATTACACTTCAAATATCGTTTTTCCAAATATGGATTCTGTCATTTACTGTAGTTTTCATCACGCTGATGTAATTTCAAGTGTTTATTTTTAAAATAAGTTTGTTTTTAGTGAGTTATTTGATGCGGTGGTGTGACGCCATGATTGACAGCTGTGACTGACAGGTTCTCTGAACGAAGTAGTCACTTTTCGCGTATCTTCAGAGGATTGAGGAGATTGGAGCTTTAAATTGAATATCTAAAGTTTCTATAATTAATAAAAAAGTGCAGGAGCATGTTCTTGCGATTTGATTCTGCGAGAGTGAGGGCGGGGCCTTGATTTTGCGGCTTTACTTCCTGTTCACTACTGTGCATGTCTGGTCCCGAAATCGCTTCTGCACAGACTCAAGTTCCAAGATGTCAGCACCATATCGGGACACTAGTGGCTTCACTTCTGACCAATGGAAGAGAGCGAAGGGCGTCTGTCCATTTTTTTTTTTTACAGTCTATTGTATATAGAGAGCCTAAGTCCCTCCCCTTCCGGTTGACCACCATGGGACCTTATTTTCGGAAAAATATTGTATGGTAGTCAATGGCGAGAGATAACAAATATTTTGATTTCGTTAAATTGATCCTGAATTACACATATGATGTTTGTCCATTTAAAAGATACATTTTAAAGTCAAGAAAGTCGCAGTTTGATGTAAAACCGTTGAGATATAAGACTGTGAAAATACGTAATTACAAATGACTACAAACCCCAAAGGCGCACATTTCTCTCAATGAATGAAGCGAACTTTACTGAGGCTATGTCATTGTTTCTATAGTCTTCCGCTATAATCGGTAACGTTACCGTCATGAGTGTGTTGTTCCAGACTCCACACACATATAGCAGCTGATCTTGCTCGTTGTTTCGCCTCCCGGGAGATGTAGTTCATTGAGTGTTTTTCACATAAAACTAAAAAGTTACTCATCTGTTTTGTGACGAACTGTCGACTTTCTCAGCTTTCATAATTATCTTTTAAATTGACAAAACATCATATGTGTAATCCAGGAACACAGTTCAGACTGGAATAAAAAGATAAGTTATCTCTCGCATTGACTACCATGCATTATTTTTCCGAAATAAGGTCCCATGAACCGGAAGCGGAGGGGCGGGACTTAGGCTCTCTATTAGCTCTGTGCATTCGGCCTTAAAGTGACAGCAGCTTAATATTCCTTCTGTTGTCTGTCATTAATGTTAATATAAAATAAATGATTGAACCTATATTTCATTTATATAGTGAACAAAGTGTTATAGTGAGGAGAGCTGTCAGAAAGAAAGTGTGCTGTGTAAAGTGTGAGTACCAAACAGAATTTTCAGGTGCTCCCTTGAGAACCAGACCAAACAAGTTATGTGCACCCCTGCTTATAGCACAGTTAATGCGGATGAATTCATGTTTAGTGTGCCTGGCTTGACTCTGGATGAACTCAGAAAAATGGGAACATCTCTAAAGGTTTAGCAATGCTCATTGCAGTACTTGTACAGGATTTTGCTGCAATACTTCTGTAGATGTGGGACAGAATTGCACATCAATCCATTTGAACTAAGTATTTGAAGTTTAGCTATCATGTGTAAATGCATGTAGCCGTGTGCTTGTTTTTGCTGCGTATTGGCTCATGTAGCACAGACACTTTGAGGGTTCCAGCAGTGCCTCGGGTCCTGACAGCACTGATAGTGACTCCAGGAATGCTGCAGCCTCCCCTCCTATTTTAGCATTCAGAACGAGCACAGCTAAACAAACCAGCAGCTCCACTCTAGTGCCGAGACCTTTTCCAACACATAACCTTTCATAGGCTCCTCACAGCCTGCTCCCAAACATCCAAAAACATCCTCCGATCGATAAACCCAAAGCTATCCGCAAAGCCAGGAGAAGCACATCGTGCACAAACTCCAGATTTTCCTTTCCCTGTTAGAACACATGCCGCCCAATGGCAAATATCCAAAATGCGTTTTGTACTTTTAAAGGGCCATATGCTACCCTTTTGTAGCATTTTGTTATTTTGCCTGAAGCACATTTATAATATCAGTTTCTGTTAAAACTTTATGATTTAGTTTTACATGACCATTTTCCTCCCTCTCTTACCTTAGAACTGCTACTTTATGAAATAAATGTTTTTATCATAATATATGAAGAGTTTGGTTCCAAAATGCAAACAATTTTTTTAAAAAATTGAGTTACTGCAAAAATCTGTTTTGTATCTGGTCGGTATTGAAAAGTCAATGTTTAATTTAACGTAAAATGTGATATTCGCCGTGCTATTATGTAATGTTTTCTCCCTTTCTCTCCAAACTGCGACAAACGCCAGTCTCCCTTTTCTGCAAAATGCACATACATCGCTCAACCAATCACAATGCACCATTCCACGCAATGTAAACAGTAATGGCACTGCTTTAACTACACCCGGCTTCCTGAGGTTTTCTTATCTATTTCGTCCTTTCGATCAACAAAAATAAAAAAAACAAAAAAAAAAAATAAAAAATGAATTTTTGACAGCATTGGTGAACCTGTGGAGGGTAAGGCATCCTGCATGGGTAAACGTGACATCGAAATTCGAATAATTTACGTGAGATTAAGAAGATGAGGCACTCGGGAGGAGGAAATGCCGGCTGTTGCTTGTTCTCACACGACAGCATCAAACTTCTGTCACGCTGACACACTGACCCCACGGGATCTTTTGAAAAACTTTCAGTTGTTTTATTCAAAGTCAACTGATCTGCAGTCAGCCAAAAAGGTCAGAGGCAACGTCCCAAGGTTGACATCAGCGACATGCAGACAGCAAACTGACGAATTAACGTGAAATGACGTCTCTCATGACATTGAAACAACGTTGATCTGGCATTGTTTTGCTCATTGAATTAACGTTGAACCAATGTCATACGCGGCATTCTTCAAAGCTAAATGAAAATCGAAAATTGGTTTGCTTTCATAACGTTTGAAACAACATTGATTTCAAGTTGATTTTCTGTTAGTTTTGAAAGAATGACTGCGTCTGCGTTGGTTCAACGTTAATTCGATGAGCAAAACAATGTCAGATTAACGTTGTTTCAATGTCATGAAAGACGTCATTTCCACGTCTGATTCGTCAGTTTGCTATCTTAGATCATGCTTAGGCCTAATAAATCATAATTCATGATGATGTGCTCATCTTAGTTAATGTTATAATTAAGGTGTTGTTCATCCATGAAGTCATGAATGAAAAACATTGAACTGCTAAAAAAACGTTGTTAGTTCCTGACGATATTAATGTATGAATGAATGCATAATTCATGCATTCATTTATACATGAATTCATGATAATTCATGACAATAAAGGGTTACAGAATATTGTTATATTAAAGCAATGGATTTATAGTATGCACAAGAAAACAAATTCAATGTGTATAAAATTGTATTAGGATTAATTGCATTTTGAAAAAAAAAGAAAGAAATTCATGGATTTATTGCATTTTGGGGACAAAAACAATCTGTTTTTATAATAAATCTTTGAAAATCAAAATCTGGATTTAATTTTTTATTGTTATTATAACCTACAAATGCTATGTGAAAATTTGAAACAGAAAATAGTGGTTTTCATCTTCCCATTTTCTTGCTAAAGAAAACACAGTTTTACTCAAATTCATCAAAATGGATAGCGTTTTGCAACCAAACTCTTCATATCTAAATATTGTTTTTTTTTGTTTTTTTAATAACCCATCATCCCTCTTACTGGAACCAATGAAAATATCAAAATTGTTCTGGCAAATGCATAAGTAATAGACTACCACATTGCCTTTAAAGCACTTATTTCCAGCATAGGGAACGGAAGGTAGAGCTGAAATCTTCAGCTTAGCAGAAGACCCACTCTGTGGCTTTGGGTGGCAGTTATGAGCGCATTAAAAATGTATGCCATAGGTGTCTTCCATGTCCGGAGGCTTCCCGCTAGCTGGCGTGCCAAATCCTGATAAGTGTGGGTACCATTTGACCCTACAAAGCTTTAATGTGATGTTATGTATTGAAAAAAAAGTGGCATTGATAAGGTCTTGGGCGTACTGACAGCCTGGCGGGGAGGATTGTTGAGCAGCCGGAGGGTTAGCACGCTCTTTGGATGCATGGGCCGCTGTGACAGTCACTGTTCATTAAGGGGCTGCACGCTTCTTTTTAATGTCTGCTGTTGGGGCGAGGGGAACAGCCTGATAATCATGCCGAGAAGGGGAGGTTTTAGTGAGAACAGCACAGAATTCAGGGTCATCATTCACCATTTCCACAGAGTGACCGCAGCAGGAGTGCTGTACGAGGACTGTCCTGAGGGCTAAAGCGGCCTGGAGAACACAGTGTGTGTTTGCTATGCTACTCGTACAAATACACACACACACAGTGAGCTGTGAATGCACTAAACGGCAAAAGCATTTAGCAGAAATACATTTTTGAGTGGTATTTTATTTTCAGAATTATTTTAATACAAATTACTCAGATTTCAAGTTTCTGTTTGCAGATACTGGTAATATGTAATATATTCTTTATGATGTGCTTGACTGTGAATCTTATGTGTTTTTCTTCTTTCTCTTATGTCTTGACAGGTAAGAGCTCTTGGTATTGACCTGCTGAGTCCAACATTTGAGCGCTGGAGAGTTCATGTTTGAGACGTGCTGTTATAGTGTTTTAGCTGCCAGCCCCTGCTGATGAGGACAGAAAGGGCTTGGATGCAGTTGTGAGGAGATTCACATCACAAGATAAGCATCATCTTTCATGTGAACCAATCTTACCTAACACTTCACACCTCTTTCTCGGAGTGTGAATTATCAGTAGGTGGTGTATGATGAACTGTAGTTAGACATTTTTTAGGCATCAGTGTGATCTGTTGATGGAACCATAAATGAGAAATACATGGGTCTTAAGCTCCAAGATGACACCTGTAATTCATTTTTCTCACATACTTAGCTTAAGATTAGTGGCATGCGTGTATGGAGGGAAACGACAGAGCGATGGATGGATAGATAAAGAGCGGCAATTGGGACATAAAGAGATATCTCATTTTGTAAATCTTTCAGAGAAGCTATTACTCCTCAGGAAGTTATTAGTGAGGTGAGAGAGCCTAAATGTGTGTTTGTGAATGTGTGTGTGTCCTGGTAAATCTTACTGTGAGGGGATTTTTTATTTATTTATTTTTGTCACCATGAGAAAAAAAAACATCTTAGAAATCATACTAAGTGATATTTTCTTGAAAATGTAAAAATCCTGATTATTTTCTGTGATGGGTATGGTTAGGCTTCGGGGATAGAATATACAGTTCGTACAGTAGGCCTATAAAAAATCATTATGTCTATGGAAAGTAGGGCTGGGTGATAAAAGCGGAACCAAACCATGCTTTTTCATGCTTGACCATTTAGCAGTCTTGACTTTGTTTACTCCAGTGTTCCCAAGTCCAGGGAATTGGGCTACTTTTTCACTGTTGCCGCAGGTAGTTTTCTAGTGCGTGAGTTAAAGCAACCCCGCCCCAAATTATTATTTTCTTTGGCCATATCGGCAGTCCCTAATGAAACGTTCCTATAAAACATGGAAAACCAATTTGATTATGATTCACCAACCTGATCTCACGACTAAATTGGATCAAATTCAGACGAATGGTTAAAAAGTGGCTAATTCTGGAACATTTCATACAACCTCACTTGTACAAATTAGTGTGATTTTGCTAAATCGTACATATTTTACGAATTGGCCAATTCGTATGAATTCGTATCGAATGACCTACCCTTACCCCGCCCTAAACCCAACCATTACGTGGGTTTAACAAATCGACAGAATTCGTCACGAGTGAGTCTGATACAGAATTAGACACTTTTTAATCATTCGTCGAATTCGAATCAATTGGTCGTGATAGAACGTAGGATTCACAAGTACAAAAGTGGATTCAAATCTGATTTTAAGTTTGCCAATGCCATTGGCCCGCCAAACAGCATGGCCACAAACTCAGGTTTCGATCAAGAGAACAATTATATATCCTGAAAATGTATGAGCCTAGTTACAGTTTTGAGCAGATGACTAATGTGGAGCAATTACCCAGGCAAGGCCAAGTGGACTGGCATCCGTGGCGAATTCATCTTCCCAATTACATCTGAAGGGGCAAAAAAAAAACGTGTTCTCACTCTCTACCCCTCACGCTTGAGTGAAAGTCCAACCCGGGGTCACCATTAGCCATCGTGTCCAATGAAACAACCACTCTTAGATCCGAAAGCTGATATATGATTCAGTCACATATCTTGCTTCTGTTTAATTAGATATTCTCCAGGTTTATAAGCTGCACAAGCAGAGACATCTCCGTGTTCTGAAGACTGACAGAGAGATCAGCCTCCTTGATGCCCTTGGGAGATTGATAAATAATAGTATATGAACATATTCAGATGATCTACATCTAATTTACATACATTCACATTTCAGTCTGATTGGTTGGCTACTTCTGGGAGCTATGGAGCATTCACTCTGACATTGAGTTGTTATTGGTTGCTAGTATGATTTGCATAACATTAAAGTCATTTGCATAATGTAAAACTCTCTAAAGGTGCAGTCTTTTAATGAAATTTTGCAGGCTAAAAATTCCATTCATAGAAGTCACTTTCAAACCAATTAATTCAAATTTGTCTGACCAACTTGAACATGAGAGAAATCTGTGCGGTGAACTTCAATCCTGCAGATCCCTATTGAAATAACTGGATTAAGGCCAAGAAATTTCGCCAAGCATGTCATGTCAATTCGAATGTCAAGTATTGAAACGCTGATGGTCAAAAGTCTATGATGCAATTAATGTTTAATCTCACCTTGGCAATAAGTTGATCTAACCCAGAGATGACCAGTCAAGGAAGGGATGACAAAACTGACCTGCTACAGATGGCCTAACTCTTAATGCGCTCGTAGTCCCTTTTAATTTGTGTTCTGATTGGTGTCTGCCGGTCAGTGAGGATGAGATTCTGTTTTAACAGCAGCCACCTGTTCCTAAATAGATTTGGAGGAACACATGATATCAACAGACGGAAGTTTCGGATGAGAAGACTCGCAGAACATGACTGCTAACTGCATTGAACATCATTAGAACAATGCATTGTGTTCATTCACAGCTCATGTTCCAAACAGAAAGACAAATACTGTTTACATAGGCTTAATATGAACCACCAGCAGTCTGGACTAGATTTTCAGTACTATACATCCCATCTGCTCTCCGTCGCAGAACGTAGGAGGAACGCCTCATGTGGGGATTCATTTTGTGGTTTCTATTTATCTTTTCTATTCATTTACCCTGTTTGTGTACACACCGTACTTGCATACACCGCAGGCGTCCCTTGTATCCGTAACAGCCGAAATCAGTTGCCAATTTAAGCATCTCTGCTCGTTCATTATGAAGACCGGTGGCCGTGTCATAAAGGACGATTTGGCTGATTCATGCCGCACGCTCCGCTTTGCTATTGATTCAGAGCTGGCCTCTTCAATTACCGCCCCATTACAACACACATCACTCAAAGGAAACGCTACTGAAATTACATTAGTTCTCTCGTTTTTTTTTTCTTTCTTTCATCTCTTCTCGTCACCTTCACTTCACCATAGCAACTAAACCCTTTTAAAAACATTACGGCAGAGTTCAAGAAAATAGCACCCACCAAATTATATTTGTGTTTAAGTGCTGAGGCAGGCAAAGCAGGCAATTATGCAATTCCTTTTTTTTCCTGTTTGGTAAAACATGGACTCTTTATCTCACTTTATGTAACATGATTTGTATTCTGTAGGTGAAAAAAGCTGTTAAATTGTATAAAACCATCTGTGCTTGCCAGATCTCTACAATAAGAGTGAAATGACATCATATGTGCCGGCACTGCATGACAATTGGTATACCGTACTGTATATATTACAGTTTGTAATTATAAACAAACGCAGAACAACATTAGGGTAATGCACAAAACTAATATAATGAAATAAACATTAACTGTCTGACATGAGATACACCCTGAGGTACATGACTAATAACAACTAACAAGGAAGTATTTTAAATGAATATCAACAAATGATGAATGAGTCGCATAGGGGCTTCAGGGAATCCTCACTTGTTTTCACTGTAAATAAATTAATACTTCATTTACAAAAAGAATATAGCTTGATACAGTTCCATGTGGAAATGCATTGTCTTGTAAATATAATACTGTTATTCATCATACATTATCTTCATTAAGCAGGGCCTAAACACTATTACTGAATTATCCTGCCTTGCTATTGCTTTACTCATTTTATTAAGTACAATTTCACTCTTTTATAAAGTAAGTCTGCAGTATTTGTGTGTTTAAATCATTTTAAGCAGATTCCTACAGTTCTGTCATAACAACTCTCTGGGTTTGTGGCATGGTAATGGATATGACAATGTTGATGTGTTTGGTCTTGATGGGATATGTCTAGTCTTGCTGCTGATGCTGTTATTGCTGCTGTAGATTAAGTACCGGGACTTGCTACTGCCAATACATACACAACACACTGCTGTTGAACAAGTAAGACATGCTCCTGCTGTACTTGAATTACCTGTAGCAGATTTATACAGGTGGAGCTGGGGAAGGTGGAGGGTTTTTTAAAGTGTGCTGTAACTGCTACAACAAATGCTGACTTGATGTGTCGTTCATGAACGATTCATTCATTTTGAACAAATCTTTAATATGACTCTGGGCTACCGAGTTGTCTCAGACAGTGAGTCGTTCATTTTGTGTTGGCCGTGCAACAAATGGGTTCTAAATCTGTACTGGAAACAGAAATTATTAGGTCATCTCTCTCAAGCCTTCGGGTTTGGGATGGGTCCGAGTCTTTCGTTCTTTCTGTCAATCCCATAGAGACTATGCTGTCAGTACCAGAAAGTGAAATGATTTGTTTATCTTTCAAATCTTAAGTTCGGGTTCGGCCGGGTCTGAGTCTTTCGTTCTTCCTGTCCGTCACATAGAGGCTATGCTGTCAATACCGGAAAGAGGAATGATTAGTTCATTTTCTTTGAGTCTTCTGGTTTGAGTCCTTTGTTCTTTTGTCACGTGACCGCTGGTATCTCACTTCAGTTAGGCCCTGCTGTATCATACACGGCAAACTTAGTATTTTTTTTCACACGTTTTTTCAACAGACACGGCGCTCTGAAACCCATTCATTTTATTGGCTTTCGTCGACCAAAGCGCAAGCGGATCTAGCCAGAAACAAAACAACAGGCACGCCACACACACTCGTTTGGGCTTGTGAGCCGCCAAATAGTTGGTTAACGTTACGTTTTGAGTGGATGACGAGCGCGAGATGCCGAAATGAATGCCAATAAGAGTCTGAATGGAAATTTTACTTTTAAAAGTTGCCAAATTCCATCAACAAGACCAAAGTGATGTGTGTTTTGTCGTTGTGAACTGAGCTATCATCACAGCACGTCAAGTCTGAAATACCACTTGATGATGGCCAAGCACACACACACACACAGCTGATGTGACTTCTCCACCCCCTCGTCAATATCAGGACCTCGTCAGTATTTCTTTCACCCTTCTATTGATGGACTGTGTTACATTGTGTGAGAGATTATTTGCTCCAAGTGAGAATATTAGTGTGAAATTGAACACAGTATATGACAATGTTGTTTTCAATAAAAAAACAACAACTTTTGCACATAGCAAGCCAATCCACTTTTCCATGTTGATAAGAGCATTACATTGAGAAAAAAATAATGGGACAAAAAGAAATCATGAGACATTTAGAACAGATTAAAATGTGTGATTAATCGCGAGTTAACTGTGACAATAATGCGATTAATCGCGATTAAATATTTGAATCGTTTGACAGCACTGGTTATTATGTAAAAGCTAGTGGTATGAAATCCACAACCATGTGTACAAAATTGTAGTCACTTCATACAGTCTCAATTCAACTAAAATTCAGGAATCATGGTGATATTTCAATTAATTACACACTATTTGAAAGTATACAATGAAATGAAAAAAGGTTAACACCTTATTTTCACCTACATTTTTGATAAATGTAACTTTGCAACTACACGTCAACTTACTTTCACTTGAGTATCAGTAGACTATCTGCTTGATGTCTGCTAACACTTTATTTTGATGCTCCACCAACAGACTTTGCAAGTACATGTCAACATATTCTACTAACCTAACCCCACACAACCCAAATTTATCAGTCTGCTAATCTACTTGGGTGTTGTGTCTGTGCAGCTTTGTTCAAACATTGTTTAATTCCTTTATTCATTTTATTATTTCCGAAAGACAATGCTACCATGCCAGACATTGCCTTGGGAAACTTTGGGAAATGGGCACATCAACATCATTAATGGCTCCAGATTTCCATTCACTCAGTTTATTACGGATCAGTGCGGTTGCGAAGTGCCTGGTGTCATTAACTAATCTCTCAAACACTCCTCTAAGCCTGCTCTCCTTATGAATTATAATAGCCATGTAATGAGACTTCACCCAGTGGTCTAAACATCAACAGAGATCTGTTTCAATTTCCTTTACAAAGCTCAAATGCAATTATAACTGCCTGTATCGAGGCAAGGTCAACGTTTGAGCTCTGTCTTTAAATAACGTGACATTTTCAGGCTCGCCCTGTATATGCTACTTACTCATCACCTGTGTTTTGATTATGATTGTAGTAGTTAATTGTTGGATGCATGCACCCAGTGTGACATTCGTGCTCCATTTGTTTGACTGCATCCCCTGAGGCCATTAAACAGCAACCGCCATGTTTTCCTGCAATTTGTGGGAGGCAACCAGACGTGATGATGAGGCGTTTGACAAAACTGAATATCAATGATCTTTATTCCTCAATTGAGCGTTTGACCTATCACGTCCTCATTTAACTCCCGTGGCTTTGTTCCCCTCTAATTATGTCATGATGAAGCATTGATTTCCATTTCCATTTAGTTAGTTTGTTGCCACCTTTGGAGACATGGCACATGGCATTAGCTGAAGTGAATTGTTAAATAAGGAATTGTGTGGATCACTCACAGTAAAACTTCAGATGCGCTTATTTTATTTAACTTATCTCTTTAGTGTTGTTTAGTTTAAGTAAGTTTAAACAAATGAACAATATGTGGATATGTGCAGTAGTTCTTGCATAATCTAAATTAATACGCTGATTTCACCCAGCCGCCATTTTGAAATCGAAAGCGAGGCTCCGGTGGGAAAAATCCCGGAAGTACAGATAGACAACAATGTCATAGAACTACCAACCTGAAGCTGCTGCCCCAATTTAAACTATTGGATGTTAATATCCAACATAGGATATGTATATAGTTCCTTCCTGCTTTTTTTGCATTCTGAATATATTAAAAAATATATTTATAAATTTACAAATTTCACTGTAGACTCAAAATAATGATTTTAGCTCTTTGTTCAATTTCATTAATTAAATGAGCATATATGACACAATCCTTCAAATGATTCCAGCTTAATTTCATTAAATGTAATCAATGTAATATTTTAAAAATTTGATTTACCATTTTATTTTTTAAATTTTTTTTTGAGTCAGCATGAATATTTTTCGTTCGTCTTAAACCGATGTACATATAGAAAAATATGTACATATAGAAAAAAATATATTTTTTGAGTAGAAAAAAAAATTCTACTCAAAAAATATTCGAAAAATATTCTACTCAAAAAAATAACTCTTTGAATGAACATGAAAATTATGGAAAGGATTTCCACATGATTAACTTTCTTTATTTCAGCATTATGCAATTATATTATTCCAATTTAATGTACTTATATTGGGTCATCTTAATTCATTACTTATTTACTTATTAACTTATTTACTATGGTTGGGCACAGCTTAATAAAAATATATCAAAATAACTTAGACATAAGCTAAATATAAATATTTTATGTAAAGTGCACAACCTTCCTAGTTCATTTTTTTGAGTGATCTCTCCTATGATTAAAGCGTCACTTCGTTGTTGTTTTTTTTTTGTTTTGTTTTTTTTGTTTTTTACCGGAGCCATTTCAAATCAGCTTATTGACCTGCTATCTGTCACACTTGCTCTGTAAATACAAAAGGGAATGAAACTAAAGCACACAAGAATATACATGTGACAATATCTATAATTTTGTTAATATGTTGCTCTTTGTAATTAATATTTGGTCTTTATTTTGATACTCCTGTTGAAATTAACAATTGAAACTTTTAAAACTTTTTCCCTGCCGTTATTTATTTATTTATTTATTTATTTATTTATTTATTTATTTATTTATTTATTTATTTATTTATTTATGTTAAGTTGCCAGCCACTGACATTTTTGATCATTTTCACAAAACGTGCATGGCCCCCAGAATATTTTTTGTATGAATATCTAAACATGCAATACGTCAAAAGAAAGAACATTGTAACCCTCTGCTTTAAAAACAAAACAAGAAATTATTCTAGCTTCATACATTCCTTTTTTACGCTTTGTCAAAGACAAAAGATCTAAATCTGGATCTGATTGAAAATGATGATCAAAACATAGTAGGTTGAGTCCATAATGTAAAATTATAGGTTTGGAGAATTAATAATGAATTTGGAGAATTTCATTGGTTTGTTATTGACTTCTAAAATGTTGTTAAATCTAGATTTCTGTCTGAATTTGTTATATCTGACATTCTAAAGACTATCCTCCTTTTATTTCTATAGGTGTTAGTTTTGCCAATGGCTTTGTCTCTAGAGAATCAGACACATTGATGAAAAAAAAATAGTGGACTCTGTGAAAAAGTATTGTGTCGGCTTATCAAAGTATTCATTTTTTGTGTTTTGAATCCTTGAGAGCCTTTGACTTTTATACGAGTCGTCCCGGCTCCGACAGAGCAAACATATTTGCTTTTTTCCTGTCGTCTTTAGAAGACATCCTCAGGGACACTGCCTGAGTTTTTTCTCAGCCTTAAGAAGAGGCAGCTAGTTGTGTTGAAACTATAGCAACAGATGAGCTGTCTGTATGGAAATAAAGCCTCCCTGCCTGGACGAGGCCTTCTATTCAATGGTGCCAATTACTGAGAATCCTTGTGGCTGGACACATTTACATTGAGGATTCAGTCATAGACAGCAAGTAGTCAACAAAGGCTTTGATTGAGTTTTATCTCTCTGAAAGTGTCTCAGACATGAATCTCTGCCTGAATATGTGAACCAGCTTGCTTTATCATGAGCTGTGGTGAGACCATTTGTGTATGCCTCTACATGGCCTCTCTTTGTGACCCACATTCAATATGGTTTATAATGAAATTATGAACATACATCTGCTGATTCCTGAACAGTTCATGAGAAGTCTCAAATGCTGAAAGCAAAAACAGCTCTTTTTACTGAGGCTCATGCATTTATATGTATGACTTAGTGATTATTATTATTATGAAAAGATTGTTAATAAACATAAACAAACGTTTAATTGAATGGCTTAATGTAATTTGTTTAACAAAATAACACATTTTATTTGCCAACTTAGTGATTTATGCTCATCCAATTTACATAATTATAATTATGTATTTAATTCTAAATCAGATAACAGTTTATTAATTTATTAAAGATATTGTAATTGATGTTTTTAAATAGTCAAATAAACATTTCAAACTATAATTTAATTTATTTATATCAATACATGCAACCATTTCTCTTTTTTTTTTCCTAAATCCATTTGCCAATTTCTAGTCATATATGTAATCTTCAACACATTTTCCAATAACATTTACCCATTTGGCAGATGCTTTTAAGTGACTCACATTGCATTTTAAGGTAGGCCTACACATTTACATTAGTTCTTGCTTTTCCTAGGAATCAAACCCATGATCTTGGTGTTGCAATGCCAACACCCTACTGATTGAGCTACAGGAAAGATTCAACATTAAACGCTCATTTTGGATTGATCTATTTTTAATTAACACCTACAGAAAAATGCTGTTTTATAAGACCAATCACAAACAATGTTATGATAGGGGAATTCACGACCCTTCTCATTGGCTGTGTCAAAAGTCGCCCTTTACTCTTAAATTGGGCGCTATTTGAGGGAACAGCCATTTGTAGTGGTGTCCAAAACATTATCAAGTGCACTCCTTCAATGCCATAATGCATCGCAATCTAAATTTAGTGATGTCATAGCTGTTAAGTAGTAGTTCACTTAAAAAAAACAAAACAAAAAAAACTTACGCGTTATAATTTACTCACCCTCATGTCATCCAAGATGTCCACATCTTTCTTTCTTCAGTCGAAAATAAATTAAGGTTTTTGATGAAAACATTCCAGGATTTTCTCCATATAATGGACTTCAATGGGAACTAAACGGTTCAAGGTCCAAATGAAAGCTTCACTGCAGCTTTAAAGGGCTTTAAACGACACCAGACAATGAAACGATCGCTCATTTAAAAAAAATAAATAAAAAAGTTTACGTTTTATAAGCACAAATGCTCGCCTTGCTCTTTTCTGTGTTAAGCGTTCGTGACTCTCCTGTTCAAACTCGTTCATCAAAATGAACAAATCTTGACTCGAAGGGTTCTAAGACCCTTATTCATTGTCTGGTGTTGTTTAAAGCCCTTTAAAGCTGCACTGAAACTCTCATTTGGACCTTGAACCGTTTGGTTTTCCAATGAAGTCCATTATATGGAGAAAATCCATAAATCTTAATTTCTTTTTGACCGAAGAAAGAAAGGCAGTGGACATCTTGAATGACATGGGGTGAGTAAATTGACATGGGAGTGAGTAGGTTATCAATGCACATGACCTAAGATGACTTTCACTTTCTCCAATGGTGGAGCCACGAACAATGGTATCTCCCACTAAAGGCCATTGCACACTGAGTCCGAAATTCGACATCCGAAATTTTCGCACGATAAAGAAAAAATTCGACCTCACGTAATGTCAATCATGCTTGCACACCGCCTCCGAAACTTTCGTCCGTCATAAAATTAATCCGATTCGGGTTCGATTTTCTGCGTTTTCGCTTCCAGAGCCAGCATTTTGAGAGGTCTTTTGACAATTCAGGGCCGGGGGGAGCTCGTCCTCAAATCATTGCACATCATTGCTCGTCCTAAAATCATTGCTCGTCCTCAAATCATTGCTCAAATCAAAGCACGCCATGCTTTCAGTTTCGGTTTCCAATTCGATCAAGTGTTTATGTTCTCTTCTCTATATTGGATTATGAAATTAATAAACCTCCCCTTTCAATCAGATTGAAATTTAGAATCGAATAAGGTGTGATTGAGCAGTCAATTCGATAACTAATGTATTATTTGGGCACAATATATAACAGCCTGGTGTTCTGTCTGCCCAGCGCTTCCGGGCCGCGCGAGGGCGTGTTTGTGTGTGTCCATACCTTAGACAAACTGCCAGTCTCCGTTCAGAATCGATCACGGAAATTGGTGGTCTTGTTTTTAATATGTGGCTCCAGAATCGCTAGTAAATTTTGAATCGCTCTGGATAAATTCGCAACTCCTCGATATGGAGGTGGAACTCTCCCTCCTCTCGGCGCAATTTCAGGATTTGATGGACGTAATATTTTCTCTTTCTTCTCTTTTCAATAAGAGAGAGGGCAACAAAATCATCCTCACTGCTTGACGGAGGTTTAATAAATACGCATCGGACTCAGTGTGCAAGGTTTCTATGCGTGACGAATTTTTAGGCTGACGAACACGAAAAACGCATACGAAAATTTCATACTCAGTGTGCAATGGCCTTAATAAGACATCTCTGACATTGTGGCTTATATAAGGCAAAATCAATATAGTTTCCCCATTGAACACATTATTTGAGCAAAAACTCTTGCAATCTCCTCATAAGATCTCACACAATGGGTGCTCATAAGACTGATTGCATGTCTCCTTCTTGGAACTAACACTCAGCGGACACTAATAAGTTAGACTCCCAGTGGGACTGAGATGTTGGAATAGGCTCATTTGCGGTTAACGAAGAGCGTCGGATTATCTGACGTACATTGGGCAGCGCTCGGTAAGTGGATCAGCCTGGTCTTGCACCAGCCTTCAGCCAAGTGCCAGAATCACATCTTCATTAGGAGAAAATAACATCTACAGTGGAGTCTCGAGGGAGATGAACGTGAGTCCTACAGCGGGCCTTCACTCTGGGTTCAGAGCTGGGCTAATTTAGTCATTAACTGAGCCGACGGAGTAATAAGATGACGTAGATAAGAACTCAGTCTTGCGTCGCGGATCTGATTTAGCTGGTATTTACCTCAGACTGGAATTTGTAAATAGTTTGCTGCCGATGTTGTGATTGCACAGTGATTATCCATTAAACATCTGCGTGTTTGTCGTCGCAGGATCCGCCTCGTCTGAGAGGCGCGTGTTCCTCGGAACAGGGCTGAAGGTGAGACGAGTGCAAGGAATACGAAAAGACAAATCGATAGCTGTTTGATTCGCACAGAACAGAGCTCTGATCATTGGGAAACAGCAGCGGTGCTCGCTGCTCGGACATTTTGCACTGCCACGTCAAGTCAATAATGTAATTCAGCCAGTGGCAACTCTGTTCTTTCTAACACACCTTTATCGACAGAGTGAGAGGAAAGAACTTGTGGAAAGGGATAAAAGAACATTTGTTAGTATTCTCTACAACACTAGACCGTGAGGTATGGGGTGAAAGTGAATCTGATCTCCTGTGTGAAGTTTGGCCTCTCACAAATAACTTCTGAACACTACTGGCGGAACTACTCTTTACTATGGTTTATGCGTCTGTTATCTGTTAAAATGTTCAGACACGTAACCTGCACGTAGTCCGTGGTCTGCAATTTCGAAGCCTTTAAATGCTATTGTAAATGCTCTTGTTTTTGTATTGTGACATAAGTCTGCATGGTGGCAAAGGCTGTGATGCATGCTTTGTTATACAGAGCTAAGTGTTTCAGAATGCCATTCTCAGTCTGTTTTTTTAATAGAAGGTCGTACAATTATTATTTTTGTAAATATATATATTTTTTCTGGGGGATGCTGCAGGTCTTGGCATTCACACCACCGGTTTGAGCACATAAAAGAGCTCTGGAAACCTTGCTCGTGTTCTGTGTAAGTGGGTGTAACTCTGAGAGAGGCAGAGAGTTGGAGAGTGGGCAATGTGATCCGGTTTCCTCTTGAAGAAAACAGCTCAACATAGAAGTAAAAATGAAAAGGGTTGGAGAAGTGAACCACTGACCTGTCTGCTCTCAAAGCATCTCGAGTGTTACATCTGTGAGCTCGGAGAGGAAGAAGCAGACAGATGTATTATTGATAAACATCAGAACTCAGTGAGTTTGGAAATAGAAAATAATTTATATTTCATGGGCACTAGTGCGTGGTCGAATTTAGATGGTGAAGAAGTTAACGTGTTTACATCATGACTCTGATACATGCAAGGGAAAGAATATTTTCTCATTTTGGTTTACAAGAAATAAAACACTCTATTTGTATATTATTATTAAAGAGCACCTAAAGTACAGAGCCCTTAAAGGGCACGTATTATGCAAAATTCACTTTTACATGGTGTTTGAACATAAATGTGTATTGGCAGTGTGTGAGCAAAACCACCTAGAATGATAAAAATCATTCATAAAACGTGCTTTTTTTTTGTACAATCTCAATAAATCAAATGCACTGTCTCTTGGAAGTTTCAGTGGCGCCTTTCCTTCGATAAATAAGTTTATGTTTGAGCGAATCATTTTCTGACTGACTGTCTTGTGAATGAGGGTCAATTCAAAGCAGGTCTTGGTTCAAAGTTAATCCTCAAGTGTGGATCGTCGTCTACTGTTTGTGATCCAAAGTCACCTCCAGTAAGTGTATTTTATGATTTTTGAGCAAATAGTAATTTCAGTCAATGTCAGCCAATTCAACAACAAATGTGTCTAAAGTTGTTGTCGTCGTAAGATGTCTGTGTATATAATTTAAACCTTGTTTGTATAGTGTGTAACTGCACGTTTATATGTGTATTGTTATTTATTATATATATATATATATATATATATATTATATGTATATATATATATATATATATATATATATATATAGTATTAAAAACTGCATATATTCTCTTGCCTTCTTCTCACATTTGCCACAGAAGCACCTGTATGACAAGTAATGTAAACATGACGCAACAGGTCCCTCACATAAATTTAATTTCGCTTGTACGTAGCAAACTTTATCACAGTATGTGTTTGTAGTTTTTAAAAAAATGTGCCAACGTTAGTGTTTGTGTGTGTCGTGTGTTGCACATCCATAATTGCAAACATAAATGTATCAAATAACCGTACCAAGATGTCCTGGTTCATTCTCATTTGTGTGTATTCTGCCGGAGTCTCTTTGTCATCTGGGTCTGATCAGAGACTATTTATATATTCTGATTCAAACATGTACGGCTGAATGACATACAAAACAGCAGGTCTCTCACTCTCAGCCCTTCTGCTTAGACCGACTGCCATAGGTATGCAAGTGATGCCCTCATCCAAAGGCAGGGCGGGGATATGCAGCTCATTTGCATTTAAGGTCGTACACACCAAAACAGCTATTTTTAAAACAGGCCCCAAAATGACATTTTAAAATGGTTATAATTAATGAACTGTGGGGTATTTTGTGCTGAAACTTCACAAATACATTCTGGGGACAACCAAGACCAATATTGAATCTTGTAAAAAAGGGCATTATAGGTGCCCTTTAAAGGGACATGATGAAGAAAAAATAAATGAGATGAGAGGGAAAATTATTTGGCAATGCTTTTGCGTTCACTCACAAAACCTTTGCATTCCCCCAAGAAATATTTTCGTTTGGTTCGGAAAACATTTCAGTTTACCCGAGAAACTTTACGTTCATTCGCAAAACCTTTTGAGGTCTTTGCGAGCGAACACAGTTTTTCGGTGGAAAGCAAATGTTTTTGCGAGGAAACGCAGAGTTTCTCGAGGATCGGGAACATAAAGGGGTTTCTGAGGAGAACGCAAAATATTTGCAGAGAACGGAAAAGCATTGACAAATAATGTTTCTCCCATCGCTTTTTTTGTTTTGCTTTTTTTCAAATTTGAATAGAATTCATTCACACGTTTTTTGGCTGTTGCATATTTAAAATGCAGTCATGAGATCATTGCATTCTGTTGCATTGAATTGTGCTTCATCTAACTAGTAGACTAGTTGACTCTGGAAATATCTTAGATTTTAAAGCTGCAGTCCGTAGTTTTTGTCGCCATCTCTGTTCGAAATCTGCAAATGCAGTTATTCACGGAATTATCAATTTTACGTGGGTTGTGCCATGGCACAGCGCGGTTGAATCTGATGTTTGAGGAGAACATGTGGCTGTCAGTCACCGCGCGGTGTGGATACTGGCATTCGGAATCACAGATTATTCATTTTGGAAGTATGACCAACATAACAATTTTCACTAAAATGACACAAAGTTACATCCACTTTTGTTCTGACCAATTAAGAGAAAAATGAGGCAGCGGTGGCATTTGCTTCCCTTAAATGGTGTCTGTGGAAGAGAAACAACATCTCCACCAAGATCAAGATCCACCTCTTTCAAATGCTGATCTCTCCATGGATCTGAAACATGGACCTTGCTCATGGATGGATGTAAACCTATAAGAGGAGACATTTGAACGTTTAAAATAGGGGCATTTTAAATATACTAGTGCTGTACAGCTGATATGTGCGTAAAAACCAGTGGTTAGTTTGTTTTTAGGTTGTCAGAAATAGTTGTGTGCCTAAAAATACTTTTGATTTGAGCAGCTACTGTACAGTCCTGCTGTATCAACATTTTGCAGCATGTCAAAATGTCAATTCAGACTCTCCTCTGAGGAAAGACAGATTGGATCACACTTTTGCTTGAGAACGATGACAGGATTTTTGGATTTATCTTCACTTTTCATTTGAGCTTGACGTTTACATCTGGTATTATTATGTGGTGTGGTTTACTAGTACAGGTATAATATACTGTACATTTGTGATACGAACACTAAAAACCACATAGAGAGGTCAAATAGTAGTATAAACATCGATGCGTCCTCTACAACAGTCGAAGAACCGCCTTTTCAGCTGTCTATCCTGCATTGTGCTACCACTAGGGTGTTAGGTTTTGCTAAACTTTAAAAATATGTTTTAGTTGTACATAAAAGAAAATACTATTTCAGGCTTTCTATTTAAAAAAAAATCACATTTAATTCAACAAATTTCTTGACATTTCTTTATAATTATTTGTGATACTAGCAATTTCTGTGAAAATTTAAAAAAGTAAATCCACACGTACACCAATTTATTTTCAGTTTAGATATACAGTATGCTGCTTTAAAAGCAAATAACCATCCGATAAAAATAAATAATGCTAAACAAATACATTTTTAAAGTAAATACAATTAAAATGTTATTTTTTTCCATGTTTTTATTTTTAAATTAAATACATTTTTTAATTTTTAAAATGTAAAATAAAAAATAAAAAATAATTGTTTTAATAAATACATTTCTGTCATAACAATTCTCGATTTTTGAAAGCATACTGCAACTGCTACAGCAAATACTTACCAAGTATTTAAAAGATGAGCAGTGAGCTCATTGGCTACTGAGACAGCAGGAACCAATCAGCTGTGCCCTATAGAGAATGATGTGATTGCAAGCAGATAAGAGTTAAGGACCTTTCAGTCTGCACCATCTAGAGGTTCATGACAGAACTTTGTATTTATTATTGCTTGAAATTATTTTTTTGTTTATTAATTTATTAATTTATTAATTTATTAATTTATTAATTTATTAATTTATTAATTTATTAATTTTAATTAAATTTATTAATTTATTGATTTATTAATTTATTGATTTATTGATTTATTGATTTATTTATTGATTTTGTGCATTGACATATGACATGTACAGTATCAGAGACTAGTTTATTTTTATTTTTATCAGAGACTATGTACAGTATCTGCATAAGTTTTTTTCATCATGCTTTTCATCATGTTTAATGTTATGTTACATCAATTATAAAGTGTAAACAAATCTTAGTGTAGATTTACTGTTAAGTTACTATACCATCTATCACTTTATTTATTTATTTGGCACATTGTCTCTAGTGATCAATCATGGACTTGTAAAACACATTAGTGCCATTCACCTTCCTCCCTCTGATATCCTCTTCCTTTGACCTAGCTGTGATTTGTATTTATATTTTTTTTCTATTGACCAGCCTTCTCTCTCTCCCTCAGTCCTCTCATCCTCTCGGCGTGAGGTATGAAGCGGTCCAGCGTGACACTGCAGCTAATCCATGTTTAATCATCTTTCACATGATCTATTTCTGACTCTGTCGCACAGGGTGCCGGCCTGTGAACATGACCCTGTGATGATGGGTTAAAGAAGACATCATGATGAGGCCTTTGCTTTTCCTCACAAATCGCAGACTGTGGCTTTTGAAACAGAGCCAAACTGGGTTTGTACAAACCCAGCCATTGGGTTACATTTTTTAAATTACATTTTTATCTACATTTGACCCAAAATTGGGTTAAAACAACCCAGCATTTGTTTGAGTGCAGGGTTATTTTTGCGACTGACCTTATTGAATGTGCATTTGTTGGAATGCATGTGCATTTCTCTTCAGACGCAAAAATCATTAGAGGAGAGTATTTACTCTAACCAAGCCGCAACATTCTAATCTGAAAAATTCTCAGTTTTATTGTCCAACCCATGTAAAAACTCCCTTCTTAATTGCAAAAAAAAAAAAAAAAAACCCTCTAACTGACCAGGTTAGTCGGAAAACTTAAACAAATAAACCTGTTTTAATGTTATATGTGGTGTTTTTAATAAGCTTTAAGACAAAACATGTGCAAATGCATAAGTCAACACCATTGTTGAGTATTTTCGCCATCAGATGTGCCAATGGGCTTTATCATATTTTGAACAGAGAACAATCAGGGTTCTCTGTAATCGCGGTTTATTTTTCTGTTGAAATGTAAAATCGGGTAGATTTCCCACTATAGCGGGTGTATGATGTATATTACGATGTTATGATACACTATATGCCTTTCTCTACTGACATCCTGAGTTGTTCAAAGCATTTCTGATGATTGTTCAGAAGGCAGACTGAGATGGTGGATGGGAACATATTTGGTATAACATTAGCTGTTTAAGTCAAGCAAAGGGCTAATCATATTAATTACTGTAATATGTCCAATGTTGTAAAGAGCGATACCATTGTGCAGCGTTTAGTCAATGTGAGCTGGCGTGAGTAGAAACAGGGCTAATATGCATATTCATGAATACCAAACGAAGCAAGGGTGTAGAGTCGCTTTCAATCTATTTAAGGCATGGAGACATTTTTTTCACAGGAAAAAAAACGTTGAAATATGTAATTTTGGTGATCAAAGATGAGTTTTAAGGGATATAATTATTGACTAGAGGGGGACTTTAAGTCCTAAATCATGTTTAACACTGTCTACATGAAAATAATGATCAATAGCTAACTACCTCCTCATTATAAAGGTGCCAGTGATCTGACTTCAACCTCTTGTTTTGAGGACACACAAGAGATCTCAAGACATGACTTAAGAACTAATTAGCCATATACTAAAACCCTTGTGTAGTGCTATTATTGTCTTGCCATTAAGTTACTGTATTAAGACAAGGGAAATACATTGAGGTGGTAATGGTCTTGTTCAGTACACATGTAAAGCTAATGAACTTGTAAAGTGCTCTCCTGGAACACTGCCATTGAAATGAGATTGAAAATATTTATTACCCTGCTCCTTATATTGTGACTTTTTATGAGATTCTTCACAAAAAAGGTACAAAATCTGTCACTGGGGCTGTACCTTTCCAAAAGGTAAACTTTTGTCCATTTTAGGTGCTAATATGTACATTTAGGTGCCAATATTTACATTTTAGGTGCTAATAATTATGTACATTTAGGTGCTAATATGTACATTTAGGTTCTAATATGTACATTTAGGTCCTAATATGTACATTTAGGTCCTAATATGTACATTTTCAGGTGCCAATATGTACATTTTAGGTTCTAATATGTACATTTAGGTGCTGACATGTATATTTAGGTTCTAATATGTACATTTAGGTGCTGACATGTATATTTAGGTTCTAATATGTACATTTAGGTGCTAATATGTACATTTAGGTACTTATGGACATTTATTTGCTAATATGTACATTTTAGGTGCTAATATTAACATTTAGGTGCTAATATTAACATTTAGGTGCTAATATGTACATTTTAGGTGCTAATATGTACATTTAGGTTCTAATATGTACATTTAGGTGCTGACATGTACATTTTAGGTGCTAATATTAACATTAAGGTGCTAATATGTACATTTTAGGTGCTAATATGTACATTTTAGGTGCTAATATTAACATTTAGGTGCTAATATGTACATTTAGGTGCTAATATGTACATTAAGGTTCTAATATGTACAATTTAGGTTCTAATATGTACATTTTAGGTCCTAATATGTACATTTTAGGTGTCAATATGTACCTTTAGGTGCTAATATGTACATTTAGGTTCGAATATGTACATTTAGGTGCTGATATGTACATTTAGGTTTTAATATGTACATTTAGGTTCTGAATATGTACATTGTAGGTCCTAAATGTACATTTTAGGTGCCAATATGTACATTTAGGTGCTTAGGTGCTAATATGAACATTTAGGTGCTAATATGTACATTTAGGTGCTTATGTACATTTTAGGTGCTAATATGTACATTTAGGTGCTAATATGTACCATTAAGGTACCAATATGCACCCTTTAGGGACAAAAGTGTACCTTTTGAAAAGGTACTGCCCCAGTGACAGCATTTGGACCTTTTTTCCTGAGAGAGTTGTAACTAAATAAAGTTCTGCTGTGTAATTAGCATTTTGGACATTTTTTGAAAATAAAAAACACCAACCATATATTTGCAAAAGGATGATGTGCTCTTTCAAGTTTCAAGTGGTTTTGGCTTTCTGTTTTGTTTACCTCATGACCCGTGAGTTAAATCCAGCGTAACCCACAGACGCATAGAATTGAAATCTGGTTTGGTTGAAATGGAGAGCTGATGGTTTCTGTTTCGGTCACAAAGTTCCTCCCCTTCATATGATCAAACGCAGAGGCTGAGGTGCGAAACCTGAGACTAATATCAGCATCGAGACACAATTTCACATTAGTTTTCTCATTGAACAAAGCAAGCATCCCCAAAGTCTTGTTTGCTTCTGTCAAGGCACATTCCTCTCACAATTGTTTCTTTGTCCAAAGCCAAAAGCTGTAGTATATGATTATATTGGCTGGGGAAACATAGCGAATTCAAGACACTGTAATTATGGGCGCTGCAGTTTCACCACGGATATAAAACACAACCCGAAACCACACAGAGCTGAAATTTTCCAGTAGTTCTATCCAAGTTCATATGCCAGACCTGTGTTCATCGCAGTGACCAGATCTGGACTGACATGTTGGGACGGCAGTTTTAAAGTGCTTATTCAATCATTTATAAGGGGAGGGAAAGATGAGTGGTTGTTCGCCTCAATGTGTAGCTTTTTTTCTTAGAAAAAAACACATATGAGATATCAGTAGGTGGCTTGTAAGAGGATGCTGGGAAGTCATTTTCCACAGCGTGCTCTTGGTTTATCTCAGTGTGAAGGCAGATAGAGCAGTTTGATTTTCAAGGCAAAAGGCAGCGTTTTTTTTTTTTTTTTCTCATTTAAATGCAACGCAAAGAACCTTTTTTTAGCTAAAATTCAGTTTTTCACTGCATCGGGGGAAGCCATAGGGGAAAAATGCACAATATTAATGAAATTAATTCATAAAAGAAAGTCTGTTTGAAGTAAGGTTTTAATATATACAGTAGTCCAAAAGCATGGTTCTGTAAAATGAGGCTGTGTTGTAAATACAAAATCTGATATGTTTATTGTTTTATCAGAAATAAAAAAAAACATGACAGATGCTGTAGAGTTTGCTGCTGGCTAAAAAAGAGATGGATACAATTACTGGCCGTGTTTGTTAATCATTCCGTGAAATATGGGTATAATGATAATCAGAACGTGTGAATCAGATTTATGTTGCTGATTGGCTGAGACTGTAGAGCATTTGATGACACATTAGATTTGTAAGCACGTTGTGCCATGGTGTGTTTTATGTTCCTGTCATTCTCCTAAGAACATTTATAATGGATTCATAGTAAGTTGGTTCTGAAGGGAAAAGCACTTGTAGTAAAACACATCTGAATCTGAAATCATGTCTGAATGTATGTTTGCTTCACTGGAGTAACACATCAGAACAACGTTTACAATTGACAAATGCTGTACGTAGCTTGCATGCCTTTTCTTTCTCATTTGCTTGTTTGCTCATTCTTTCTCGTTTGTTTTGATGCACATTCTTGTTTGTTTGTTTTCTTTTGTTTGTTCATTCGTTCTTTCTTATTTTGATTGCTTGTTTGTTAATTCTCGTTTGTTCGTATCTGTTTATTCTGTCTGTCTTTCTTTCTGGTTTGTTTGTTTCTTTCTTTCTTTCTTTCTTTCTTTCTAGTTTGTTCTTTCTTTCTTTCTTTCTTTCTTTCTTTCTTTCTTTCTTTCTTTCTTTCTTTCTTTCTTTCTTTCTTTCTTTCTTTTCTTTCTTTCTTTCTTTTCTTTCTTTCTTTCGTTCTTTGATTCTTTCGTTCTTTGATCTCTTTTCGTTCTTTCGTTCTTCTTTCTTTCTTTCTTTCTTTCTTTCTTTTCTTCTTCTTTCTTTCGTTCTTTGATTTCTTTTGTTCTCTTCGTTGATTCGTTCTTTCTTCTTTCTTCTTTCTTTCTTTCTTCTTTTGTTGATTTGTTTGTTTGTTGATTTGTTTGTTTGTTGATTTGTTGCTCATTCTTTCTTGTTTGTTTGTTTGTTTTGTTTGTTTATTTGATCTTTCTTTTTTCTCAATTGCTTGTTTGTTAATTCTCGTTTGTTTGTATTTTTATCTGTTTATTTTTCTGTCTTTCTTTCTTTCACTCTTTCTTTTTTGCTTGTTTGGTCTTTTTTATTTGTTTTGTTTTTTTTTGTTTTCTTTTGTTTGTTGATTGGTTTGTTTGTTGATTTGTTGCTCATTCTTTCTTGTATGTTTGTTTGTTTTTTCTTTTGTTTGTTTATTTGATCTTTCATTTTTTCTCGATTGCTTGTTTGTAAATTCCCATTTGTTTGTATTTTTATCTGTTTATTTTTCTTTCTTTCTTTCTTTCAGTTGTTCTTTTGCTTTCTTGTTTGCTTGTTTGGTCATTCGTTTCTTTGTTTGTTTGTTTGTTTGTTTGTTTGTTTTCTTTTTTTTTCTTTTCTTTTGTTTGTTGATTTGTTCATTTGTTTGTTGATTTGTTGCTCATTCTTTCTTTTTTGTTTATTTGATCTTTCTTTCTTTCTTTTCTTTCTTTCTTGTTTGCTTGTTCGGACATTTGTTTCTTGTTTTTTTTATTTTCTTTTGTTTGTTGATTTGTTCATTTGTTTGTTGATTTGTTGCTCATTCTTTCTTTTTTTGTTTATTTGATCTTTCTTTCTTTTTCTTTCTTTCTTGTTTGCTTGTTTGGACATTTGTTTCTTGTTTTTTTATTTTATTTTGTTTGTTGATTTGTTTGTTGATTTGTTGCTCTTTCTTGTTTGTTTGTTGGTTTTTGATTTTGTTTGTTTATTTGATCGTTCTTTCTTTCTCAATATCAATCTTTCTCTCTCTCTCTCTCTCTCTCTCTCTCTCTTCTCTCTCTGTCTCTTTCTTTCTCTCAAGAAAACAGCAAACCACACACCATCATTTTCAAATTATTTTTATAAATCAAGTTTGGTCCTCAATAATATTTGACTGGGGAATCCAGACGCCCCTTCCAGCAGTATGGAGTGAATTATGCAGCCAGGCATCCTCATAGAGGTGCCAGAAAGAATATAAATACACCCCTGCGCTGACAAGCTGTTTTGGTTTAGCAGTGATCCCCTGCTTAACTGGGATCCTTCAGAAAATCCCTTCATGCCTCTATTCAGTCATCATGTTGATGTCTAACATGTGAATGCTGTCGGCTACCAAAAGAACCGTGTTGTAGGAGACATAAACAAAGACTTTTCCTTGATGCATACTAGCCTACCGCTTCATAAAAAGGTCATAGGCGGCTGTTATTCGGCAGTGATGTTCACAAAGCTTTTTGCTACATTAAATCCCGCCTTTGATTCCTCCTGTCCGTGTAGCTTTATTTCAGAATTACACCACATCAACATCGCTCATCTTGCAGCCTGCCATGGGATCCTTTCACTTCTGTTTCATACGCTGAAATGTGAGTTCAGGATAAGACAGCTATCAGGAGAAGTAGCCTTTTTTCAGAGAGTTATGTTCTGTACTCCATATAAAACCATAGTAAACAGGATTTTACTAATTATTTTATCAATATTATGCATGCAGGTGTATGAGGCTGAATACGATATTTAACCATTTAAACAAGCCTGTTAAGTTTGGGCAAAAAGTCCTGGCAATTATTTGTTTTCATATATTTATTTTTGCAGCACTAGAATGTCAAATGGAGAATGGAACACAGAAACCCTTCCCTTGGTTGATTTTTTTTTTTTTTTTTTTTTGCGAAATGTTTAACACGGGTGTATTTTGACCAAAAACAGCTCAGGAATGAATCTGTGTGAATCCAAAAACATATCAAGCAGCATATCCGTTTTCAACATTAATAATAAACAACAGGAATGTTTTTTGAACATGATTTCTGAAGGAGTAATGATGCTGAACATTTAGCTTTGCCATCGAGGGAACACGTTCAATTTTAAGAAAACAATTATTTGAAATTGCAGTAAAATGTAACAAAATTACTAAGCGTAAACACCTTTTTTTTTCAACAGCATTCAACATTCTTATGAGCCTCAAACATTTTAATGGTAGTGTACAATCATTTTAGCTTATTATTATTGACTTTCAACACACAGAGGCAAACAAGATGGGCTAGTTTATAATTTATAATTTCCTATTCACTTTAATGTGGAATATTTATTAAAGCCCAGCTAGATGACTCCAGCTCTCAGAGGGAGAGAGACTGTCCTATCCCACCATTCTCAGGCTGGAGAATATCAAAGCAATGGAAGTTGTAGTGCATCAAGGGACTGAGGAGACCAAGCTGTGAATTTGTGATTAAAGCAAGGTAAATGAGTCCATTAGAAGCAGAATAGCCCTGGAGACATGACAGGAGTAAATCATTGTGGCTAATTTCCTTCCCTCAAGGACAGACCAGAGGGAAAAAAGGAGAGAGAAAAGAGGAGAAATAGCCATGAGAAAATGATGGATCTGAGGGCCCTTCTGAAAGGACAGAGAAATCCAAAGCCATTCTGGCATTTGGTATTTCATAAACTCATTTAGATTTGGCAATTCCAAAGTTTATATGTCTCTGGTCCGGGGCTTTGTCTTATCGTGTCAGTGCAATTAATCAGCAAAGGGACATTATGAAGACATTAACGCGGTCACAGAAAGTCACAGATAGCGCTCGCATACAGGAAGCCCCAGCCGAGATGGGCTTTACCTGCCAACACTGGCAAATTGGTGCAGGTGTCATGTGGCCAAACCGTCCACATTAATTCCTTTTTGACATATGCAAAACCCCCAGCGCATGGAAAAAGTACATGGTGGTATCAAAGGATGGAGCCCCGTCAGAGTAAATGCTCCATGTGTCTCAGTGGTGGGTGAACCTGGCAGCGTCCCCAGCAAATAGGTCTCCTCTGCCCTGTCCGTCTGTTCCCCTGGCCGGTCCTCACAGCCTGTGTGCGCTGGTGAGTCTGGGAACATTCATGCTTGCACATAAGCAGACACACACACATACACAGGTGCATTATTAACAAGATTTTTTTTTTATTCATAGTTAATTATTGAATTCCATACTTCAGCTTTTATGTTATTTGATTTGTACTGTTGTTCAAAGGTTTGGGATTGTAAGATGTTTTAATGTAATTTATTTAATTTATAATGTTTATTTATTTCATAAATTATATTACACTGTAAAAATAAAAATGCTATATCCAAGCAATACAATTGTGGCTACAGATTACAAGCAATATTATTAATTAAATTTAACAAATTAGAATTGAGTAATAATTAATCAAATTAATTCCTCAAAAGTTAACCAGTAATAAGTAAAAGTTAACTAGTCAAATTATAGTAAAAAAAAATAAAAATAAAATATATATATATATATATATATATATATATATATATATATATATATATATATATATATATATATATATATATATATATATATATGTGTGTGTGTGTGTGTGTGTTAAAACATAACCAACACCATCAGATAACCTTTTCTATTTGTTCATCTGACTGTTATAACCCAGGTATATCAGCCAAACAAAACTTAAAGTGCATGACTTAAGGGTCAAGAGCCCAATTAAAACAAATATTGATCACCATAATGGTGACTTATGGTAAAATTATGTTTTTTTCCTTCAGTGATTCTGCTTATTAACATCAGGTGTCTTCAATATTGGCAATATAAAATAAAGAGTTCTTCATTCATCTTTGATGTATATCTGATATTTTTGTTTATTTTTGGTGTAAATTTTACTCATTTTAAATGGTTAACTGTTAAGGAATTAATTTGATTCATTATTACTCAGTTCTAATTTGTTAAATTTAATTAATAATATTGCTTGTAATCTGTTGTCACAATTTTATTGATTAGATATAGCGTATTCATTTTTACAGTGAGCAGAATTACATTTTGGAGTGAACAATCAAAGGTGCAGTATGTAATATTAACAGCTAGTGGTTGTAATGGACAAATTCAAAATATTATAGAGGGTTGTTTCCTCTTCACCCTCCTCCTCAGACTCATGGGTTGCCAGATTGAGGACACGCAACAGGAGCACAATTGACAATGAAAGGCGGGAGACTTAAACACTTTTAAGTTGATGAGTTGATTTATCCGTTTTTTTTAAATGCTCCAGTTCATAGATTTTTAGACGGATGCCGAGGCTTTTTAGGTCAGGTAGAATCTGCGATCTCTGACCTATATTTTTTGGCTTCCTTGGCTACAATACACTGTATTTTCCGCCTACTGGGCAACCCAGTATGCGAAAATACTGTTGGGTAAATTGGCAGTGTGCAAGATCACACAGACCAAAATAGACATTCTGACAAGGAACGCACATTTCGCACAAGTAAAATAACTGGCTGTAGCCTTGTTTTCCAGAGAAACAGCTTGTTTCCTAAATCTCTGCAAACATATGGTATTTTTTAGGGCTGTCAACTTTAGTCGTTTAGTCGACTAATCGGTTGATGCCGTCTTGGTTGACTGACATTCTTATTAGTCGACCAGTTGCTTTTTTTTACCAATAGAAAGAATTTTACAATGATTTACTCCTTGATATTTATTCCTTTATAAGCAGTTATTTATTACTGTATTCTAAATAATTAGCCTATGTTTTGTCCCCAACTTTAAAATGCTTTAATTTAGGCTATTTTTGTAAATGCGCCACAGTTTAGCGCACACACATACACTCGAGAACCGCACCTGTGGCTGGCTGGCTGCTGTTTCACGCTCGGTAAGGGATGCTGTATTCATTCAGTTAGAACGCTGCTTGTTTTGGCTTTAGTCGACAAAATGTCCAGGAAATCGAAATCTTTTGTCTGGCTGCATTTTAAATCAAAGACGACAAGACTGTGGAGGGAGGCGACCGCGTTGCTCCATTATGAGTGCCCGAAGTTGCGCGCTTACATTTGAAATCGAACTTGAGCGCGCAAAAGACGTGAGCAGCCTTTTAATGGCTATATCATGCTGTGTTTTCTTAATATGTTTTCGTTTTTATTTGTACACTTGACGCATTTGAAAATAGCCTAAATATTGCAACAAAACGAAAATACGCTGTCCTACAGCCTAGGATTGTTCTTTAGGCTATTTGGTATTTTTGTGTGTTGTTTTAAAACGCCTAGAGTCGTCAGGACGAAAGTTTACAAATAGCTTTGAAAGTAAAGAAGAATATGAAGCCTGTATAAACGAGAGCTTTTGTTAGGATTTTTCATTATGTGGCAGATAGCAGTTGGATTTTTTCAGCGTGTGGTGTGGTCAGGCGCGCGATTGTGACTGTTACTATAGACCGGACAGAGCTCTTCACTTTTTGCAGGTAAAAAATCACTTAATTTTCAAAGAATTGTATTATTATTATAGTTTTATTTATTTGTGTTGTTTTTTCGTTGTTGTTTTATTAATGCTGAATGACAATTGTTTAAAAAATGTTTAATCAAAACATCACGTTTTTTTGTTTTTTGTTTGTCGACGAATCGTTGCGCAGGACAAGACTTTGGTCGACTGAGCATTTCTTTGGTTGACTACAGCCCTAGTATTTTTATGCTTTAGTACAGTCAAAATGTTACATACAGCACCTTTAACCAATATTTTGGAACCTACTGTAGCCTCAGCAGAGCCTTTTCACTGCAGGAACACCAGTGAATCTGGTGCTGATCTAAACTGACAGTATAAAGTGTTCAGAAGCTGAAGTGAACAGGCCTAGTCTACATAGGCATATGCAAACATCAACATAGAGTTCTTCCTGCGCTGTTCTCCAGTCTCTTGACATCAGCCATAGTGTGATTAATTAGTTGAAGATCGTCCCTGGTCTCTGTTTGTTTACTTCAACACTTTTGTCTTATGTAACCTTGTGGATTTATCCACAAAGTCTGAAGCACATCTCCACACATCTCAAGGAAATGTTGTTTTGATTGCTACTAATGTGGCATGTCTTGCTCAGTGCAGCCCGAAAAGTAATATCCTCCACCCCAACCCAGCCCAACCGTGCAGCACTAATAGAATACAGAGATGAGATGCCCTTAATGGAAAAGTAGCGCCTAAGTCAATACAATTAAACAGAGCATGTTTGAACACGCAAGACCTGTTTCCGCACAAGCCATTAAAGCCACTGAAATCAGAGTGTGTTTGTGTTTAGTGCGGTTAAGATATTGAAAACAGAACATAAATCTGGATCCCCTCTGCTTTTTTTCAGTCCTTCTAATCTTTTTGATAAATAAAGAGATTTTGCCCGCTTGCTAGTCCGTTTGTTTGTCGTTCACTAACTTTGATGTAATTCACCATTTGCAATGTTGTTCACAAAACCCATTATGTTGCTGTTGCAAATGGAAAGATGGCGGAAAGAAGCAAATCAATTATCCGGCTCAACTCTTCGGCTTTAGCAAAATCATTTTTTGCCGTGATAAAGAGAGAACATCAGTCTGGTGCTTTGACGTGAACAATTGTTTTGTTTGTGGTTGGCAACTTAGACATTTTGATGGATCATTTTTATGCGGGATTTGTTATCAGTATGTGGAAGGCAGGCTCATCATAAATACAGTTTGGCCATTAAGGGTTGTAATGACTCCAGAAGGTGTATTTATTAGATTCTGGAAATGTGGGGCTAACCTCCACACTCAATTAAGAAAATGACACTTTGTGTGACCAGGATGCAAACATTCATTATTCTTGTGCTGTAGTGAAACTGCATTCGAACATCACTTTTCATTTTATTATATCTTGAAACATCTATATTTTGTCTGTTTGTTTTGGGTCCTGAATATTCTGTTCGGTTCTGTACAATGCAAATGGACACTTATTTGTGCTCCAATTATTACACTGTAAAAAATATTGTTGGTTTAACTTAAACAAAAATAAGTAACCTGGTTGCCTTAAAATTTTAAGTTGATTGAAACAGAAAAAGTGAATTAATACAATGGAGATTGATTTAATCATAGAAACTCAAAATAATAAGTTATCTGAACTAAATAAATTATTTAAGTTGATTTGACAAAAGAAAAAAATGTTGTGATAACAAATCTTGAAAATATTATTTTTTACAGTGTTTGTTAATACATAAACCAGCATGTGACATTATATAACATATTGCAGTTAAACTCATTTTTGATATTACACTGTAAAAATGAAAATGCTATATCTAAGCAATACAATTGTGGCTACAGATTACAAGCAATATTATTAATTAAATTTAACAAATTAGAATTTAGTAATAATTAATCAAATTAAATTCTTAAAAGTTAACCAGTAATCAGTAAAAGTTAACTAGTCAAATGATAGTAAAAAAAAACAATATGTTAAAACATAACCAACACCATCAGATAGCCTTTTCTATTTGTTCATCTGACTGTTATAACCCAGGTATATCAGCCAAACAAAACGAAAGTGAATGACTTAAGGGTCAAGAGCCCAATTAAAACAAACATTGATCACCATAATGGTGACTTATGGTAAAATTATGGTTTTCTCCTTCAGTGATTCTGTTTGTTATCTAACATTAGGTGTCTTCAATATTGGCAATATAAAATAAAGAGTTCTTCATTCATCTTTGACGTCTATCTGATATTTTTGTTTATTTTTGGTGTAAATTTTACTCATTTTAAATGGTTAACTCCTGAATATTCTGTTCGGTTCTGTACAATGCAAATGGACACTTATTTGTGCTCCAATTATTACATTTCTACACTGTAAAAAATATTGTTGGTTTAACTTAAACAAAAATAAGTAACCTGGTTGCCTTAAAATTTTAAGTTGATTGAAATGGAAAAAGTGAATTAATACAATGGAGATTGATTTAATCATCAGAAACTCAAAATAATAAGTTATCTGAACTAAATAAATTATTTAAGTTGATTTGACAAAAGAAAAAAATGTTGTGATAACAAATCTTGAAAATATTATTTTTACAGTGTTTGTTAATACATAAACCAGCATGTGACATTATATAACATATTGCAGTTAAACTAATTTTTTGGGCTTGATTTTATAGGACAAATTTCACTTGTAAAGCTAGATCATTAAACCTGTGAAATGAAGTGGAAATGATCGTTCCAGTAATCTTGCGATTGTATGTAAGCTTAATTAGTGCTATTATAATGACTCATTTCAGTTGTGTGGTTGTATGCCCGTGCTGCTGTGTCCTCGGCCTTGGGAAATGTGAACGATGACATTGCTGCTTAATTATTGTTATGCAGGGTCATTTGGAGAGATTACATAACTGTGCACTTAAAGCAATTATTCGACTGGAACGCCCCTATAGTTCCCAGAAAGAAAAAGCATACAAACATAGAAATCTCAATTTGTTTTCATTTATAAACCTGCAATTAAGTAATTATCACATTCCGTATAATATTTTTCAATGCTTCAAGAGTCATTATTTATTTCTGAATGACTAAATTGCGTGCATCTTTGTGTATCGTTTCAAAACTGGGGTTCAGTTGATACCCAAACAACCTTTGCAAATGTATTTGAAAGGTTGCTGTGGCTCTTACACTGTTATGAATAAAGTCAGCTTGAATATCAGATCTGACTTTGTAATCATATCATGCACTGTATCATCAATGAGGCGTCACATCAGAGTGCTTAAAGAAACTGCAGAGGATATGCTTTTATATTTTACAGCAGTTTATAAAATACTGTGTTCATGGTCATCCAGTTGTTAATGTTGACCACAAACACAGTGAATTTTAGATTTTTCATTATTCGTTCTCTCCACATTTGCGATTCTTTGCATCCTTTAGCCACTGTTACAATGTGCCAGATCTTTAATCGGAATCCGAAAGTAACGCACACACTCGCGCTAAACGTTACTTTTTAAATGATTGCACCTGGAAACAACATATCCAGTGCATTGTGGGTGTTGAAGTCTTCCTACCCATTTGGCAAAAGGGAAGACAGCAGCCTTTTTTCTATGCATGTTTTCTATATTAAAATATAGCTTTTTTACTGCACTGTAAACAAATATTTTCATGATTTGTGATCACAACATTTTTTCTTTGTCAAATCAACTTAGATATAGTTCAGATAACATAATATTTTGAGTTTCTGATGATTAAATCAATCTCCTTCATTGTATTAACACAATTTTTTCCATTTCAATGAACTTAAAATTTTAAGGCAACCATGTTACTTTTTTTAAGTTAAACCAATAATATATTTTTACAGTGTGTATAGGCTGCAAGTTTTATTGAAAGCCCATGTTTGCAGCAATGAAGTACCCATTTAACCCTTTCATGTCTAATATATTCAAAATTAAATACAATTAATATGCAAGTAGTGGTTTGAGGAGACAGTTGAGTTTTAATGAATTATTATGTTTTAAAAATTAATATTGTTATTTTAGAATATTGTGCTATTTAGCACCCCTAAAACTGATATGTAACCTGAAATTTGAAATTTAAATTCAGTACTGAAATAATAATTATTATTATTATCATCATTATTTTTGACATCATATATCATTATATATCTTAAACTGGTCAGAATTATTGGCACCCTTGGTAAATATGAGCAAAGAAGGCTGTGAAAATAAATCTACAGTGTTCATCCTTTTGATCTTTCATTAAAAAAAAAATAAAAAAAAATCTCAAACATCTATAACCTTTAATTGAAGTAAAACAGTTGAAGGAGTGTTTGTGAGGGGAAATTATATTGTAAAATGAACGTTTAATATTTTTTTTTATTTTAATATATATTATTATATAATGTTGTTGTTTTTTGTATTACACAAAAAAAATTATGGGTTGTTTCAGACCAAAATTTGGGTCAAATGTGGACAAACCCAAATAATGTAATTTCAAATTTTAACCCAACTTCAACTTTCACCTGTAATTTTTATTACATTTTTATCCCAACATTTGGGTTTGTCCATATTTTGGGTTAAAACAACCCAGCATTGTTTAGAGTGTATGATACTTTGTTAAAAATTGGATTGGCTGATGTATTTAAACTGTTCTCTTTGAAATAGACGCATCAGTGTTGCAGTACCCAGCAGCTGTGATGGATCTGCACCCTTAAAGGTCACCCAGTCCCCCACTGCGCCTCCATGCAGTGGTCAGCAGGTGTTGTGTTCTGTGGGACTGAACCTCACTCCGTCTCAGCTCAGTGTTCCTGGACTCCAATGCACCCCTTTTGGCGGCATGTTCTGCCTGTTAGAGACCTTTTGCATTAAATGTGGTGCCAGCTCATGGTCAGGAAATGGGCAGTTTAGCCTCACCCTCTCAGAATCACTGCTGGTCTTGATGAAATGTCTAGTGTTAGCCAAAATCCGCTGTTGCCACTGCCAGCCCAAAGTAATGGCTCTGCCAATAGGAATGATGGGGAGCCAGGGATTAAAGAGAAAAAAATGTACTGTATGAGAGAATGTGTGTGTAGTTGAAAGGAATGGAGATTGATATGGCTTGAATTCTCCCTCTGTGTTAAGGAAAGATCAAAAGTTGACCACTTTTGAATATGGTTAGATGTATTTTATTAGCATTCAGTGTTGTTTTATACCTGCTGACTGTGACACTACCCAAACCAGGGGTTGTAACCAACGGGTTGAGAATTGAGTAATGGAGTGCGTGTTCATTTTTTATCACTTGTCTGATGTCTGTGAGCTTGTGTAATTCTGAAGACCACCTGTTGGACATTATGAGCCGTTTCGTCAGTGTGTGATCAGTCGCTTTGAGAGTTCACAGGAAATGGAATCATCGCCTGAAAATGGCAGCACAATCACAGAAATGACGGTCATTTCCTTTATTCTCAGTATGTGTGATTACATGGTTAGTGTCAGAAGAAATATCAGTCAAGACCTAAACTACCACCACCATTGTGTGCAGAGCACAGCCTGTCATATGTCATACAGGTGTAAGGGAAAGAGGAAAATGTATCTCAAAGAGAATTATTAATTCATTTATAGGGAATTGTGAAAGAGTCACTTATTTCAGAGCAAATGACTCCTCTAGCATTATAGCGTTAACTATCAACTCTGTATAGTAACTGTTACTATGAAACTGTTAACCCATGTTCTTCTGATCTTGATCTGACTCTGTCTAGGGATGCGCGATATATATCGGCGGCATAACAATATTGGCTAATAAATGAAAAACAAATAAAAAAACAAAACGAATTTGATTGTTATTGATTCTGATAAGAAAATTAGTCCGATATATCAAAGCCGATAGATAGTAGATTATTTACTTCAGTTGAGAGATGCACGCTGTTCGCCATGATGGTTTTGAATGTTTGAAAATTTTGAATTTAGATTTATATAATATATAAGTTATCGGCTTTCAAATGTGAAGAATTATCGGTTATCGGCAAAAATAATGGCATGATCTTCTGATCTTTATCTGACTCTGTCTAGGATGCACGATACACGCATCTCAGATATGAGTGAAAAATGTACAGAAAGACTAGTCACTTGGGCGGTACTGTTATCAATCCAATAAGGTACACTTTCGATACCTCAAAGCCGGTAAATATTGGTACCTTCATCAGTTGAGCAGATGTGCCTGTTCGCATGAAGGTTTTGACCAAAAAAATAATTACCCTTTAGGTTTACATAATATGTAGTACGCTTTCTAATGTAAAGATTACTGGCTCCGGCAAAGATATGGCATAATCTTGTATCTTGATTCTCTGTAGGATGCATGATATATGACGGCATATCGATATCGGCTGATAAATGAAAAAAAAAATGATGTTATTGTTATCGAATCCGATAAGAAAATTAATCTGCTATATCAAAGCCGATAGATAGTAGATTATTTACTTCTGTTGAGAGATGCGCACTGTTCGTGTTTGTCATGATGGTTTTGAATGTTTTCAAATTTTTAATTTAGATTTATATATATATAAAAGTAATCGGCTTTCAAATGTAAAGAATTATCCCTTATCGTCAAAAATATTGGCATAATCTTCTGATCTTGATCTGACTCTGTCTAGGATGCACGATATGTGGACGGCATGTTGATATCAGGCTGAAAAATGTAAAAAAATAAATAAATAAAACAAATTATGATGTTATTGTTATTAATCCGATAAGAAAATTAGTCTGATATATCAAAGCTGATAGATAGTAGATTATTTACTTCAGTTGAGAGATGCGCACTGTTTCGTCCATGATGGTTTTGAATGTTTTAAAATGTTTTATTTACGATTTATATAATATATAAGTCATCGGCTTTCAAATGTAAAGAATTATGGATTCTGGCAAAAATATCGGCATAATCTTCTGATCTTGATCTGACTCTGTCTAAGATCGTGATATATGATAAGTGCATGATATATCGACGGCATATTGATATCAGCTGTAAATGTAAAAAAATAATATAAATAAATTCTGATGTTATTGTTATCGAATCTGATAGAAAATTAGTCCAATATATCAAAGCCAATTGATAGTAGATTATTTACTTCCTGTTGAGAGATGCGTGCTGTTTGCCATGATGGTTTCGAATGTTTTAACAATGTTGAATTTTGATTTATATAATATATAAACTATTGGCTTTCAAATGTAAACCTTGTCTTTAGCTCTGGCTGTTTCTCCTCCTCTCACATAATGAGGGTTATCTGATGGTCTCTTAATGCCTGCTCACAGCAGAGTCAGTTTAGACATGATAAGAATAATACACATATTACACAGATTTCAATCCATCCATCTTCTGAATTATGAACATACGATCATACAGATAGGAAACAAGAAACGCTTTCAGTAAACCATTCAATAATTATAAAAATTTCATGAATTATGTGTGATCTAAGCATAGTCACATTGTAGACTTGATGTAGAATTATGCAGTTGAACGATGTTTGATTTTAAGTCTGTCAGTTATGTCTGTTTTGGGATTATCTGATGTGATTTGATACTGTATGTAAAGTCTAAGTCTCTGTGGTTTTAAGAGATTTCAGCCCTGAGGTCGCTCAGAGGTTTTTAAGAAGAAGAAGGCCTGTTTTGTTTATCTTTTGTGGGATCAAACACCCTCTTTGGTGTTTTCCTCGTGGGGCTCAAGCTGTGCCATCTCCAAACCAATCCGTCTTTTACAAACCGTCTATTATTGACAACGTTCTTCAATTTATCTAGGATCATCTCTGACAAGTGTGTGTGGCTATAAAGTAATTAGCTGGGGGAACTCTGACTGGAGTCAGAGTTTCTATGAATTCAGTCTGAAATAATTATTTGTGTCTGGTTCACACTCAAAACCTACGCAGGGTCAAACTGAATATTGCCCTTAACAAAAATAAAGAAAAAAATTGGCCAAAGATGCAACTCAAATTTACCTGTAATTAGTAAGAATTAAGACCAAGGAGTGCCAATGAAAATAAATGGGCAAATCTTTTACAGTATTCATAATCTAACTAAAAATAAATTCTACTTATACTAATAAATACTCATGCATGGATATTGGCATTTATACATTTTATAAATCTATTTTCTATTTTTTTCTAAATCTTTTTTTTTCTAAATCTTTTTTTTATTTAACAAATTATTTACTGAATATATCCATTAGCAATATAAGACATGACTGTTTAAGTAAAAAAAAAATATATATATATATATATTATTTATTAAGCAAGCATTGATAGTAAAAAAAACTTAAAATATTTATATTTTAAATAAATTATGTTCTTTTAAAATTTATTTTCATTATCTTTATAAACTAAATCTGAAAGCAGAGTTGAGTGACTTAATTAAAATCAAATATGGGACTATAGCCGCTTTCCGACCAAGTAGTTACAGGAACTTAGTTATAGGAACTGTCCATTTCTAAACAGTTCTAAGAACTACACTCTCCTCCAAACTCGGTTTTGCTGCTTGCGTTCGCACTGGCCAAGTGGCCATAGGAACTGGTAGGAGGGGTAACGCAACGCAAGTACCGACGACCGTCTTTACTAGACGTCAGCGCACCGCGAACACATACAACAACAAACCAGCATGGCTATTGCAATGTTTCTGTTCTGCCTTGCCGGGACTTTAGTAACGGAGAACGACGGCGGCGTTCTAAAGATTATGCTTGAGTTCTGTACAGAGAAACACAGAAGACGAAGGCTTCAGCGTAATATGATAAGTAATATGATGGACGAAGATAAAAGAGCAGAGCGCAGGAGGCAAACAAAACGACGGGTAAGTTTAGCTAGCATTAGCAATTAGCTGGTTGAATGCGTTATGTTTGTCTTAATCCTCATTGTAATGTTTTGCAAAACACAGCGTGGCAGACAGCGCGCTACAAGTTCCGTGTTGACAGTGGGCATGACTTAGAAGTTGAACCAATAACAACGTAGACCTCAGGGAAAAGGAACTGAAAAAGTCCTCGCTTCAGACTCAGGTACTGAAAGAGTTATAGGAACTACGACCTAAGGAACTAAAAAATCCCCAGTTTAGTCCGGTTCGAACACGAGAAAAAAAGGGTTATAAGAACGTTAGGTTCTAGGAACTGCAAAAGTTCATACGAGTTCGAAAGCGGCTTATGACTCCTGCCCATCGTGTACACTGGCCCAGAAGACATCTGAAACTTTTAAACCGTCCAGACTGCACTCTATTCGTCCCTGACAGCTGCTGAAAGAGGTTTGAATCAACGATCAATCAGCTTGACTGTGCTAAATTCTGTGTTATGTTCAATGCAAACTTAAGAAAGACATAGCCTACGACAGTGGTTCCCAACCTTTTTAGGTCTGAGACCCCCTTTCACCAAAAAATATTTAGGGCCCCCATTCACATTTAATGACATTATCGGCTCTTGTTAGCTTGCAGCAAGGATGACAAAATATTTTGTTTTCAAACAAACGGTGTGTTTACTATAACCAGATATGTTTATGCACAAATAGTAGCCTATAATATTGAAAATACAATACCAAAAACATCAGTAGGCCCTATTTGAAACGCAAAATGTAAAAAATGAAAGAATATAGACTATTAGTAAATGACTGCTGTCTCAATACTTGCAAGTTATTTGTGAGGCTTTATCAATGTGAGGCTTTATTTTTTATGTTTAATAAACTAGTGTTTATTAACAGAAAAATGCGTCTTTCGGAAGAATATTGTAGCCGGAACTACTTCTCTCTGTGTGCGTCTGTGACGAGTCAGGCAGGTACTGAGCTACTCCGCAGCGCCAGCGATCCGAACCAGTGTAGAATAGTCCCAATGTAAACACGTATTATAGGTATACCATAGTGGTTCAGGATAAGACAAAAACACGGATTGATGGATTTATGATGAACTCACTTGTGGCGTGGAATTTGTGGAAAGCTGTCCTGTTGTCTCTACCCTTATCCACCTGATGACTGACTCCCTCATGCTACCCTGAAGGCTGATGTCATTGCATTGCCACCCCCACCTGCCCTCTAAATGCCACTCTTAGTCCTTTTCATCAGTTTTTGTCACTAACAGGTCATGAAACGGTAGGGTAAGCAGTTTCGGAGAGGCTAGCAATAGCAAACAAGTTTTGAAAGCATGAGGTCCCACCCTCCCTAATCATGCTTTCTTCAAAACACATGAAAGCGTACAGTCAAAGCAAAGTCTGCAAAGCGTCATGAGAGACAGCATTAAATTACCTCATATCCCAAAGCACATAACATTCCTCACATTACACATTACACAACTTAAAGAGCTCTTACTGATAGCGTTGACATTGAAATGCATATTTCTGAGTCCGAGGACGAGACAGCTTAGGATGGGACGATAACCGGTTTCACGATAAACCACGATAAAATATACTGACGGTTAGTATTATCGTTTAAAACTGAATTATCATTAAAACCGTGTTTGATTGTCACGGTTTTAATAACTCACTGTAAATCCCATCGGCCAGTCTGGCGCAGGCGCGCGCTGCACGCAATGTTTTTTTAATAGTTTTTTATTACTATTCGAGAAGGAATGGCGGAAGGCAGTGACCGTGCTTGGGAGACTTTTCAGCCTTTTAAGAGGACCAAATCTGGGCTGTGGTCATATTTTGGCTTTTACAAAAGTCCTGAGGGAAACTTGATTGAGGATAGTCACCCTGTCTGCCGAACAAAAAGTCAATGCAATAGAAACACTTCAAATATCTGCCGAGTCGTCTGACCATCACCCACTGTTGTGTAGTGAACGCAAGGCAAGTTAACTTCGACCTCAAACCAAAACTAGGCTACTTCTGGGAAAAAATTGGGCACAAAATATTGTTTTGAGTGTAAACATTTAATGTCACTCACTTGAAGTAGACGTGCAGCTTCCGCAAAGAAAAGTTTGCAGCAAGTGTCTTTGAGCCAAAGACGAACAAACAACTTCAAATAAGACTTATTAAGAGTGACATTTTAAGGTATAGTAATGTATAGAAACATCACGTATTACACCGATTTAATTTTTACCACATAATTACGGGGACATATTGAATTGATAATGAGATTAGCTAATGTTTTAAATCTTACCTGTTTATAAATACATTTTGTAAAACAATCGTCCAGACAAGATATATCACATCAATATTATCAAACTCTGTAAAGAATAAATCAACTCTGATTTCATTTTCAATACAATCAAAAACCGGAGACGCAAGACGGCAAGTTTTATTTGAATGAAACGAGAGGCGCGCGTCCGTTTTGAGTATGGATGTGCGCTGTATAATTATGCGTTGCTATTGACGACGGGCATTATAAAGAAGGAAATGCCAGCCATAGAATAGAATCTTGCTTAAAAAACTGCATAGAGCTGCTTGTTTTATTTGTTGTTTGTTGATTTTCAATTATAAAACTTGTTGAAATGTTTTCAGTGTGAGTAATCAGTTCTTTATGAACACTTTAATCTAATTTTAACAAAACCGTGATAATATTGATAATCACGATAATTTTGGACACTATAATCGTGATATCAAATTTTCATACCGTCTCATCCCTAGAACAGCTACGCGTAGAAGCAGTCACACAGGTTCCCTTCTCTTAATTAAATATGACATGGTTTAAACGCAATGGAAACACACCCCGGTCCTCCTGTGACTCAACTTATCCACCTCTGCTAAGTGTGTCGCTCATATTGAAATTTAAATACAGCTAATTATAATTACCATAAACTAACCCTAACCCAAACAGACACACATTGACTTCACCTCTGTTAATGAGCAAACTAAATTCAATTTGCAATCTGCATAATCACAAGGGGTCAGCATGCATATTTCCCTGCTTATTTGTCTCAACATCTAAACTTGGAGAGCAGATCTTTTGCAGGAAAAATGATAAATGTCAATTTTATATATCCCTACAGAATCTTTTTTTTTTAAGAAACGATAACGCTCCAGAGGAAATAATGTTTCATTTCATTAAATTAAATAATCGTTCCACCATGAATAATCAGCAGCAGTCTTCCTTTTCCTATACGTTGAATGAAGTAGTTCTCATCAAGGAATAATTGATGTACTTTTGTAATGTCACCACAGTTGTGTGACAGTTTTCATACTCAGGAATGCTGACCACCTGAAGAAACCCTTTAATAGCTACTTAATTAGATTTAACGGTGATTAAATGTAATGGTGAAAATCATTTAAGATTGATTGATTACTTCAGGTCTAATCACCATCTCTTTCTCTCTCTCCTTCTCTTTTTTCTCATGTGCTGTTTGGCTGATCAGATATTCTCGCCGTTTCAGGTAAGCACATTTTTAAATCCTCCTTTATCCTGCTGAAACATCATCAGACTTCATCTGCTGAAGCTGTATTGTGTCTATACTGGTTTTAAACTGTGATACGAATGCCACTTAAGCAAGGCAAGAAGTCAAGTGCTAATCTGGCAATACCTCAAATTGGAGGAAGTTGGCGATGTGAGCGATGAGTTTGTTGTTGGGGTAATTGGAATGTTCCAGCGATGAGTGTGGGCTCACGACTGTGTGACGGCCAACACCGCCTCGAAGATGAGGCGTGAACGGATTCCGTTTAGATGTATCAGAGAATCAGCTAATGAGCCTGCTCAGGAATACGGCCCGATTATTTCCAGGGTTTGAATCTCATTGTCGGGGAGATTGACGTATGTGTGAAGATTTTCAAAAATTTAAACAAATGAGTTTTGTGTGATGAATTGAAGCATGTAGTTGGTGAAGAATGTGACTTGATGGATGAGAAATGAGTTGGTGCCAGTGGTTTAAAGGATCTGATTTTATGTGGCCACATTTTGGCACTATACTTATTGGTCTTCCCTTCCTTTTTTCCTGAAAAGTTATGAAGCTCTTTCTGTACATGTTTTTTTGATGACAATCAAATTGCTCTTACTCTTGAGGCATCTAGAATTGATGAAATGCATGAAGGTTCTCCAGAGCTGTGAGTGTGATCTGAAGAGCAATCATTGGGCTCTCAGAAATTGTACAGTAAAAAGTTCACAAAGCTTTTTGTGTGTGTAAAAGTTTGATTTTAGAACCAAACCAATGTTTAGGATTGTTTGTATACAATTTATACATTGCATTTGTTTGATCAAAAATTAAGCTGAATTTCCAGGGACCATTAATCCAGTCTTTAGTGTCACATGATCTTTCCAGAAATGTCTTTACTGGCACTTTTAATCAAAAAAGAGTCTCCTGTGCTGAATAACAATTTTCTGAATGATTATACTTTTAAATCTTACTGACTCCAAACTTTTGAACAGTAGTGCAAGTTTGTTTGCCTAACCCTCCCATTGTCCTTGGGGTCAATTTGACCCCATTCAGTGTTTAACGTCTGTAAAAACTTTTTTTTTTTCAGATTTAATGACTTTTCCTAATTTAATGGGGACAACTCTGTAAACATAAAATTAACCTGCTAATATTTTTTCAAAGTCCTGTTTACATTTTATAGCATCAGTGTTCCTTGGGGTCAATTGGCCCAGGCTCTTTAGATGTGTAATAAAACAGAAAAAAAATATATATTAAAATTTCACACACATTTGTGAGTGGATGTCAACTTAAAAGGTTACTTAAGTAGTCAACAAAGGCATAAATTAACTGAGAAAAACCTTTGTAAAATAATAATAATAATCTTATTGTGGAGGTTTAATGGACCCTAGTGGATAAATGTTTTTTTTTTTTTTTTTTTTTTAATTTTTTTTTTTATTATTATTATTATTATTATTTTTTGGTATGTTTTGAAGGGTTTGAAACTTGATTATTTTGAGTGATTAACCCTTAAAAATTCTTCTTCATAAAGATTTTGAAGTATACAGTAGCTGCTTGGTGCAATCATTTTTCATTGGCATCTTACAACTAAGAAATAACAGCAGGCTTTGGATTCAAGTTACAATCCTCTCTTTCTTCATCATGATTTCTCTTCGCAAACCATTTCTCTTCTTTATTTTTCATCTCAGCGGTACCATCACAGTTTACACTCTTAATATTTTCCTTATAAACTTCATCATGCCTACAACAGTTCCTCCCTGGGATGGAGCGAAAGCAATAAAAAAAATAAAAAAATTCTCAGCATGTAGGGATCTTGAAAAATAAAGATGCATCAGTATATAGCCTAGGGTAATTTAACTGTATTCTTTATAAAGATTCCATGTAGCGGTCACCTGGGGCTAGCTGAGTAGCCACGCCAATTAAATTAGGTAGCAGCAGAACTCCCGCACCCCCTGACTGCATCCTGTTTACCAGCAATCCCTGCGGACACTCTCCGCTCTGCTCTGCTGTGTACAGTAATTGCATTTAGGACAGCTTTGCCTTACAGAGTATTGTAGAGAATAAAAAAGAAAATGTACACCTGAGAAGACAGGCTCTTCAGTATTACAAGTATGGACTACATTACCCAAGAGGCCTTTCTGCAAGGGAATAGTGGAGGGGAGGGAATGCTTGTTCATTTGTTTAAAGTGCCGGCAGAAGGTCATGGCAGAAAGTTACAAACAAAAAAGTTTCTAATTACATGGAGGTTTGGATGTTCATGTCCATAGGGGTGATATTTAAGAACTGAAATGTTTTATATGGTTTCATATCATTCTTAATATAGGCTAAAATGGGCTTTTTTAGTGCAAGGGATGTATTGAATTATATTTGTTTTGAATTATACAGGAGTACTAATGTGCATATTGATTGTGGGAAGGTTATTAATAGGTTGCACTGCCTTAGATTACAAGCTCCTGCTGTTGACTGGCTGAATCTTGTTACAGCATCTGTAACTTTTTCCATGTATTATATTTTAAGAGTCACTCATAAGAGTCACTTGTTTGGGAATCAGACTTACACAATACTTACACCATTTATTACATTTAGTTCATATTAATTTCAACATTTACTAATGCATTATTAAAATCAAAGGTTGTATTTGTTAAACACCTTTGATTGGCCATTGTGTTCACGCACTCAACATGTATGTGCAACATGATTGGCAACAATTATCAACTCTTTGAAAAACATGTTTTCTCTTGACGCTCTTTATCAAGCGTATCTGATATATTGGGATCCGCTGATAGACGCTTGCTTTCAAACGTTCCCATGTGTATCTGTGTAAACGCTCGATGAAGAGCATCAAAAGACTTCCACTTACAACATGTTTGTCCCATCAATGCTATAAAATCCGAAGTGCATCCAGTCTTTGAATTTGGGGCATGTTCACTAAGGAGTCTTCATTTGATTCACTAAAAAGAGTCAACTCTTAACAGCCATTAGCTTGGGAATTCAAACTTCACTGGTTGTTATGAATATTTATGGTTCCCTAAAAATGCCATTTGTAAGAGTATCTACCTCAGGAATCAGATTTGCTGTATGCTTTTGATTTAAAGGTGCAAAACGCAAGTATTCTGAGTTTTTTGCAGAACTACGCCCCCTCTGGCGACAAGCGAAACTGCAACCAGAGGTGTGCGCGCTCATTATGGAACACACATACACGCACGTTTGCACGAGCTGTTCATAACCTAAGAACATCATCCGCACACTGTGCGACACACATTTTTTGTTACAGTCATAATGAGGTAATAAAGTTATAAATCTGCAAGTCTTTTGAAATATATGAAAGGAAAGGCATTTGAGTAAATTACACACTTATGTGTGAGGGGAAACAGGGGTGGTAGAGAAACTTTGCTTTTTGTTTCCAGTGTATCCCATGTTGAACTATTTTATGTGCTTACTGTATCCACTTATGATTGTATTATTATGGAAACACGTTCATAAACAACATAAGTTATTACTTTGTATAGGACCCGTTTGAGTCCCTCAGAGCAGACCGGAAGATCTTCTCCATTTGTTGAGAGCTTCCCGATGTTGACTCGTCTTATTCCGACGCCTGGCACTGGACAAACAGAAGTTTTATTTTCTTTGTCTCACGTGGAGTTTGCGTTGCGGTTTGGAATGAACTACAAGCCAGTCTCTTTGGGTCTGTTTACGCCTGGCCACTTCATGCGTTTTCTCAGATTGGATAGCTATCTGATTTATCAAAACGATTCCATTTACACCTGGTCACATAAATGTGTTTTTGCAAAACGGATATTTATCCAATCTTCAATTTCAGCGCTATATACAGATTTAATGAAGTGCACGTCACCGAAAGCAACAGATATGAGCTGCATTTTATTGCTCATCGGCTAATTTCAAAATCAGCAAAGACGGCGATAAGAGAGAGCGGTAACAGCCCTGGTAAGATCATTTCGTTTCTTTACTTTTAATGAAGATTGTAGTGTTAAGCATCTGCGACTTACTTTCAATTTGTTTTGCGATTGAATTGCGGTGCGCTGGCTTGATGAATAGGCGCTCAGCTGCTCATCTGAGGTGATGCGCGTCGTCATACATGACTAAAATCACATGACATATAGCCTGGTTTCAACAACCAGATGCATTTACACTTTGAATCCATCTTCTACTTTTGTGGAAAGTTGACTAAAGTTGTGTCGCTCGAGTTGTCTTCTCTGATACAAAGAACGCGGCAATAGCTAGACAACACGAACGCGGCATGACGTCACGCCCAGTCTCAGATTCGAGCCCGAATCCCTCTTTTTTTTACTGTACAGAATTAAAGAGCGATCGCAGTGATCAGAGAAGGGCTCATTCACCCCATCAGGCGATTGTTTAAGCATGTATGGGTTAGGAAGACGACTATTTTTAACATGAAATGTTGCGCAATGCACCTTTAATAATACAAATTAATAAGTTAAAAATGAACTTATGAAGGGACTTTACTCATCATGCTGTATGTGTTTGATTCACTTTAAAAGACTTTTGCATGTGAATCATTTGCTGTACAGTATGTCATGAAAATCAATTGATTCTCGATTCTCAACATTAATTATAACGCACGATTGTGAAGAAAGTACTGTCTCCGTGTAAGCTGTTGGGGTTTGATGCCGTCCAACAGTTTTGTCAGACATGGTGTTGAGCATTCTGTGGAGACGATGTGATTACAGACTGCTTTTCTGTGATCTCACAAATGCTTAGCACTTCTAAAGACCCTCGGCTTCTGTCAGGATCAAGCTCTTGGCCCATAGAGAGGGACCACATAGACGGCTTAATTAAACTTAAATAATTAAAGAAAAAGTGTCAGTAATGACCTGTGGTTTGGAAGGGCAAAAACATATGGCAGTAGACAACTATCTCTTTGCTGCCAGTCTGGGGTGACGCCCCACCTTCGCTCGCTTTGAGTGATGTCAGCCAATGTAGGTGGCAGAGTGCCAGGGTGGCATTAGCTATGCTGGACAGGTGGCAAGAGAGAGAGGGACACTAGCATGACACCGTAATGAGAGGCATGCCAACTGTTTACCCGTCTGCTGCCGGGCACCAGCTCTCCGGACCGTTAAATCACAGAGTTGAGAGGCGTTTCCTGTTTCTCTAACTCTCTGTCTCACACACTATCTCTCAAACACTTTTACATAGAATCCATTTATCTCTCCTCTTTCTGATTGAATCAGGTTTCTTTTTTTTTTTTTTTTGGTTCATGCCCATTTTCCTCTAGCAATTTCTGTGGCTGCTTGGTCTGAACTTGACAGTTACTGAATGACACAAAGTGACCGGGCCATCTCAAATCATGAGGTGTTACACTGAATGATCTGGTGAGAGGATTTCCTGTTGTCAGGCTGTGATTTAGTTGTCAGTAATTGCCAAAAAGGGCTCGAGAGGCCTCGGAAAACTTCTGCGGACTTGCCGGGTCATTGTATCCTCATGATATTCCTTCATTTATCTAGCCATCTTCCATCTGTCTTAAACCGCACACTGCAGTCCGTCTCAAATAAATAGTGTGGCATCTTATCATAGCGGATAAATATTTATTCAGGAATGCAAATACCAGATAATTAGGGTGATTATGAGTCAGTGTGATCAAGTCTAATTGTTTTTGATACACAGCTTCAGTCTACGCACTGAATTGCAATTCATTACATAGACGGCCAAAAGTTATCAGAAACAGACTGGTGGAATGTGGCCTCGTGCACCGCTAATAGTGGACGACGGCCATAATTAACCCAACACACTCTGTCACTATAGGCACAATCTCGTTCAAACAAAGCCACTGCAAGGCCTTTTAATGGGTGTTTGTATTTAACCCAGATTAGGTTGGAGAGTCATGCAATCACATTTGAATAAATGTCTCATTATCTCTAATAGTGTTGGCTTATGGTCGCATGTTATTGTCGGAAATTGTTTCAGGTTAAGAAGATTACACAAATCGCTACAGGAACGTAATGATTGCTGTGACCTTGTCAGGGCTCGAAAATCACGACATAGTTTATTTATTAATTTTTTTCAGCCACCCCAAATGGGCCAGCATTTCAGATTTTGACTTGCACTGGTGACATTTTTACTGACCCTGAGGCATTTTGGATTTTTTACATTTATTTAATTAATCAATTCATTATTTATTTATTTTTTCTTAAGCAAACAAATGTTTGCTTAGATGTTTTAGAAATTATTCGTTTTTATTATTTTTTGTTTTTTTATAATTTGTTTAAATTCTATTTTATTCACTTTTTTAAGAAAGTGTTTCTCTAGAGTCTTTTGGAAACATTTTTTATTAGATTTATTTGCATTTAAAGATTGTATTTAAAAATGTTCTTGTTTTATATTACTATTATTTTTTGCAACATTTTTCATCTTAAACAATTTGGAAGCAAATATTTAACCATTTTTTTAAGAAACAAGTTTTTTTATTATTTGTTAATTTTGTTTACTTTTTATAGAGTCAATCGGCAGTTAGCATCACATTGGTTCCCCTGAGTTTTTTTTTATTATATATTTTTTTTATTTAAAAGCATTTTCCCTGAAAGTTTGAGAATCGTTTATAAGAGCACAATTATGAGCATATTGAGGCTGTAAAGTTAACCTCTTTGGCGTGATAAAATTTAATGTCCAAGACTGCCTCTGTAGTCTGGTTCTAAAAATGTAGCTTAAAAAATCACTAGTGGGCCAATACAGATGTGTTTCATGTTGTAGAGCTTGTGTTCTCCACATTTCAGCCATTTATCCAAAAACCCATAATAAATAAATAAAAAAAAACTTTGTAACGATGGAATCAGATGTGCTCAAATGCTAACTCGTTTCCACGTTTTGTACTACAAAGTTTTGCATACCTGCAAATCTCTATTCTTTCTTTCTTTTTCTTTCTTTTTTTTTAACATGTTTTTAGTGATTCAGTTAGTACTAGTGGCTGATTGTTGTCATGTATTGAATATTCAGTTTACTAATTTGACCTCCATCCTTAATGCCATTTCTAAATTTCTTTTGTCCCAAAACCCATTTATGAATCCTTTTCTCCTGAATGTCTCTCAGTTCAAGTACAGGACAAATATCCAATAATCTGTATCAAAGTGGGAAATCAATAAAGGTTGCTGAAGTCCTGGAAAAGGTTGTAAATCGATGAAGCAGAGTGGTGAGGGCCTCAGGGGGTATTTTCATGGCCCCAAATACTTGTGCCTGGTTTCTGTTACATTTAGACTTGATTGGGTATTGACATTAAATGTGTGTCGACTAGATGAGTTTCACATTTTTTCATAGATATGAGCACATTTTTCACTGGACATGTGTGTCCAGCCCGTTCTCATTCCCAAGGCGTCATATACTGGTGCTTTTGGATACAGGGTTCCAAGCTAAAGGGTGCCATGTGCATTGCATTTAGAGCAAAATTTCAAAAGTGTCAGTGAC